>CM052024.1:600000-1185000 GCA_028476575.1 Platygaster robiniae
GTGAAAATTTTTATAACTCCCCTTTTGAATATTCAAAAAACTTGATGCGTAAATTCTTCTACCCACGCTGGTTATTTCATTTTAATTTACTCCAAATGAGAATCTTTAAAAACAATAATAACTAAACTTTTCTAGTCGATGCTGTTCCATTGTGTTTGATTTGCTCATGACAAATTTTGTTGTTTGTGGCCTTCGGTCATCGCGGATGATGGTTTTTCAGAATCAAAAACTTTGTGCATTTTAGAGGGGAATAATTTTGGTTCTTATTTATTTATTGAATCGAATAATGTAAGAAATAATGTAATAATACACAAAATGCAATACATTTGGTTAATGAACACCTAGCAATTAATAGTGAGCAAATCGTCTGAGAAACCTGGAAGGATAAAAATAATTTCGAATATTGGAGAAAAAATTGTTCATCTTATGAAATGCGTAATATCAACTCAACGCTCAGCATATTTGAATGGAGTTGGTCGTAATCAGTTTCATTATGTATACACCACAAAAAGGGAGGGTACTATCTCTCCAACTTGATATAATAAGCATCGTAAAACCGAAGCAACTTGAATTTCAGGAAACATTTGACATTCCTGGCCATTGAAACGTTATACTTTAACGTCTTTCGCAGTTGAGGCGAATAACAATTTGATTGTGATAATACGCGTTTCAAAACTTGCGCGACCACTTTTTCATCAATGAATTTATCGTCGAAGCTTGGACTATGCCAGGTTATAATTTAATAACGATGGAAACAGATTTTTTCCTTCAACGGGATTCATTGTCCATGATTCGAGTATTAGGTGGCGCGGTTTTTCAGAATTTCAGCTTAATCCGACAAAGTTTTCGCTAGAAAATTGCGTTTTACAATAGGTACATACTCAATGGCCCCGAGAGCTGAAACAACGACACTTTTTTTTTTTCAGACAGCTCAGCGGAAACATTGAATTTCATGTTATGCCAACATAATCAGAATTTAACAATATTCCCTAAATTAGAATCAATTCAATGTCGAATTCCAAACATTTCTACATTGGGTCGTCTACCGCGTAGGCTGGGAAAAATTCTTGCGCATTTTCCATGTATATTTTAGTTTTCCAGTAGACGGTTTTGAGAAATTTATACACCAAGTGACATTGCTACTTATTGCTATTTTTGTTTAATGACGCATTGAATAAATGCAATAGTAACCCAAATGACAAGGGCCATCAAATAATAGGATTATTCATTCACCCAAGCTCTTCATTTGTATCACAAATTCCTCATTTAGCATTCGACATTTTCAAAGAGCGAATCCGAGAAAAATGTTCATTTTCAAAATCATAAAACGCCTTACAGTTTGAAAATGCAAGTTGAATATTCAATATTACAATTATTCATTAGGCTCAAATTGGGCATTTTCTCAGATAAAGCAAATTATAAACCATCGAAATTGAGCTGTAAAATCTCATGAAAAACTAGGATGACTCTTTACTTTCTAGATAAAAAACGAGATCAATATGCCCTCAAACTTGATGAAAACACGTCACGATCCAATTTCTTGAACAACAATCATCAGTGATGTAACTGCGATTGATTATACTCTCGAAAGATTCATATCACCCTTATCTGAAGACAATCTCGAAAAGAATTTTTATTGCGTGACACGATATCGAAATGCGTCGAAAAGTATTAATTAATCAAGCCTTGAGAAATTCAACAGACCAATGCTATTACATTCATGATGTATTCAAAATCTGCTAAATTTCGAAAAATGCGGATTATTGAAGGAATTGCGAAACCAGGGTTGGAAAACGATCATGTAATCAGCTTTTGAGATTTCACCGCCAATCTAAACTTGCACTTTCAAAATCAAGGCAACATGTTCAAGTAAAAGAATAAAATGCATCCTATTACATACTTTTGATTGTTTTCTCTGTATTTTGCTAGTTTTATGATTAAAGCATCATTGACATTCTAGAAATTTTGAAACAGCTCATGAGAGTATTCAAATATTAATTACAAAGCTCAACAAGACGCATTTTTTATACTGCACTGCAGGTCGATGAGGCTATTGATTATTTCTTCATAAGATGTACATGTATATTTTTCGTCCCTTTATTCGACAAGTTCGGAACTCGAGGTACCAAGCGAGGCACCTTTAGTTCGGGCAAGCACCAGCGAGCACTCCGCTTGACCTTGGCACTTGGCGAAAACTCTTTTCCATTTGGAAACACTACAAGTGTTGCAAGTTGCAATATAAAACTGGGAGCATTTCATAATGAAACGCTTCAAGTGATCATCTCGCAAAATGACGCAAAAGCATGCAAATAAATACTAGAATGTGAAAAAAGCTGCTCGTTCCTCAACCAAGTACGTATCAGTTTTGAAATGGAAAACATGGAAAAACCTTTAATTTCATTGCAATTAAAAAACTCTTTCACATCTTTACTGAGCATCGTTCTTTAGGATCGTTTGTGTCCACCATCTTTCTGGCATGCTTGGATTGTCGGCGTTTGAAAAATTTTGATGACCCGAGGTTCTTGAATTCCTCTCATCTATTGCCAACTTGCTCTTATTTATTGAAATACAAAGTTGACTAGATTGATTAATGATATGATATACATTCGTATATCGTAATTTATAAATATTATCGATCATTTTTTGAATATAACTCGCACTGAAAAAAGTATGCTGCATTGGTTACTGGGGAAAAATACTCAGGTTTATTTGAATGATGCGAATTTCATGTTTTTGGAATTCCTAAAACGCATAAAAAATTTCTAGCATTCCTAGGAACTAGTTTGCAATTCTTTGAATGATTTACAAAATTTATGAATTTCAAATATTGGACTATTGAACAAGTTTGAAACTTGAAAAAATGCCCGTGGCTCCTCTTACTGGAAGAATAAATTTAATTCGTTGGAGCAATCTTCCTGCTTTAATGATAATACATATGATATGATGTAAGTAGTAACGTTTTATTATACCTTGAAATACTTGCAATTTTATTCTACTTTTGGAATTCAAATATTATAGTAGAATTTTTTTTGAAATGTCGATCAAGTCCCTGGGACTCACGAATCGAGGTTTCATTTGATGAATC
The DNA here is from genome assembly GCA_028476575.1 of Platygaster robiniae. NCBI lineage: Eukaryota > Metazoa > Arthropoda > Insecta > Hymenoptera > Platygastridae > Platygaster > Platygaster robiniae. The sequence goes on from CM052024.1 coordinate 603,086, forward strand.
AGTGCAAACATTTTCAAGATGAAAATCAAAACAAGAAAAGCGAATTAGACTGAATATAATATGAAAATTCCAAGAATCTACAACTTTACGAAAGAGTGATTTTTCCATGTCAATGTAATGTTTTGTAAAAATTGCAAACAATGAGTACAAAACGAAACATGCATGTTTTACTATGTGGCATGGAGCGAAGAAAGGCACCTTGCAGCACCTGGGCGCTTTAAGAGAAGAACGAGTTTGAAAATATCAAGTCCATATGAGCAGATCAACTTTGAAGCTCAACATTGTATGCGATACGATAATCTGACAACTTCGAGTGTAGGCTCAATCGATAGACAAAGTTTTCTGTATTCGGAATGATTATTGGCTATCTTATTTTTGATTTTCGGAGCTGTGAGGTGCGTTTCCTCGTTCCAAGCCACATATTCGAGAACCTCAATCAAGCACGATTCTTGGGTCATGGGATATGCTTGAAAATAATCAATGGTTCATGTATTATATGAAATGTTTACAAAACCGGATCATGGCTGAATGTTGAAGAGAATCCAAGAAATTCTCTTCATCCGCACAAAGTTGAGTTGTGTAGAGAGCAATGATTTCCACTCGGAAACTTTTTGTACAAATATGGTATAAAGAATATTATGATATTCAATGACAGATTTGTAAATTGATGTGGAAAAAAAACAGCAAGCACTGACACTGCCGAAAAACATGTGACAATGATTTCGGAAGGTCGGATGGGTATTCTTCTGATTGCTACCGGGAAATACGGGAATGGAAATGAAATTAATCATCATTTTGTACGTAGCAACGGATAATGATGAACGAATGAAGTTTACGTGCGATTGGAGAAATGATGAGCATTAGAGCAAGATTACTCAAGTATGAATGCTACTCGCTATTACAAGCAAAACTAATACTCCAGTAAATTATTCTCTTGCCATGCAACTGCGTACGTCTAAATTCGTAAGCACGCTGCCACCGCTGCTTGCTTTGCTGCCACCGCTGCTTGCTTTGCTGCCACCGCTGCTTGCTTTGCTGCCACGCTCGACATTATTGTTACTACAATTATATGGGAGTCGATGAAAAAAATGACGGTCCAATTTCTCTCGTCACTCCTGCGAATGTTTAGTCGCGTGTCATTGCATACAGGCACGTGTGGGTATGCGCGCAACACGTATTAGCACGCGAGTGTGATGATGCGTCAATAAATTGGCAGACAATCGATACATGCACTGTCCGATTGTCATGATTAATTTTGAAGGCGATTAAAGGGGAGCATCAGCAAGGCGAATAATAATGTAGACGGCTGATGATGTCGTCGGCAATCGTCTTCGGCCGCGTGTGTTCATGTGTGCATCGATGAAAGCGAGCGCTGACGACAGGGCGAAACGAAAAAAAGTGCGAAAACAAGAATAACGAGAGGCCTACGGGCATTGAGCGAATAATCGTGCAAAGTAAAAGCAGTAGCGCAACGAGTGAGCATCGGATAATAAAAAGCAACATGGCGTGGTCGTAGTCAAGATTACAGTAATATTAAATGCGCACTCACCAATTACTGGGCGATAGATTTGACACAACCAGTAAGTCGTACTTTTCTTCACTGTCCTCTAACGCGCGAAATAAAAGATTAAAGTCAATGCTCTTTCTTTTTTTCATATACGTGGCCTTGATGCTCCTGGATTTTTTATGCTTCCCTTCTTCCTCCGCTACTTTTACTCGTTCAGTAATTGCGTTAAATGACAAAACGTTGGCGAATCTCGTCCAATCTCGTCGTCGACTACTCGAGAAACGAAACCAGATGTGGGCTGTGTGCGTGTGTGGTGTTAATGTGCCTGCCAATACCTGTGCGCGCGCTGATACAACAATGGCGTCGTGTGGTATACATTGCGCCGTCGCACGCGCAATTCAAAATTGAAAAAAAACATATGATAAATGCATGTGTGTATTGAATTTCTCGAAAAGTTAATTAAAATGTATTTTTCTGCCACAGCAGTAATATTATACAATATGAGCTCAATGAAAAATTAAAAGCAATACACATCTCGAGCAGAATTATGAATTTTCACATCTGAAATCAGCAAGCTTTCAAAGTAAATGCCACAAATAGCAAATTTATTATAAATTAAAAGGAGCCGTTTGCAGATGATCTCAGATACCGAGAGGTTGTCGAGATCAATTCCTTCTCTTTTTGCAATATTATAATGGCATTAGTAAGTGAGAGGCAACGATATTACGGCCAAAATATATACTTTTGGGTTTTTAAATTTCAATATTGTAAACATTACCTCTCGTTCAAAGTTTCAAATTGGCTGTAAAGTTGAGATTGGAATGTACATATAACTCATCGCAAACAGATCAGATATAAGGTCATAATAAATACCAAAATATTAGCTACACAAGCTTGAAAAAATTCAAGTTGAATCAATTTCAACGGAGCACACATTATGTGGGTTGTTTTATTCTAAAAATGAAAAAAATCGAAAACTCTTGTGCTAATTAAGCTTTTGAATGGTGAAATTGATATAAAAAATAACAACTGATGAACTATAACGCAATATACAAAACACCTTCCTCATTTATTTTCATGAAACTTGATTAACAAAAGTTTTTTCATGTTTGTACATTAGTTGTTGGATGCAATACAAATTTCACGCTCAAGACACAAAGCTTTTCAACCATAATGCGTGGAATCCATAGACTCGGTGAAAGTTTTCAGCAACTCGCCAAGGAGCGGCATAAACATGTTCATATTAATTTCTGACTCGAAGCCCCCGCTCGTGACAAAGTTGGGTTCGATGCCCTCATTCGCGGCCCGTTCCTCCTCCTCCTCCTCCTCCTCCTCCTCCTCCTCCTCCTCATCCTCCTCATCCTCCTCATCCTCCTCCTCATCCTCATCCTCATCCGGACGTTCTCTCAAAATCCTGGTACTGGCGCCAAGAGATGGCGCTCGAGTAGCGCTCGCGCCTTTGACCAATCTCGCCGGTAAATTGCGGCAAACGTCGTAATCGTCCCTTGCCAAGACGACGAGATTTTTGGCGGGGTCCGCGTCGACGAGAGTCGCGGAAACTTGCCAGTCGTCGGATGATTGCATGTGCTTCAGAAAATCGGAGCAGAAGCCCAATTCGTTGGCGGTCTCTCTGGCGATGAGCTGTCGATCGTGAAGAACGAGCCTGGGGCTGCCGATGCCTTGCAGAGCTTGGCAAATTATCAGGACCAGGTTCACCTCGAGGGCTAGCCTCGTGTTGTTTTTCTCCATGGACGAGAACCAGGGGTCGCTGATGTTTTCCTCGGCCTTGTCCCATTTCTGGGGGCTCGTAATTTCCGGGCTGCTTTTCGCGACTCGGCCTGGTAAGCGTGTCAGAGCTGTTGGCCGCGAGAGAATCTTATTCTTGCAGATGAGCGGGTCAAAGGGCCTCTTTATCAGGTGGGGGTTGCTCAGGATCGGAACGGTCACGTCGAGCCCTGCCAGGTAGCTCGAGTAATCCCCTGCGACAAAATATGCAGACATTGCATTTACTTTGGGCGAATGATAACCAAATAACGGCAACGGCCACTCGTTCAAGTTGGAGATGTATGAAAAATTCATGTTTGAAAAAAAGAACATTGGGGTCGCTCTTCAGCTGAAACAAAAGTTTCGAAAATTCAAATCTTGGAGCGAGAGGAGGAGGAGGAGGAGGACAAGAAGCCTGTTTGAATGTGAAATTACAAATGTGTCGCGTGCAAACACGAGTCGACTATTGCTTATGAATCGCTCCTCACCGGTGCTCGAGCTGGTCCTTGCGATGGAGCAACTCGTGTTGAGGACACTCCTCAATTCATTGGCATGCATACTGCGCAAGTTTTCCGGGTTGGCGCGTTCCCACTCCCTCCTCGCGATATCGAGCTGCTCATCCTTCCACAAGGTGCTGGCTTTACTCTGGGCGGATTTCAAATAGAGCTGGGCTTGGGCGAAAAGTTGAGTCGAGCTGATGATGGTGCCGTAGGTCAAGCGTGGCGCGGAATCCATAGCCATCTGGGATTGCGTAAAGTTGATTTCCGCCATGGGCGCGTACCAGAAATCATCTTGCTCGTAAATCGTGTCGACGAGGGAGGTGAGACGCGGCGAGAAGTTGACGAAACTTAGGGCACAACAGGTGTTGAGCAGGATGAGTTTGTTGACGAGAACTTTCAATGGTCCACTTGGCAGGGTTTCGTCGCAAAATAGCAGTTCCTCCGCGCTTTTCACGCTTATCTTGTCGACCATGAACTTCAGGATCCGAGGACGCGAGAGCAGGTTGACCGTGATTTCGTACGCGAGGTAGGTGCATTTCTGCAAATTTCAAAAATCAACAATATGCGCTCGGAGAGAGAGAGAGAGAGAGAGAGAAAACGTCCAGCTCCAAGCAACTTGAAAAAGATTATCAACAACCCATTCTTTCAAAATTGATTTTAAATCTCAAGTTGATGGCATCCAATCGTAGAATCTCCTTTTCCTACATGTGACGAAAGACATGGTTTTCAAGAGTGTTTCGAGTCACCAAATAAAAAAAAAAAAAAAAAAAAAAAATTTGATGAAAATTCGCGACTTTTCAAGCATCATCGCGTTTTCATGGATTTTGATTCACAGGGAACGACCTAGCACATCACATCAAGAAAAGTGACAACTTTTAACGCGATACTACTGTGTATTTTGGGTAGCCGAATGCAAACATTTTCTAGCGAAAATCTTTGCATTTTCGTTACGTTTCACTCTTCGTACACTCTTGACATTCCAACTGTCGCTGGTAGATGGATATGGTTAAATTTTTTTCAACAACGTCTCTTGATTATGTATTTTGTCTTACGTGCAAGTGCTTTTATCTATGAATAGATTCGACGTAATAAAATGTAAAGCAAGGGGGGGGGGGGGAGGCTTCGAAATATTGCGCTGATTGAAATGACCATGCGATGAAATTCACTTTTGATGCTCACCACTAAAGTTTCGCGAATACTGGGTTGTATGGCTTGCCAAAATATTGGCCTGGCGGACAGGGACGAGATAAAGACGATGAGCGATTGCATCAAATCGGCGGCAAGGGGATCGTCCGCGTGTCGAAGCAATGTCGCGATTTCCATCAGCAAGTACTCGTGGGAGCCCAAAAATGTGAGGACTTGAGAAACGTAGGCCGAGCCAGTTTCATTGGTCACGAGACCAATTAAAAATTCCAAGCCAGCTGCATAAATTGGCCACCAATCCTTGCAACTCCATTTTACATCGCTGTCCACGTTCTCCTTCAATCAAGAGGAACGAATTTGGTTTCTCCGTCATATTCGGCAAAAGTTCATGGTTTTCGAGTGAAAAAAACAAACAAACAACAAACAAACAAAACGAACCCGAGTTACAGTTTTAAAAAGGGAAAAATTAAAAAAGCGTAACCTTCCACTTGCTAATACAGGTGTGATCCCCGAGGATCTCGGCTGTTGGGAGGCGCAAAATAAAACAAAACTTGGCATGAAAAGCGATTCTTCTCACGCATCGAACAGCGACAAGTTCCAAGTGGACCATATACTGTGGTCGAGTGGATTTTTAAAAGCTTGGAAAAGAAATGCGACGAATGCAATTATTGCGTGGCAGTGTGGTCGTGGGATCATTAGGATGTACTTACGTTGTACAATGTCTCGAGCAGACTGTACTTGATGTCTTGCGGTGGTATGAGAGCGAGGTACAGCTTGGCGCTGGCCTCGGGTTCGATGGTATGCAAGTCGTAGGGAGACCTCGCGACGGTCCCGAGCAAGGTCAAGACGGTCTTGCTGAACACCATGTAAGCCTTTTTTGGTAGAGCGACGTTGATGCAGGCCATCAGCTCGTTGACCAAAAGCTTCAAATGCATCGACGCGACTCGTTTCTTTCTCGACTCGCACAAGTCGTTGGAGGAAAATTCGGATCTCATGCGCAGCAACCTCGTCACCAAAGAAACGGTCAAGGTCGCGGACAGCGAGTCCCTGGTAACGGTCAGTTGCAATTTTCTCTCGTCCACGGCCTTCTTGTCATTTCCGTTCAACTTGATTCTCTTCTCCTCGGGACGCGGCATGACCTTGAGAGCCTCCATATCTTCGACCGCCATGAGGCAAGCCTGCCCGAGGAGATACTCCAAGGTGACGTTGTCGGATCGCAAAGCCTCGGGAACGATTTCGATACAAGCGACGAGTAAGGCGACCAAAAGTTGCTTTTGCGACTTCTCGAAGGACCGATAGCTCTGCGACACTTGTTGCATGAGGCTGGTGAGCCTGGCCTTGGTGTCGTCGATCGAGTCGCGGGAGGGTTGCTCGAGCTTCCACGACGACACGCACCTCAAGCAAATGGACGTGACAAGCTTCATGATCCTCCGAACGGCGACCGTCGAGTAGCGCGATTCGAAATTCGTCGACAGCTCGTTCATAAAATCGACAAGTTTGTCCAAGGCGAGGTGGGCCGTGAACCTTGCTTGCTCGTGGGAGATGACGTTGCTCCTCATTATCCTTTCGTCGGTGACGACGACGAAAAGCTGATGCCAGGCTTCCAGATTCTTCTCGTAACTCGGCCTCGTGTCTTTTGGAGATTCGTCCAGATGCCTCCACGTCGCTTGGCCCATATTCTTCCTTTCCATTTCGTCCATACCGTCGCCCATGGGGATCCCGTCCAATACGTACACCGCCAGTTTCTCCCAATTGTCCTTGGATGGGTCCATCAGCTTGTCCAGATTCTGCAAAAAGTCCTTCTCCAGCTCGGTGCACTTGAACAGTTCCAGAGTCGCGATGTCCAAGACTTGAGAATAATCGACGCCGGGGACGAGGTCTCTCAATATCGGGGCGAACAATCTCGCCCAGAAGCCTTCGAGCTTCCTGAAGTTGCTGACCAAAATTTCATTCCTATGGTGCCACATGGCCCTCAAAAGATTCATGGTGCTCTCGTAGAGCTTGTCTTTGACGATGTCAGCCTCCTCGACAACTCGATCCATGTAATCCATCAAGAATTTGGTACAACCGACGTTCTCGGATTCTTCGTGGTGCCTCGGGAAGATCCTTTTTTTCTCGGCACTGTGGGTTATGTTGAAAAGCGCCTCGGTCAATCCGGGCTGGCGATCCAGGCACACCGCGACCAGTTCCAAAATGGCAATTTTCACCTCCGTCGCGCACGATATCGAGGACAATCTGGACGCGAACGTTCCCCTGATGGACGAGCTGTCCATGCCCATGCAAACGAGGAGCGACATGGAAAACACCTCCGCGAACCGCTTCAAAAGCTTGACGGCCTTGGCTTGGATGGAGGCGCAGAACCAGACGTACAGGTAATCGACGATCGTGGGCACGATGAGCAGGCTGTTGGGCAGCGGAGAGGAATAGAGGGCCGTCTCCAAGGGAGAGTTGCTGCCCCCCAAACGGGAGCCCAGGGTCTTGCGGCATATCAGCAATTTGTTGACGACGCTCAATGCCACCTCGACGCTTCGGATGACTTTGAAGCCTTTCCCAGCGATCCAGTCCGTCTCGCTCATCATCTTGATTTTCAAGTTTTCCTGCCCAAAGCGTATCAATTTCAAGAGCGCGTGCCTCGACTCCAAGTGCATGAGATTGAGGGCGACGATGAGCCCGAGTTGGTCCCTCTCGTCCTTGGCCCCTGGTCGGGCGTCCGTGGAAATGAGGGCGTGGTGCAAGCAGACGACGCTTTTCAGCCACAAATCCACGCGCTCTCGTTCCGAGCAAAAATACCAGGAATCCAGTTTAGGCAAAACGTTTTGCAGCAAAAACACGATCCCGGGGATCTCGACCTTGTACATTGCCTCCCTGCTGTACCTGCCTCGTAAATAGGCCTGCAGAATGTCGAGGTAGGCCATGAGCATTTGATACGAGTGCTTGATGATTTCGATGCTGGACAGCCAAGAGCCGATGCAACCGCCGTCGAACGATGTGCCTTGGGCCAAATCGCTGGGGCTTTGGTAACGGTCCTCGAATCTGGGGTACACCCTCGCATGCATGCGCAACAGAACTTGGTCCGGATACCAGTCGACGAGGAGGGAGGCGATTCGCATGCAAGACGCCAACAAGTTGTAGATGTTGATGGGGATTATGGGGCAAGAGAAGCGATTCACTACTTCGAAACTCAGCTCCGTCGGGATGACCATTTTTGCGGTGGCCCGGAGTTGATGCGAGAGTAGCTTTTCCAAGAGAACGAAGCCCCTCGTGACTTGATCCGGCAAAGGGGTCTTGCTCTCCTCGAGGTTGGAGATGCCGCTGCCGGCTTGCAGAAAAATCAGCTCAATTTTGTGGTGGAACGCGACCCAGTAGTTGAATCTTGTGTTCCAGGTGACGATGTCACACTCGTCTCGCTCGGCTGTGACACCTTGGGGAAGGTTCGCTTTGTGGAATCTACATTCACGTGGAATCTCAAAGTCGTTATTGTGCAGCAAGCAATCGCGTTCGTACGGTCGCCGCGCGAGGTTACAGTTCAAATCGTGGCGCGCAACTTCCATGGTGATGGATGGAAGATTGTCAAGTTGTTCAGCCACCTAGAAACATAATCGAGCACCTTCTATAACGTCCCTGTTGTATATCAAGGACAAACTCGCGTTCTCGCCTTATTTTCAGCATCATCGTATCGTATACGAATAATATAAATAATTCTCTAGAAACAATAGAATATTTACGTGATTAATGAGTCAATTTCTTCACTCGAAATCAAAAGCATGAAATATGAAAATTCTTCAAGCGAAAGTATCTCATTCATTCATACTGCCTCGATGAGGCAAGTTGAAAATTTGCTCGAACAATACATGATTCGAGCCCTGGATCGGATGGTTTTTTTTTTTTTTTTTTTTTTTTTTTCTTTTCTTCTTTTTTGAGCCACGTACGCTCATGAATCTATGGCTAAATGATTGATCGAAGAGCTTTACCTGCTCGGCGCTATTTTTCGACGCAGCGGCGAGTCCCGAGGCGATCATCGTCAGAGGCTCAAACTTGTACGGGAACCAAGCCCTGGCGTAGTTATAAAAATTCCACAGTCCTTCGTCCTTGTCGCTCCAAAACCTGGCCGCGTTTTCCGGACATTTCAAAACTGACGAGACGAAATCAAAGACACCGAGATCGAGCCTGTCACTTCCAAGAAACAGTCCCAACAAATTGGTGAAATTGTAGACACTGGCCCCGACCGTTTTCGCGTACCCCGTGTCTTCCTCCATCATTTCCTTGCTCATCAGGCCTTGCAAGTACGAGAAAACATTGAGCCGTAACGCCTTGATTCCGTAAATTCGGTAATTGTTCAAGACATCTTGATTGTCGGATTCGATGACGTAGTTTCCAAGCATCCAGGCCAAGAAAAACGGTCCGTTTTTCTGGGAATTTTCGTGAGCGCGTTTTTGCTCCAAAATGCTGTGCATGACGTCTCTTATGCTGCGAATCCATTCTTCCATTTTGTCGTTCCTCGTAATGTCCAAGGCCACCAGCATGAGGGCCACTTGGCTGTATTCGATGTCTTGGATTTTTTTCCTCGCGTTTTCCTGGTCCTTGTAATTTGCCCAGTTTATCAACCTTCGAGGCTCGCCGTTGGTGCTTTTGTATAAGCTTGGGAATTTTTCGCTCGGCACGTGCACGTCGTGGAGGATGATGGTGAGTACGTGGGTGAGTTCTCGCATCTCGATCAAACTGTTGTCGTAAAGTTGGCGGAGGCCATCTTGGGTGAAAAGCTGAGACCTCGTCGGGGGATCGATGTATTTGAGTTGTTCGATTTGTTCCAGAATCGGGTCCACAAAGTTTTCCAACGGGTTTTTCGTGAAGAAATTGAAGAAATGTTGCTGGTAAGGGTGCGTCGGGTCCGTGCGGTACTCCATCATGAGCTTCAGGCATTTTATCAGGGTTATTCTTTCGCAGTAATAGTAGGTGCAGATGCTCTCGATTAGGTCGTGCGCAGAGTTGATGTCCTCTAGTTGCGAGGCAAAGTATTCGTTGGATTTGTGAAACTCGTAGCACATGTAGTTGCAGATGAGGTCCCAAGTGATAACGGCATCCAAGTTCTTGAAAAACCACAAGAAAAAAGCACGTTTCAATGGATATTCCAGCAGATATTTTCATCTTTCAAAGTACCTCAAGCAGCTCTACTCCCTCATCAATACCGACAACCTTCTAGTCAAGTTTTCAACAACTTGAAATCAATCGAGTACATACATCTTTCAATTTCTATCCATTATAATAACACATGACACGCATCTCTATTTTATTTTTACGAACATTTCATTTGAATTATATCAAAATAATATGATTCGATTATATCAAAATAATATAATTCAATTATATTATGTATAACACACACACACACACACACACACACACACACACACACACACACACACACACACACACACACACACACACACACACACACACACACACACACACACACACACACACACACACACACACACACACACACACACACATATGTGTATATATATATATATATATATATATATATATATATATATATATATATATATATATATATATATATATATATATATATATATATATATATATATATATATATATATATATATATATATATATATATATATATGTATACGTCAACTTGATGAAATTGAGTGGAATGCGATTAGAGATGGGAGTACCTCGAAAAAATTTTCCCTTGGAATTCTCGGAAACAGAGATTGTAATCGTGCAAATGATGAAAATTCCATTAATTTATACAATGGAAATTTTTTCATCGTTATTTGAATGATTGGTAAGTGTTTCGAGGAAAATGATTATTTTCTACTCGAGTTTAGAGTCCCCGTCACGTCAGTTCGGAAACATCAGTTCCGACCCACGTCTTGTTCATAAGCAGGTATTTACTGTGGTTTCGTCAACAAATTGTATAAAACGCGCTCATTACTTGTGAAATAAATCAAAAGTTATCTCTTCAACATTTGCCAATAGTATATGACATTATGTAATTTCAAATGTAGAAATTTTCAAGTTTCACAAAATATTTGTATCTATAGTTTTGATTATTCCAATCTGCCATGTATATCAATATATCAGCTCAGTTTATTCCTGTAAAATGTTTATTCGTCGATAATGTTGATGTTTTTGAAAAAATTATATAATATGCAAAAAATGAGTGTAGTTAAGGTTCTTCACATATCAACATTATATCAAGAAAAGTCTAACGTTTTCGGTAACGTATGCATAAATGAATAATTTATCATTCGAATGCACACGTGCATTTTTTTTCCATTGGTTCGATGATATTATTTCCGATTAAAAAAATTAGTGGAATCTTTTGTTTGAGGACATTTTTTACATTCATTTCAAAATAAAATTTACCAGCATACCCATGCTGGGTACGAGTTAACGAAAAAAACGAAAAATTCAAATTTTGCCATTTCAATTGATTTTGATAAAATTAACATTGTATTGAAATAAAAGTTTGATAATATTTTTCAAAAATTAATAGAGATTCAATAGTCATCTGTTGTGGCTACTATTCACAGTAATGTAACATGATGTGAAAATTTGGTATGCATGATTTGTAATGTTTGCAAGTATTGCGATTGTGTTTGTTAAATCTCGGTGTAACTTTTTACCCAATTGAGATGACATGTCATACACGCAAAGGTGCAGAATTCTTAAAATTTTTCGAATATGGTGACTTTATCACAAGTTGTTCGAAAATGTTGCAGTTGTTGAAAGTGTGTGATTTTTGTGTCTCATACTGTGCTTGTTCGGAATTTTCATGGGAAACAATGAAAATGTATTTCAATTTTCGATGAAAGTGTCCATTATTGTAAGTTTGAAAGTTTCAGAATTTTTGAGACAAAGAAAAAATGTGGAAAAGCTGGATAAAAGTTAAAAATATCCTTCAACTCGAAAAAAATTACGAGCCTCGAGTGTTAAAAAAATTACGCGTTGGGAATTGAAATTTTTAATAGAAGGACTAAAAACATGTGTTATTTTTCCGTGAAAAGTGTACATGTCAAGATTGGACTTTTCACAACTATCGATATGGAAGAGAATTGGAAAAGTTTAAAAAAAAAAAAAAAAAAAAAAAAAAAAAATTGGACATAAAATTCATACAGCCCAATTTTTGAAAAATCACGGGCATCGAGTCTTTTTAGTACAAGAATTCAGGATTAGAGTTTTTTTTAGGAAGAATCAAAACAATCGACATTTTTTTCATGAAAAGAGTCTACACGTGGAAGATTAAATTTTGCCCAATTTTTCAAGCGAAGAAAGAATTTTGGTCAAGTTGATGAAAGGTCGATGAAAAATTCAAATCCTGAATTTGTAAGAAAAATTACAAGACTCGAGCTCAAAACATTCAGGGATTCAGAATTGGAGTTTTTTCAGAAAGAATGAAAACTTGATTTCGTATTATCGGATAAGTGTCTATATTGTAGGAGTCGATTGTTTCAAGTTATTTTTGGATGGACACGAAAATTGGAAAATTCAATGAAAATTAGAAACGAAAGATACAAAATTAAAACTCGACAGGTGGAAAAAAAAGTACGAGCTTTGTGACTTGAAAATTGATGAATTGAGGACGATGATTTTTTCACTTATGAAAATGGAGATACACTCGAGTTGTGGGCGAAAAGCAATTTCTTGCAACTCGCTTGCTTGAGAGCGCGACACATCGGAGCCTTCCAAAAAGTTGAAAAGCGAGACATCAGAGCCTGCCCAACGCACGCGAGCTAAGAGAGCTAAGCCCTCTGGTCTCGCTCTCAACTTTCAACTCGAGTGTACTGGGACAACGAATTGGAGATCAATGTATTTTCCTAGAGCCGACCCGAGTAAATTACCAATTTTCAGTGACGGCGTATGCGGATATAATTGAAAATACGTAACGACCGAAATCTTTTCCCGGCGATTCCAAAAAATGGGCGAACCACGCGTTGATGCCTAAAATGTGAAAAATGCGTTAGAGTTTTACAATACTGATGTCCAATTACCAATAACTGTGCCAAGTTTGTTGCGAACTCGAAAGCTTTCGAAGGAGGGTTTGTTTTTTGTAGAGCTTGCAGTGATTCTTCCGAGTACTTTTTGAAAAAAAGCAGCCCTTCCTTGAGCAACGTCGTCGCATTGTTTATCAAATCTTCGACAAGTCCAGGACAATCGATGGGTGAATTTTTCTTGGAAGCAATCAACCACAGTTCCTTGCAGTTCCTGTTATCATTTTCATATTTAATCGCGATACCATTAAACAAGCAGCAGCATGTTCAACTCGAATATCAACGTGTAGCGTTCATTGATTACTTGCCAGTGATTTGATGAAACTGAAAACTTCATCATCTTGACCGAGAGCAATGTTTGGAAGAATGAATTTATCAAAAAAACCCGTTTGAGAGCATTTTTCTTGTTCCGATATCGTGATACTTGTGTTTAATTTCATCAAATTTCGCATGTATTTTTCAAGTTGCTTGCAATTCACTCACTCATAATCTCAAACGTTGCAACGTTGATCAACGGCTGGAAAAAATGTCAAAACCAAAAACGACTCTTGCATTTTCGAGTAGAAAATGTATATTTTTATCGAATGTCACATTTCGAGATATTTTTCATTCACTTTGTCCCAGTTGAATTGCGATGAAAGCATTCTTCGAGCCGTACATATTGGGCGTTTGGAGAATAGTGCAACGCTTCGATGTATAATTGGTTTTTAGCGCAGCCGAGCATTGGCAAGTCAGGATTCGCGAATAATTCACCGAGCAAGGCGGAACGAAATCGCCCGTTGCGTGGAAGACGAATTTCGGATTCGAATATTATTATGACTCGAGTAACGAACAATTGTCGCCTTGTTGCGATAGAAGCGCTCGTAACGTTTCGAGCGCACGAATTGAAGTTTTCGAAAAATTCCCGAGTTCATGAGCTAGTGAATGAAAACGTTTGTCGGGCAATGTTTTGCTCGTGAAATGTATTCAATTAATCGCAGTCTACATTGATTGGTATTGAGGCGAAAGTTGACAGGATCTGTAGGATGCGTATGTCGGAAGGTAGAAAAGATTTGGAAGTAAATCAATGGTTTCCAAGTCGATCACAGCCAAAATCAGGCGAATGACAAAATTGACGAAATTGAGAATGTAAATGATGCAACTTGCAAGCTGTGCAACAAGACAATCAAAACGACGAAATAAAACATACATTTCCGGCCACATCGACTCTATATTGCTCCCGATCTTGTCAATGATAATGAAAACTCGGCACTTTCGTCAAATCTTGCAAATAGCAATGAAAGAAATCGGATAATGAAAACTCGGCACTTTCGTCAAATCTTGCAAATAGCAATGAAAGAAATCGGTCAAGATTGCGACTTTGTCGAGCATTTCAATTTGAAATGAAGTCGACACATATTCCAAGAACGGATAAAATAATAATTATTGTTCCAATAAACTCGCGAATTTCGATGACGCGCGCAATACTCACACAAGTTTTCCCACCGGTTTGGCACACATTTTCACTATCTTTCATTCATACTATACAACAATTGTTGACGAGAAGTGAAGAACTTTCCCTTCGTCAGAAGTTGCCAACGGTAAAATTCACAATTGCAGCCAATATACCAGTGTATGTAAATAGTGAACATAACCTGTGAGCCAACTCTTTTTTTGCATACGACGAAAGACGAACGCACGCGCGTCACTCGACACCTATCGACTCTCTCGATATTTCCAATTGTAATCGATTCCACGGAAGAGGAGGGAAAGCGTAGGCGGGAGATTTGAATATCGGCAGCACCAGAGAAACTAACGAATATTTCAACTTGAAAAGTTTAATACAGCCATCCGCAGTAATCGCTCGACATTGCTGATGAGCGGCATCGTATTTTGGAAAATTTTGAGCAACATTGTGAAATTGGAGTTTCCCCATAAAACTGTCGTATATTGAATTTGCAAAAAACGTTGACGGGGAAAAACAATAGAAGAAGGGAAAATACAAGTGAATATAACGCCGCCGTGCGCGGTTGCCACAGAAACCTCAAGAAACTTTTTGTTGTAATTGATTGATTCAATACGTGCCGATATACTGGCGCTGTAAAAGCTCATTGTCATTCAGCATCGACTTGTATACGATTAATAAGAGATTCGTTTTTCATAAAATATACAAGTAGGTCATCTTCGAATTTATTACTACCTGATAAATATACGACGATGTGGTGGGGCTACAGCCCTGCGTTGGATTTACGAAAAGAAACGAAACTTTTGCAAAGCGCGAATAACGAGAAAAAGTGCCTCGAAATATTAATCATCGACGCAAACGATGCCAGGCATGTCATCAAGACAATCGCTTCATTTTACAAAGATCCGACGACTCGGCATGAAATAAAATTTACCATCGTGGAATCGACAGTCGAGCAAATTGCCCGATCCATTTTCTTGTTGAGTTTATGCCTGGAAAAAAATCTAGGTAATTATGCAAAAAATTAAATAATACACGAGAGAATCCATTATCAATGTATTTTCAATTCGTCGTCACTTGGTACATGTCGTTGAAAAGTTATATTGCGTACCATTTCCGTCTTCGCTCACGTCCCACCTGGGACATGCATAGGAAAACTTTTCCAGCAAGTTCTATTTTCTAATCGACTTGCCGTTGAATCAACTGATAGGTATATACTAGTGTCCGGAATAATTATGAAAGATGCATGTTTCAACATTATTGAATTCCGCGCGCGTGGGAGACAAAAAATTAAGCTTTGCCTTCATCATGGATACTTCGAGATTTCGAAGATTCGAAATTTGAAAATCGAATCGAAAGAGGAAAAAATGACATTAAAATTCGGCCTCGATGCGATTCAAGGGCATTTTGTCGTATCCGAATTTCAGACTTTCAAGTATATTCTTCGGAAATTATTTTCGAGAGTCAACGAACCATTTTCAAAACTGCACGCGTCAATGCTCATTTCGGCTTATTATTATTCGTCATGATACTAGACGCAAAATATAAAAACACACCTTCACGCGCTTGGTGAATATGGAAAAATTGCTTGCAGGTCTGCAAGAGGCAACGAGATATTATTTGGAAATATTCGGAAACAGTTTGCTGAGACCTGCTACTGCGAAATTCCTCATTTCCAGGTCGAAAAAACTGATCAGCGTTGTGACCGAAAGTCTTGCGTGTGAATGGCTGAACCTTCGGGAGTTGAAGTTCAGGGAGAGAGATGACATCGAGGCGACTTACAAGTTAGCTGCTTGTTTGAGAAATATAGTGCAAGAAAGATGCATCACTGCAAACAGAAAATTATCGAAGCAGGGCACACGAAGTACGATTGAAAACATTTCGATACTTGGTGCGCGCGTGAGATGAAAGGCGCCGACCCCAAAAGTATGAACACGCGGCGAGTCGAAGCGTTTAACGCATCATCGTGTCCTCCAATAACTTTCCGTTTGCAGTGGTGACGCGCGTCCATTAGCAACGCGCAAAGTATTTGCGTTTTTCTACGAGTTTCGTTCTTCCATGCGTATCTGCAGACGTTTACTCGATGACAAAAGAAACAAATGAATAGAGAAACAATCTCTATCGACATTGGCATTTCATTGTTGGCTTGTACTTAGGTAAATCATGTTACTTTCGGTCCCATTGATGTTCGATTGATGTGTTTCTGAAATGTGAAACACGAGATCTATCGCAATGCAATTCGATCGCGATTCGTTACGATGCCGTATTGACGATGCATATGTCGGAGTGTATTATTTTTTGCATTTACAAACTTTTGTTTTATCGACTCTCGGAAATGTTATCACGAAACGAAATTATGATTTAAAAAGTTGTTCATTCCCTTAGATTCTGGATAAAAGCAGCGTGCGAAAATTTCCCCGTTTCGGAATTCTGGGACGCGAGAGTGAGGCAATCGTTAAAGACTCGCTATGATTATAAGGAAGGGGCTTTCGATTGGGATTACTACATGGTTCTGAAAAATCGCGATTCAAAGTGCCCGACAGCACACGAGTACAAGTGGGGCTGCTTCTTTTTTACAGTACACGTATCAATAAGAGCAAACAGTAGCGTACATATGGATAATCCATTATGACGGATCCCTCTGAGCCCTACGAATTCGTTGAACGTATATTACAATATAAGCATGCACAATGTTAATAATTCAAACATTCGGCGATGAGAAACGTATACACGTACACGCGTACATACGAGCTGACTTTTTAGATTTTGGAGAGAAAACGGGCTGGCTTTTACATGGGTCGAGGGAGAACCAGTTCGCGGGAACCCAACTTTAATCACAGCTGTAGGAAAATGGCAATTCTCTTACAATGGAGATATCCGAAACGGGCCTTTCTTCTGCTGGCTCCCAGACGGCAACGAAGCCGAGGATCGGTAATCATACTTGTCAGCCGTCGATCACGCAAGACAATAAGAAACGTGTTCCAATGACATTCATTTACGTTGCAATCGCCATTGTATACTAATGTACGCGTCGAATGGCGCAGAGTCGCTTTTCATATCGGTGCGCCATCTCTTCTGCGCAGCCAAGTTGTAACAAAATTTTTCAAAACTTTTTCATGCTTAGAATCGAGAGATTCCGCGAGAAGCATGAGATTAAATGTTTACAAAAAATCACGTCGACTCCTCGCCGCGATCTCTATGTTTTACATCCTGGTGGAAACAGGCATTTCTCAATTTAGCATGAAATATCGCGAAACCCCAAACAAACTGCCGAATACTTTGAATTTGTGAAACAGCTCCTCTATATTCTAGATATTTTCAAAAAAAAAAAAAAAAAAAAAAAACTATGAAAAATACGTCATTGCGAATGTATGGATATACATACTATAGTTATGCATTGGCGTGTGCGATGTTGTATTGACGAGGATTTCATGTTTAATTAAATAAATTTCATGTTTCATGTCGTGAAAACAGAAAAAATGCAAGAGCTTCCGACGTGGCCGAAAAACAAGTGATGAAAGCACTATACGAGATAAGAGAGAAAAAAAGTCCCGATACGGAAACACTCGCTGCGCACAGAGACGAGGCGATTTTGAATGGCACCGTCGTGGTCGACCTCATGGAAAGTAAGGCCGAGCAAGAATTTTGGGGCAACGATCAAAGGCAAGAGGGCGATCTCGAGTGGATCGACATTCGTAACGTGAAGGTAGTAGTATTTCTTTCGTGTACACTATGTACTTTTGTCAACAGACATCTTCATGCTGAAATAGTATATAATAGTGTGTATATGATATACCAATTGTATGCGTCGCATTTTGTGATAATTCCTTTTTTCCCCCGCCAAGGTTCAATTTCGAACGATCCAGGCACTGAAAAAATTTACCGAAACGGCCAAGTACGAGAAGCACTTCGACTGTATTTTCGTAGGAGAAAAAAGAAGCTTGGACCATATCCCTGAGATGGCGCGTATTTTGAAACATGGGGGAGTTGTCATTTCCGAATCCCGGAAATTCCTGGTCAATTGGAAAGACGAGGAGATCCAAAGCCACGCAGAAAACTTGAAAGACTCGGCCATCAAGTCGGGGCTCGAAGAAATCAAAGACCAAGATTATTATTCGAATATCATTTCACGTTTTATTAAAACTAGGTAGAATTTCAGTGGATATACTGGCATGAAATCGAAAACACAGACAAGTCTCTTGACGTGAAACATTCAGCGTCGAATCGCAAAAGTTGTTAGTCATGGTACATTGAATAATTCACACCGGAACGAAACACGCGCTTTGTTTTTTTTTTTTTTTTTTTTTTTTTGAAAACACACCAACACGCAGAGGCATTTGAAGTAAGAAATGGAAAAGAGTAAATAAATGTTAAACGATACATTTTGGCAGATCGAACTTGTTCCCAACGAGTTCCATGATTCGCTTCAAAGTTTCCTGGACGTTATTGACTTGAATGCAGGGCATCGGAACGCGCCTAACGAGTTCCTTCAGCATGTTGGCCAAGTCTTGGAAAATGTCCGGTTCTCTTTCGAGGTCACCTTCCGTAGCGACAGCTATGTAATGCTGCAGTTTGCTCAAAGCTTTGTCCAATTTCGATCTCACAGCCAAAGATGAAACGACGCTCTGAAATCGTATTTTACCACATCTACAATGTGACTCGCAATGTAACTCTCAACGCTTGCAGCCTCATGCGTGGAGGTATGCGAAGCATTTTTTTCATTATTGAATTTCCTGTGCATTCTCATTTGTAGAGTTTTTTTTCGTGAGTAGTAGAAATCACACAAAATGAGCCGACCATTCGGAGAATCCGTGATCACGTATCAACGCTTCATACGATTATTTACATATTTCTCATGTCAAATGAACGGGTTCGACTTTGATTATACTTTACCGAGGTTCGCGATTTGTTCTGACGTGCCAAACTTTCCGAGTAGGATGAAATTCGACTACCGCGATGATACGCGATGATACGCGAGACAGCGGCAGAGTCATTTTACAAGCAGTTTCAGAAATTATCGCTTTCTCTTCTCTTTCAACCGCCCCTCGGCACTTGTGCAATGATAGATATTTTCACTTTGCAAAAGTTTGCAACGTTGAATACATACGCGAATACTTACACTGTACGGTGGTATTGCTCCATACAAAGGCCAGTTTTCTCGACAAGCGACGCAAAGGCAGTCGAAGCAAAATTGTTGCCTCAGTTTGCTTTGTCGCTCTTGTTTCGTCATCATCGCGTAATGGCTACCATAATTATCGAATAGCTGAAAGCGTCAAAGAATTCAATAATGTCGACACAGGCGACTAGGATTTGCTTGTTTTGGCTCATATGCTTTCGTTTTCGGAATAAAATGATATCAGATTTCAAACAAGCGTACCGCGCACAGAAAATTTCATTTCACACTGAAATCCCTTATGAACGTGAGAAAATGTGCCAACTCTTTTCAACTTTTTTCATTAACTCGTTTGTTCCGATCTCGCGATGGGAGCTTTTCATAACATTGTGACGGAAGTAGAATCCATCTTTTCATATTTCTACATGTAAATTGTAAATTCATTGAAGCAAGTCTGAACGTTGGTTTACCTGTTCGCCTTTTTTGATGGGATTCAAGGGGTACACGATTTCACATCCTTGGTAAGAAATTCGGCTAAGATTCGGATCACAGCTGTGATTTATGAGACTGCAAAATGGCAGAGCGGCTGCTCCTCTTTCAACTCTGTCGCACGAGCGTTCTTCCGAGAACTGCAAACAGTGGAAGGTTAAAAAAA
Source organism: Platygaster robiniae (assembly GCA_028476575.1). NCBI lineage: Eukaryota > Metazoa > Arthropoda > Insecta > Hymenoptera > Platygastridae > Platygaster > Platygaster robiniae. Next base: position 623,233 of record CM052024.1, read on the forward strand.
CAAACAAAAAAGAGCCGGCGAAAAACAAGAACCCGATAGAATTGCAGATGATACAAGTTACAGGCCCGGTCGCGTATAAAATGCATATATGAAGAAGCGAGTTCTCACGATGAGACGTTCAAGCAAATCACCTTTTTTCACCTAATTAATGTTTTCGTTTCTAAATTTCAATGTACGCAGCAGTTGACGATTGTTCTGTAGGTATCATTAATGGAAACCTTTCCAGCTGTTTTCGTCGATTTCTCCAATCCCTACGAATACTACTTACACAGTGAATATTGCTGGGAATAATCTGCTGGTGTCGGAAAATCAAGCCGCCCACAAAAGTTATCATTTCGTCGTCTGCCAAATCGTACATTTGCTCGTCCGATTTGGCTCCGAAAAACTTGCTCTTTGTACTCAAGTAGTACAAGATGAAAGCTGAATTCAAAACTCGGTCAAATATATCCATTATGTGCCTTTTTTCCGTGTTTGTCGTCAAAGTGTAAACGCTTCTGTACGCGTCGCTGTGAAATTTTCCATCACTCGAAAAACCTCTCTTTCGATTGTCTGAAACAGTTCGCGCGCCCGCAATAATAGAAAAATTCGTTCCTCTCAATCAACATTCACAGATGCTATGAAAGTTGTATTCTCGAGAAAAATTGCCGACAGTTTTCCACGGTATTATGCGGATCAACCTTTCTCGTATGAAATTTTATGACACGTCATTTCGTACGATAATCGATTCGTGAAAATTCTTTCGAACCCAAGTAGCGATAAATACATACATATTGTATGTATTTATTTTTATGTAGTTCGCCACGCAATAACATGAAATTTGCATTCTAATCTAGGGATGTCTCAATCAAGTTGCGCGCAATTCAGCGCTGATGTTACTTCAGCACCCCCGACTCCAAAAGGCGAAGAAAAAAAAAAAAAAAAAAAAAAAAAAAAAATTGCGTCAAGAGCAATGGCAACGAACCTTTCAAGGAATCGATTTCTTTGGTTTTGAGTTGGAGCTTTTCAACACCCCCTTCTTCTCGAACTGCCAGAATTGCGAGGCGCAAACTCATGAGGCCGAGATTGTTCATTTCGAGGTCGACCAGGTAACCGACGACGTCGCACTCGACGTCGTGATATTTCTTCCACGCTTCATTTTTGCACTTTTCCGAGCAGTACATTGCGTACACGCAATTCTCGCAAGGAATGCTGTTCCAGGTGACTTGCAAACACTCGGAGCAATGAGTGTACACATTTTCCAGCACCAAAATTAAGGCGTAAGGTTTTTCCATTATCACAATTTCTCCAATCTCAATGTCCCGAGTCGCCACGACGTGGCGTCCGAAATTCTTGCTGTATTTCAATTCCAAGCTGTCCGAGGCGCACGGAATCTCGCGGTTTTTTTTACATTCCTCAAAGTTTCGCAGCATTCTTTGGAACCTACAGAAAACAGCCAAATACACGCGCATCAGCTTTTTCATTGACACACGATGTATAATTGTCAAACCTATCGTTACGGAAAAGATGGCGAGAGAATATAACTAAGCTTGGAATTTTGGAAATGTGATTCAATTTTATACTCAGAACGAGCTGTGTGTGATTGTAAAATATTAATTTCACGTCGGGAATTTAGACTGAATAATCTCAATTCGAATCTGCTGATTCGGTTAACGAAAGAGCACCCGAAAATCAATTACTGATTTAAAAAATTGAAATGATTGAAATATTGATCATTGAAGAAATCCCAGCTCGTGTGATTGGAAATTTAAAATTGTTATTTAATTCATTATAAATTTAATTTTACAGTTACTATTTGCATTTACTAAATTAATATTATTTTTGGCGAAATATTTGCCCATTTTTCACAATTATACGATTTTTACAATTTCCCTTACGATCGCTGAGAAGCGCCGAATCTTGTGAACAAAGAAAACTCCAGAAAGAGGTGAGACGAAATCACACGTCAATTTTAGTTTGTTTTTAAATTTACCAATCAAGTTTTTCATTCCTTTTCATATCTTTCCTGCAAGTTGTGGCTTTTTCTAATCTTTCCTTCATTTTCTCTTGATTAACATCATCATCGTCATGTAAATGCAGCTGGTCAATCGATGGCTGCTCGGCCCGCAACTTGTCCAGAATCTCCAAGCATTCCTTTTTTCTCAGACTCAATTTATCTCGGAGGTTTTCGGGGTAACTTTGGCCGAAGGCCCTTTCTATGTCCTCCAAGCATTTCTCGAACATGCCCAGACGAAACAGTACAGCGGACCTGTTGGCGTACGCGAGGGCGAGCTCGCTCGAGTTTTCGGGGGCGTAGGCGATGCTTTTCGAGTAAAGCTCGCAAGCTTCTGCAAAATGCTTCGCCGTGTTGTTCGGTATGAAAATTCGGTTGCCCTCATTGCGAAATTTCGTCGATAATTTCGCACTCTTACTTTGGCGCTTCGCCTCCGGAGTGATTTTGTACTTGTAGCACAAAATGAGGGCGTAAAGCACGCGAAATTCTTCACCTGTGACCGTTTTTAATTTGTAGATGACTTCTGCGTCGTCGCCTGCGTTCTTTATTCGTTGCTTCAGCGTATCATTTATAGCTTGCATTTTGACGTTAATCCGAATCGTTTATCCTGCCAAGTATTTCAAGATGGGCTATTTTTTTTTTTTTTTCTTCAATTCGCACCGATCAAGCTGGTTTTCTCTGCAACAAAAGTTATCGGGACGTGCCTTCATTTGAGAAGCAGTCATTAGCAGGCCCGTCCTCCATTGAAATCGTAACGCTTCTATTGGAGGGGGATCATTATAAAAAAATTGCGTCGCGAGGGATGTCGAAAAATGTTGAAATTCGTGTCACGCGTTTCATAGGCAGCCCCTTATCGTGTTTTCGTCATTAAAAAAAAAAAAAAAAAAACATTTAGCCAGCTTCACACCAAAATAGTCCCTTGGGTACATGCATATGAATTGAATATTAAAAACTTTTCCAAGACACCGTAAATAGTTTATTACGTAAAATATTGGCGTAATAAACTTTACGGGAAATACTCATACAATGTTTACATCAAGTTTTTATCCGAACAAATGAGACTTGAAGAAAGAGGTACGATTACGAGCCATATTAGAAATGATGAAACGAGAAATATTTTTAATCGCGGTGATAAGTGGCTTATTAAAACATTTTCCGTCCATGCCTCAATATTCAAAGTGATGAAATAATTTTAGTCGACGTTTGCAAGTGACAGTCACAAGTGATTTCTCCGATGTGATGTCATGATTTTCATCAATTACATTTCGACTTGCTGAAATTACAAAAATTTCCAATTTCAAATTCTTCAACTGTCATCAAGTATAATTCATGTTATTTTCTAATATCATATTCTACATTTCAAAGTCACACGCGATTCAACAAATTTCCATGACCTTGAATGGAAAAACTTGCGAAATTTTCAGAATGCAAAGACTCGGAAAAACAATGTTTCATTCTTCAACTTGATCGCGTTTTTAAATAAGTTAAATTAGAATACCAAACACCCCTCAAGTCGTGTTGAATTAGAGGTACGAATTTGAGATTGAGGGTACTCTCAATTTATGACGCTTAAAAATGTATTTAATTCAAATGATTTGTCGTTCGCGATGCATCATCAAACTGAAATTCCCCAATTTACAGAAATTCAAAATATGTATCATGATACGTTTGCGAGTTGTTGAATTTCTGAATCCGAAATAGTTTTTAATTCTCAAGGTGAACTTTGAAATTCTAAGTTGGTGCAAGTTTTGAAATTTTACAATTTTCTTCAGTATTACATATCTGTGCAGCAATTGCAAGTGTGAGATTAAATTTTTTTTTCTCACAGTTTTTTCGAGTAACAAAATGCCGGTACTTATAGATCGTCCAATGCATTTGATTTTTAACGTCTCAACATTATTGAGCGAGTCGGAAATATGATATTTGACCATTTTTCACAAACTAAAAAACGTCAATTTTCTTGAAAAATGCCAATAATTGGCATTAGACTGAATTTTCTTCGTGATGGCTAATATGCGAAATACTAGTGTATGGTTTCAGAATTTTTTTTCCCAGTTGACTCGAACACTTGCCCATGATTTGACCTGTCGAACCAATTTTCAAGATGCGCCCACGAAAAATTAGAGCCACAGATAAAGACAAAATCCCTTGTTATTTAAATGGGAGAAAAGAGGGCTCTACATACACTAGACACGGGTTAAGGTTGAGATGGAGATCTGAAAAAATTTGAGGATTGTTTTTGAATTATTTGGAGGCGATTTGGAGGGGGGGGGGGGGCGTCACGGTTGAAATTCCACCAAAGCCATTTTAAGGACCACCCTAATTAATAATTTTTCTCTTCTTTTTAATTTTTCGACTCCTTCTTTTTGGGCTCATACAAAATGCTTATAAAGGAATAATCATATGAGCCGAATGACTAAATAATCCTTTCGAAAGATGCCAGACGGACATAAAAAATTCTAGTACGCTCGATTTGGTTATTCGCGTTGCGCGCTCCGAGTACGCTGTCGCATATCATAACTTATTTAAAAAAGTATTAAACCGTCCACTTGAAAATTTGAAAAGAAATGCTGTATAAACTGTAGGAACAAATTACAAACAAAAAAATTGAGTTTGAAGAGGTCCATTATTTTCTGAAGATGCTATTTGTTTATAAATTTGGTAATTTGAAGGTAACGAACAGTTGCATTTATTTTTGGTGTAAGAATGAAACATTCCATGAAACACTGGTAAGCATTTAAGGGACAATGCTTCGCTGGGCTCGTTTTTAAAAAAAAATGTAAATTTCAGTTGTAAATCTGACATGGAACGACCCGTATGATTATCTTTTTCCCTCGACGAGATTCTCCGATTTGGATGAAAAGTACAAATTGATCGAGACATAAGAAAACCTGACTTTACGTATATTGTTCAAAGTGAGATTTCCCGTGTATGCGAGAATCGTGGAAAAATTCGCTAAATACTTGAAAGAATTTGTTTGACAACAAACGAGACAAAAAAATCAGATATTGCATCGTGTAATGTTTAAATTGGGAAGGAAATCCATAATGTGATTAGTTGTTTTATTGATGGACTTTGCGACTTTTAAGGAATGCTACATTACTAGTTACTAATGTCAAACACTCATTATTTTGGCTTATTCTCTTTTGGCAAGTAGTCATGCGTACCTGCATTTTTCTTATTATTCTACATATTGTTTTGTTTCCTTCTCCCTTACATCCATCCCGGATAAAATTGGCATTGTTGATATAATTTAGTAAATGTTCCAACGATGAAAATCATAGCATAACGTGTACGTTAAAACTATAATATGAAGTAATTAAGAAGACGCAACTGAATCGATTCAACAATAAGTATCAGGAGAGAGAGGGAGGGAGGGAGGGAGGGAGGGAGAAAGGAGGAGGAGGAGGCTTGTGAATTACGATGAATTACCTCCATGTATTATGTGTATCAGCGGTAAGTATGATGAGAATAAGGATTATCGTTGAAATAAAAGGAAGACGTTTCGCAGCGGTCTCACGCCCCTCATCAGGTCCTCAGGAATCTACCACCGCCAGATATTATTCAATGCATCGTTTGCCTCGACTTTGCCGCATTAGACGCAACATTTTCATTCAATTCTATTAAAAACGCGCCTAAAGCCGAGCCTCTAAATCTCCCGGTGGCGCACTTTTAGGGAACCCATTGCATCGCTAATCTGCGCTAATCTGCGCTAATCTGCGCTAATCGCGAATGATAGGGCGGAAGGCAGCTATTTATTGCACGAAATAACAACTGATAACGACTACCTAAATACTGATCAATACTGATAAATACAACTTGACGCAACTAATGTTTGGCAACATGGGTACATTTGTGGCCGCTGCTCCCTCTCGGCACCTCTCGGAATGTCTCGGAAGTATACGGCAATCACGCGTTCTTGTGCATTCGCACCGCGGAGAAAGCAAGAGAAAGGGACGATGAAGGAGCAAGAGAGAGTTGGAGAGAGCGCGTATTGGCAAGCGGGAAGAGGACAGATGAGAGGAGAAGAAGAGCGCGTGTAGGCACGAAAACCAACGAATACCAACGAATACCAACGAGAACCAACGAGAAGCAACGAGAAGCAACGAGAAGCAACGAAAACACGGTACAACTGGTGGTAGTGGGGTCAATTCATTCCAGTCAATTCTCAATTGCATACCCTTCCCCCCCCCCCCGAAATAGTGCGAAATAGTGAGTGAACAGCAGCAGTGAACAACGCTTTCCTTGCCTTTGTCAAGTTGTGGGTGGTGGTGTATTTTGTACAATTTTGTAAAAGGGTCTTGTGTCGTCGTGTGGCGATGTTGTTCCCATGACCCCCATGACGGTATATTGGGAATGATTGCTGCCAAACCGACGACGACCAGCATCGGCAGCGCCGTTTAAATGCAGTGCTGAACATAATCGTTTCTTCAATTTAATATTGCCGTCGTCGCCGTTGCCTTCGTCACCGCCGCCGCGAGAAAGGAAACGTTTACAAATGTGTCGTCGTCGCCGTCGCGTCGCGAGTTGCCTTCTCAGTCCTAGTTCTCCTCCTCGTAATAATAGTTTTACTCCTCATCCTCCTCGCCTTGTTGTTCCTGCTGCTGGACAGAGAGACTTGATCCCCGTTTCGGGAGGGCCCACTTTCGCCCGCTTCGTCTCGACCAAAGGTAACGCGCAGAGTCCTAAGAAGTCATCATTTTTCCCAACATTTCTCTCATGCTGCCTGCTTCCCATCGTCATCTTTTTGCTTCGCTAATTTCGCTTGTTTCTATGCCTACTGCCAACACCACTCGGCCATACGCGCGTGGCACCAACACCACTGAATACCGCTGAATGCCAGCATGTCCACCATCGCCACCATGCACGTACCTACACCCGATTATTCTCTTCTCCCTTCTTTTGCTCTCTCTCTCTCTCTCTCTCTCATTCGTCATTTTTTCTTCATGCACATTGTGTAAATTAATGTTCCGCTCGTATGCCAATTGGCCCAGGAACATGGCAATGCAACGAAACAACAATACACGCGATTCAAGAATTATGAGATGCTTTATTATCAGCAGAAAAAGGTACCGCGCCTTCTTATACCTACGAAACTTGTTATTTTTCACCTAGGGCAGCTGCTGCTGCATTTCCATCGTTTACTTTTGAGCCGGGGTATGATGAGCCATGGGTGGTCGTTTTGAATTCTACTGCCCTCATATTGTACAATGTAGCCCACAACAAGTGTACGTTGATGGTCTTGGCGTCGTTGTCAACGGCAGCCGAGACAACCACCACCACCAAATGGCAATGTCGGCGTGCACATTTTTGCACGTCCCAGAAATAAGCATGTAAATTGATGGATTTGCAGTTAACTGCTGTCGGGGAATTTCTCTCCCTACCAGCTGCGATCGTCCAATTTTTTCTTCTCTATTTATTATTTCCCCTTCGCTTCCATCACATTTGTACATCTTGCTGTATACTTTTTTCTTTCCACTATGCTAATCAATGAGCCTGGAAATTATTGATATATCGCTCCGAGGTATGCTGTTTTTTTTTTTTTTTTTCATAAATTCAGCAGGTCAACGCTAAAAGGCGCACCGCCAAAATGAGCATTTAAGCAATGCACGAATAATAGTGAAATTAAAATGTATGAAATCGATTTGAAATAGGAAGTAAATGTCAAAATAACTGGTGGAATAAAGGCTTCAAAAATTGTGATTGGCAGGCGGTCAATAATTTTCCAGTATTTTATGCATGCAAGAGGGGATAACGGAATGGATGCATTGTCGCATATTTGCAAGATATATAATTCAAAATCATTTCAGCTCATGGCGCTGGACGGGCATTACAACAATCTCTCAACTATTGCCAAATCGCAACTTTTGAGGATTTGCCATTTAGAATAAAAGTGATTGATTTCAGGAGTACGCATGCGCAATGTGTACCTAGCGAATGTGCAATTAAGATTTCTCCAAAATTGAGAATTCACAATTTCAAGTTCCAAGTACGATGTAAATGACCTGGTTTGTTGTCGCCAGTCCAGGAATAATCAGTGTCTGGATTATGCAAATTTCTAAACATCAAGATGAGTAAACAATGAAATGTACAATACAATGTAAACTTACTTATTACAATAAAACGTAAACTTTTGGACCTAGAAACTTGTGAACTACAAGTTTTTAATTCATAACAATTCAGTACTGTACGATTTTTTAAATCGACAACATAGTCAAAATGCTGTAAGAGTGAAATTTGTCGATACAACAGTTAATATTTCGATGTAACCTGCTTGGGAGGAATAATCATATTAAAATAGAAATTCGTAAAAAGAAACATGTTCCCAATTGAAAATTTCGTCTACTCAATTGGCGATTAATTTTGGCAGTTGTTGAACGTTCATTTTCATGCGCTCGAAACTTTGCCGACACAATGTGAACATTTCTCAATTAAAAAGTTTTCAACTTATGCCATTCCAAACATTGAAAAAATAAAAATAGAAAAAATCATCCCCATCACCTCTCATAGTGAGAGCAATGAATGATTGACAATATACGCACTAAATATTATGCAATGACGCGAAACTATACTTTAATCTGGGGAGAAATGAAAAAGGATTTTTCTAGTTGTTTGGTTCTCGAGATAAACTTTGATACCATAAAGATCAATTGTTTCAAGACGTTGACATCAGCATTTGATGAATTTTCAAAACTCGTGAAATCCCTCCCGATGCTCCTTTCAGAAACCTTTTCTTTTTCGGTATTGTCGAAAAATGTCTAGTTTTCACCATTGTTTCATTGCTCCTACCTTGTGACTCATTTTATTACTTATGGAAAAAAAAAAATTTCTCCCATTTGCTTGAAAATTGATAACGTGCTTGATTCACACGCAAGTCGAAAACTCGAGTTTCATCATTCTTTTGAATTGCAACATTAGCATGTATCATTTCTCAAATGAAAAATAAATTTTCTTTTCTTTCTTTCTTCGTCATTCTCTATGGTCGTCTCGTGATATATTTATTGCAAGTATCGAATACGCAATTCAGCCTTTCATTATTGTAGGTAATGATTCGGCCAATGAAACATATTTCAACCATTTCATTGTTATTGCTATTTTTTCTAGAGCGCTAAAGATTTCCATTACACGGGAATCGAGTCGTTTCTTTCTAGACAAGCCTACCCCTCATTGGCTCAGCTGTCGGACATTTGTAGTTGCCATCCGTAATTAGGAGTAAAAGACGATCAAGAGTTTTCCCCTCATTTTTTGTGTGCCTCGCCCGCACAGGTTTTTTGTGTACGCTCTCTTTTTCGTAGCTGCGCTCGAATTCACGATGAATAATGAATGATGAGCCATGAAAAATAAACATCTTTAGTCATCGATTGGAATCAACTACCTGATCGTCATCAAATTTGCCATGAACGGGCGAAAAGTAAAATTTTTTTCTTATTAAATGAACGAAAAAAAAAAAAAAAAAAAAAAAAAAAAAACAACTTGAAACTTGAAACTTTCAAGACCATAGAGAAAATAGTGTCACTGTAAAATATGCAAATTTCAATGATGTGACAAATTAGGATTTTCGAATACGTTTCGAGATTTCACAAAAGTTTTTCACGTGGAAGCAACGAAATCAATTTACGTATTTTTCAAGAGTTTTTTCACAAGCGAAGATGTAAAGAGTCGAAATGAGCTGTTTGCAGGCGTCTCTCCCAGAAACGTATCATGAAGGCCGGATTCGTTTGACGATCATTCCAATGCTTCATGTGCAAGTTTCGAGAAGAGCCACAATATGAATGATGGTCGATGTGTCGGGGAATAAGCCGTAATATTATGAGCTTCAAAGTTGAAAATCGAATGTCGTTGGCTTCTGCATTTTCATGATGTACAGCAAAGTTTGACGAAAACGATGGCGGCGCTTTTTAGAAAAAAATTTTGCTCCGTTAAGGCGAACAACGAGTTTTTCGACGTGAACGAGATATTCTGAAATTGGGTCGGCACGGAAAATTTTTCATTGCCACGCTTGCATACGCATCGTATGAAAAATGTATGCTGATGCAATTGTTGAAAAAGCCATGTCAAGTTTTGTACCAGAATACTCTTTCGAAATTTGACGGCCAGCCCCGCGAGTGCGAGAGTTGAATTGTATAAATTCTATCATCAAAACGACCAGTTACGATGCTATTGTTCGAGGGCCAAGTTTTGTCGGTTTTGTTTTCTGAATCAAACGGAGGTTGCTCCTCGAGGTTTTATTGTTATCAAATACCGCACACGAGAGATGGAAATACATGAAATCGCGAGGATCGAATATATCGCGAGGATCGAATATATCGCGAGATAGGAAAGCGAGGATAGAGCACGGCGTTGGTGGTATTAATGAAATATGCCACGAAAGCCTTCGCATGGCGCATCTACGAGTCCATTCCGGGGTGGTTGTACTATTGATTTTTCGTTCTCTCTTGCGTTAAATTATCGAACGTGCTCATGTCTTATGGCCAGTTGCCTGCTTTTCCTCCTCCTCCTCCTCCTCCACCACCGCAACAACATCCAAGCAGCCCGCAATTTTACATGACGAAAATCATAATTATCAGCAATTGAATCTTGACATTATTCATCATATACAATCAATGGTACTCTCGAAGCGGTACACTCATGGATTGCCATTCATTTTCGTACATCTTCAGCGTGAGAAGATTCGAAAGATTTCCCGATATTTTCATGGATTTCCATGTTGATTTCTAAAATGCGACGCTCCAGGATTCCGTTTTTTTTTTGTTTTTTTTTGTTTTTTTTTTGTTTTTTTTTTGTTTTTTTTTTTTTTTTTTAATTTCAGCGTCGTCGTAGATTCCATTTTCTTCATTATTCACTTGAAACGATTTTTCACATTTTTACATTCCAAGTTATCTCAGTCACAAAAATGTATTGCGAGAATAATTCTGTCGAACGAAGAATTCTTCCCCAGCCAGGATTGTTGTTGTTTTTCAATCATTCGAATTTCGCGCAACTCTGACAACTTGAATGAAACTATTTGTTGTCCTCTACTAGGTTACAGTAAATACGTTTTGCATAATTTTACTCATTTTCATGATTTCTTGTTTTATGCGTTATTTCCTCACTGTCAGTATTTTCATAATATAACAATCACGCGTGCATTCACGATCACTACTTTTTGTGCGAGTTCGTGCGTGAAACACCGCTGCAGTCGACACGAGTCGTCAAGTTAGCGCGAGATTGGACGATTTCATAGTTTCGACATTGTTCTTTGTACTTGGATTTTATGCGTGAAATGAATTCTCTGATTTCCAAAGGAGAACGAAAAATGGCGAGAAGAATCACGAGGGGATTTCTAGAGAAACTTCACCGCGCACAGCCCTCGAACTTGATCGAGAACGAGAGTATGCGGAGTGTCGCGGTTCCGCTTTCATTCTAGTCAGGCACGAATGTACCTAACGCGACCATTTCAAGCTATCCAACTTGAACTCGTTTGCTTGTTTTTTTCTCACTCATCTTCGTTCGTCTCTTATTGAGTACCCTACTACCCGAGTTTCTTCGTGGTTAAAATATTATGCTTTACGATATCAACATTTCATCACGCGCGTTGCATGCGTATGCCTGCGTCTGTTCATTTTTACCACTCGACTTTTCAATAAAAATCTCGGAAGAGTTTATTCATTACGCTTCGACTAGTACCGATTGTGTATGAAATCTGGAGTAAAGACGAAGGAGCGATGACATGCCACTAATTTTTCATCGGGGAGTATATGTTTGTAGGAGAGCATTTCGCTGTATGCCGACGGGCCCGAATCGGAACTCTCGAGTACGTGTAAAAATTGTGCTCGTCATGAATCTCTGGCTCTCGTCGGTTCTGTAACATGCTGTCATTTTCCGCCTGTTGTTGCGATCAAAAAATTAGCATATCGCATTATTTTCGACTGAAGGAGTTGAAATCGATGTGATTTCATTCGCGAAATATAGGCGACAATCAATGACCGAAGTGACGTAAAAATAACGCAAGTCGATCAATCGTGCTAGTCAACATAGTGGAACAATTCGTATTGTGGCTGCAACGCGCGAGCGGCAACATGCTTCACTTATCGCAGAACGCGAGTAGTTGCAGGTGCACGCATACGCGTGTAATGCTCAAGTGTTGTAAATGCACGCACCGGCATTCTTAATGGCAATAAGCGCACCAAAAGTCCTCGACGTTCCATGGTGTATGGGACGCGATCATGCTCGTTTACACGCTCTCTTATTCTCCCTTTATTCAGGCATCAATCGTGTTGTTGTTGTTGTTGTTGTTGTTGTTTTTTTTCTTTTCTTTTCTTTTCCCCACTTCCTCCACGACTAGCACGCGTTATAGCAGTACAGTAGTAGTATACATTAGGGTGTCACTTATTTTGGCAATGTTGCAATTTTCTTCATTCCTGGCCTTTGGATATTAAAAACAAACTTTCCGTAAAGTCCGAAGTGAATCGGAAATGTTTAACCCGCGCCACGAAGCGATTCGAGTCTTGAATGGGAATTACGGGTAATTTTTCATACATTCGGCTCAAATATTCGCACGACTTTTGCAAAACTTATTCTTAGAAAAAGAACAAAAAAAGAAGATTCGTAACGTCAAGTTGAAAATGAAAATTTTCGTGATTCTCCCATGACCAGTATTATCCGCACTCGAGGAGAAGCGCTCGAAAGTACGTGATTTATTTGTAATTTCATCGATGAGCTAAAAGAACGTAATCGACTATTCCAGAAAACTCGAGTATTTGTTGCAGTTGTTTGCTTTGAGAATAATGAAATATAAGATTTCACAATGTTGCGAAAATTTTCAACTTGCGCGACGAGCCAAAACTCTGGGAAATTTTAAAAGGCTGTCACAAGCGTTGCTACGAATATTCGAAGGGAGTAAATGGAAAAAATGAAACTGAGGCGAGCATGTATTTTTTGAGTGCTTGTAAAATGTAGATAACAGCGATGAAAAGAATTGAGAAGAATTCGCTTTCGAACGTTATTCGTACTTGCACTCTGCCAATTTTCCAACATTAACCTCGAGCTTTGCAAGAGTTGTATGAGCGTGTGAGAAAAATGTGTACATTTCGCTCAAATTGCACGTTGACCGATGACCATTTGAGGCTTGAGTCACTTTGTGGCACGGGCCAGTCGTGCCCGATTCGCTTCAAACTTTGCGGAAAGTTTGTTTTTAATGTCTCGATCGACTCGAAGGCTCGGAATGAGAAAAATCGCCAAGCAAGCGACGCCCTATAGTATACGAAGTAGCTGATTGTGATGAAACACGAACGTTTTCAAGTGCCTATCGATGCTTATGTTTTCACCTGCAACTTTGCATAACCAGCGGGGCGCGCTCTTGAGTTTGTACTTGGAGTTGGAACGTACGCGAGATGCATTTTTATGATGATTCGATCGGCATATTTTCTCGAACAAAGTCGCATGAACTCGGATTTTCGTCCCATCTTGCGCGCCAACATGACCCGCGCGTAGTGCGAGTGCTCGTCCCTCGAGTGATTCCCTTTTCATTGCGCGCAATCATTAGATGTAGCAGCAGATGAATTGGATAGCCGCGATTCGCGATGGAAATAATAATACGCGCGAGCCTTGGATTCGCGGTGCGTGCCTCTTTTTTTATTTCCCCTCCAGCGCCGTGCATACGTGCGCGTAAGATTACATTACGAGTCACTACTGACTCGCGCCAGTTGTTGCAGGCCGCAGCCACTCGTGTAACGAGTGGCTGCGGTGTTACACGGCGGAGTAACGCCGCCGTGTAACATACGTCCCCATCTCTTTTCTCTCTCGATCGCCATTCAGCAGCAGCTCCTCCTAACGAGGATTCTCGTTAGGAGGAGGAGCCTTCGCCTTCGAAGCCCTAGCAATGCGAAGACGAGCACTTGAAACTTTTGCCTGCCAAAATAACTTGCGTTAGGGTTATTTATTCGGCGCGGTTGGGGTATTATTTGCGGGCTGCCTAGCACAACGAGAAGCAACTCGAAAAATACATAATGGGTTTCGATCCTGGCATTGTATTTTTGCTGATCCAAATTTGACATTTACCTATCGTACGTCTCATTGTTTCGGCATTTTTGGTTTCCTACTCGTACTTTGGCGATTTTCGAAAAGTTGAAACTTTTCTTGTTGCATTTCGTGTCTTTTCTATTCAAGCCTAAAATGGCTGATGATATCGGCTGTTCAGCCGAGTCGATGTAAATCGACTCACTCGACATTTTGAATCGAGAAAAAATAGCGAATCAAGGGACATCGTTTCTCGTTCGAGGAAAAATCGGGCTTGTGAGAAAATGCTCGCATGTGTTATCGAGATCCTGGAAGAATCTCGGCAGCGCGCACACGCGACAGGGATGAAGAATGATGCCTCAAGAAGACTTTATCGGGGTTTCGTAAGAGATTTCGCTGTGAAATTTGCGCGGTGATTGATTTTCTAACGGTCAACAAGAATCGTTGGCAATTTTTGTGTTGGCGCGTCACACGCCGAGGCTTGTCGCTCGGATTTTCGTTTCTCCCGAGTTCAGTCCCGTCCCGAGAATAGATAGATCGCTTTCGATAACAGTAGCGCTTAGGTTAGAAGTGCGCGCGCGATGTTTCCTCCCGAGAATTCGTATATTACAATTTACAAATTACGAAGCGGCGCGCGAATGATTGGGATCGAAAGAATCGCATCAAAGGAACGATTCGATTGATAGATTTTGCTGCTCTTCGATTGCGCTGATTTTCCAATGGCGACGAAAGCTTGCGCGACACCGCGAAAAATTATGATGCCAAATGAAAATGCAGTCGTATCAGCGCTGCAGCGGTACATCAGTATATTGCACGATAATGTGTATGAGGGTAATTTTGCAAAATGCCGACGAGCAAAGCGGAGGAAGTCGAGTGGTATCGGTGAAATGTTTCTCCTCCGTTGCAGCCAAGAGTGCTTACAATGACGTAGACATCTCTGCCGCGGGAAGGAGCCTTCGCGGAGCCAAACCGTTTCAGGATGGAATGGAGGCACAGCGACGCTCTGAGCTGATCGCGGGGTGCTGTTAGAGCAAGCAGCTGGGAGCAGGCACAGGAAAGAGGGCGCGATGGGCAAGTGCTGCAGTAAACGACACGAGCCGCGACCTATAGGTGAGCCACCATTTTTTGTTTGCGCACTCGCTCCTTCTTCGTCGTGATTTCAAATTCAAGAACGCGCGGAGATCGAGAAACGCAATGCTAGACTACTCGCACTTGGGGAATCGATGATGCGCAACTCGCGCCTCCAAGAGCGTACAAGCAACAAGATGCACTTTCACGCGAACGCGATGACACGCGTTCGAGTGGAACAAGAAGGCAAAGCATTGGCTGGACAATGCGCGGTCTTCGCGAACGACGGCCCGCCGGTCCTCGGACGGGGCGATGCTTTCGCGGAAGAAAGCGCTCGGAAGAAGTGATCCATTCCAGTCGTCTCGCCGCGAAAGCATCTCGTTGCTTGTGCACTCGGCAGCGCGATGGCCGAGTCGGCATCCGCGCGAAAATCATTTCCATGCACCACCGCCAGCACGGCGAGCGTGCTGGGGCACCACCGCCACCCGGGACTCGCTGTGCAGCGATACGGGATGATGCGCGGCCACGGTGTCGTCGCCTCTCATTCAGATGCTCGCGTTGCTATTGCGTGTAATGGCGGTGGGGCTTGAAGGGAAAGAGAGAAATGACGAGGTGAACGAATTCTTGGAGGTTGCAAAAAAGCGGAGGCGGCGTTCAACTCGAAGCACAGCAATGGGGGCTCCCTGGACCGATACACCGCCGATCCGAACCAGAGAGGCGTTCAAGCGCGAGCCGACATCATTCGCCCGAGACCAACACCCTGTAAGCTTCAATTGGCTCATCCGCCTCATAAATCAGGCTCCCCTGTCAGTGCTTCTTCTGCATGTGTGTATTTTTTCATTATCATTTCCTCGGATTTTCCGTACGCAAACACCGCTCTCTGAACAAATGCCCATTCGCAACAGCGCCACTTGATCCTCAAGCTCCTCGCATTTCCTTTTCCTTCCTTTCTTCCTTCCTTCCTTCCTTCCTTCCTTCCTTTCTTCCTTCCTTCCTTCCTTCCTTCCTTCCTTCCTTCCTTCCTTCCTTCCTTTTCTCCAGCCTCGTACCAGATTGAGACCGACTCTTGGAAATATATGGCATCGGCTGAAAATGCCATACAATTCAATACAACTCGATTCTCGGATATTTGAAAATTGCTCGCATGTTTACTATTATTATTGTTATTGTTATTTTTATTATTGCTTGCCGAAAGTTTGAGGAAACCTCCCGAATCCACGATGTTTGGCAAATAATTTCACATAAACAGATCCTAGTTTTGCAAACTTTTGAAATTTACAAAAAAGTTTTCTTGAGCCAATTTCCCTGTAAAATGCCGCTCATGTTGCGAGGGTTTATTTCTCCGAGTTTACTCGCTCATGCCCACAAAATACGAGCCAACTTGATTACGTCTCAATTCTGTGTAAGTTTTACCCTATGCACAATACATTTTTTTTTTTTTTTTTCACTGCAAAATGTTTTCTTGTTTTCGCATTTTTGGGGATATTTCGAGTATCGGTACGTGTGCAATTTTTTCAGGGTGTCTAAAAAAACAATTCACCTTACAGCTCAAGTGAGAATCGAAATCAAGTCTGCATAAATGGAAACCATGGGCGGGGGCGGGGGCGGGGGCGGGGGGCGATCTGATGTCTCGCGCGTGAAAAGAATTTGCGAGTTGCCTTATGTGTCTAACGAAATACTTGAATGAATTGAAAAAGCCTCTTCGATATTTCATGTGCGCGATAATGAAACGCTACATTTTTACCGAGAAAGAAAGTTGAGAAAGAAAAAACTGGAAAGAAACCCGAATTCGAAGAGCTGCATTGATAGGCAGAACACATTTTTTAGACACTCCGGTAAAATATTCACGTGTAGATGTATAAATGTCAAGAAAAATGGCCCACGTTCCTTTGTCGCTAATGATCCGTTGTGTGTGACGACAGCGCATTCCCAAAGAGCCAACAAAATCGTGGTGGCTCTTTATAATTACACCGCCCGGGAAAGCACCGACGTGAGCTTCGTGAAAGGCGACAGGATGGAAGTTTTGGACGATTCGGAGCCTGACTGGTGGAAAGTTTTGCATCTCACGACGCTCCAAGAGGGCCTGATACCTTGGAACTTTGTCGCCATTGAACGTTCCGTCGAAAGCGAAGAGTGAGCTTTTTATTTCCTCCTCCCTCTTAATTATTTCCTCCTCCCTCTTAATTATTTCCTCCTCCCTCTTAATTATTTCCTCCTCCCTCTCCTGCTTTGGGAAAAAAATTATCGACCCGCTGCTGGACCCCGTCCAAGAAGCTCGAGAGACGAGAAGTGTGTAGCCTCAGCAGGCACGCAGCCAGGCCAGGGAGGAACACTCGTCGACTCCTTGAAATTGTCGCAAACCGAAGCTTCTGGATGCTACCTTACCTTCCAATTTTCAATGGCATCATCCATCCCATTTTCTTCATCCACATTATTCGCTCGAGCCCACATTTTTTGCATCATTCAAAATGAAACTGCATTGCGAGGAATCT
The DNA here is from genome assembly GCA_028476575.1 of Platygaster robiniae. Taxonomy (NCBI): domain Eukaryota; kingdom Metazoa; phylum Arthropoda; class Insecta; order Hymenoptera; family Platygastridae; genus Platygaster; species Platygaster robiniae. The sequence continues at coordinate 640,780 of CM052024.1, forward strand.
GTGAAATTTACATTTATCGGTTGCCCAACAATGCTCACGCAATTTCATCAATTTTCAAATGTTTTTAATTTCAAATGAAATTGCGAGAATAATTTTTCTCCAAACAATATCAAAAGGGGCTCTCGATCGCTGTACTCGCTCTTAAGGGGAGTTGGCTTCGTTGTAAAGAAAAAAAAGTTATCCTTACATTCAAGTTGCGGCAAATTTGTTTCTTTGCAAAACCATGAATCGAGCGTATTGTGTTTCCACAGTTGGTTCTTCGACAACGTATCGAGGAAAGAGGCAGGGAAGCTTCTTCTAGTCGACGAAAATCCGCGAGGCACGTTTCTGGTGAGGCCGAGTGAGCACAATCCCAGAGGCTACAGTTTGTCGGTGAAAGATTGGGAGGAAGGGCGAGGCCATCATGTCAAGCATTACAAAATCAAGCCTCTCGACAACGGCGGTTTCTTCATCGCCACTAATCAGACGTTCCCCACTTTGCCTGCCCTCGTTATGGCATACAGCAGTAAGTTTTTCATCCGTCCACTAAATCATGATTCCGCACGTACGCCGCGTGGAACGACGAAGAAAGCCGCCCAACAGCGCCTCGTTTCGCTCCAAGAGCTAAACGAGTTTGAACATATCAAGTCCCTGCCATTTCTATGGGCAGGTCGACTTTGAAGCTCAAATTCCTATGCGCTACAATGATCTCACAATGTCAAGAGCGGGCTCGATCGAATCATCCCTCCCTCCGTATTGGGCAGTTTCTCGAAAAAAAATCTCGCCGAAAAACAACTTGAGAGTCCCGAGTTTGAAATATTGATTCGCGCGAGCGATCGATACTTTTTTTTTCTCATCCCCATTATTATCACGACTCTTGTTACACGTAGAGACACGCAAAGAGCGTTGGAATTTTTCCGCGAGTAATGGAAACAATTTTCAGAAAATGCCCTGGGCCTGTGCCACGTGCTGTCGAAACCATGCCCCAAGCCACAACCCGACATGTGGGACTTGGGCCCCGAGCTTCGCGACAAATGGGAAATCAACCGCAGCGAAATACAGCTCATCCGGAAATTAGGTCACGGCAACTTTGGCGAGGTACTGTTGATTTTCCAACTATTTCAGCTAAGGCGCATTCATTCCACTCGAGGGCTCGAGGGCTCGAGCCAAGAGGATTGGTCGATGCTGACCGCATATACATTGCAGTCACGCCGACTGGCATTTTCGGGCGTAGGCTTTGGTTTTTTGTTTTGTTTGCGAAAAACTGGCGCTCGCCTGTTTCTCGTTCTCGAGCCTCGAGGCGGTCGTCAAATGGGGAGGGGGGGGGGGGGGGGACGGAAGGGAAGCGCGAAAACGGACCATAGGAATGGGATTGATTTTCTCGTGTTTTATCGAAAACGTTTCTTCGGCTTGTTTTGCGCTTGTTTTGCAAATACGGGAGAAGGGAAGGTTTGCCGGAAGGACGACGGAAACGTAGAGCGGGGAGCAGCTGCGAAGAACGCGGGTGTCCGATGCTCTCGTTCCCGAATGACGCGAGTAACAGTGTGGGCTCTTGTTCAGGTGTACTACGGCAAGTGGAGGAATAAAATCGAGGTGGCGGTCAAGACCCTGAGGCCGGGCTCGATGTCGACGGAGGCGTTCCTGCAGGAAGCGGCGATCATGAAGCAATTCAGGCACCGGCACTTGGTCGCTCTGTACGCGGTGTGCTCCAAGGAGGAGCCCATCTACATAGTCCAAGAGTACATGTGCAACGGGAGCTTGCTCGACTTTTTGCGGACCGGGGACGGGAGGATGATGGTGTTCGAGGACCTCATTTACGTCGCGGCCCAAGTGGCTTCCGGGATGGAGCACCTCGAGGGCAAGCAGCTCATTCACCGAGATCTCGCCGCGCGCAACGTACTCATCGGCGAGAAGAACAAGGCCAAAATCTGCGACTTCGGCCTCGCGAGGGTCATCGAGGACGACGAGTACTGCCCCAAGCAGGGCAGTCGCTTCCCCGTCAAATGGACCGCCCCGGAAGCCATTGTCTACGGCAGGTTCAGCATCAAGAGCGACGTGTGGTCCTATGGGATTTTGCTCATGGAGCTCTTCACTTATGGACAAGTGCCCTATCCTGGTGATTCTTCCTTTTTTACCTATACGATAATTATCATTTTCCACCAACAACTTGACAGTTCGACCCCCATCGACAGTGAAAAAGAAGCCTCTACTATCGCTTCTTGACTTTTAAGCGGTCCAAGACACGAATCGGCTCCGAAGCTTCCCGAAATTCAAAATGGCGTCCAAATCTTATCGGTAGGGGTTCAGTGGCAAAGTTCTCGTAACGCGAAGAAACCTGCACGGCAGTCGAATAATGAAGGGCTAGGAAACTGTCGAGATTCTCGAAAATTTTCTTGAAAAATACAACAATCTCACGGAAATCCGGAGAAATGCCGAAAACATTGAAATCGGCTGGAATTTCGACAAAGTACTAGAAATCGTTGTTGGCGGCAAAGTTTTCGGAAAAAACTATTCAACTTTGAATGCCGCGCCATCGGATTTTGAAAATGTGCATCGATAAAACTCTATCGAAATTGTAGAAATGTATGAAAATGCTGGAAATTCCGACGCGATCTGATAAATATTCGAGTCGGTACTGGCAATAGGGCAAATATACAAATAATCGAAATCCTGCGTGAATGCGTATAATTTTCTCAAAATTCGCAATTCAATTTAAATGAATTCTCAAATCTCGTGAAGCATCCCCAACTTGAGAAAATTACGGGCGATACATAAAAATACCGCTTTATTCATTGAGTTATACGTAGGTATATGTAGTTGCTATGAAAAATACTAACCTATAAAGTGCTGAAATACCGAGTAATCTGAAGCTACCGCTGGCATAGAATATTGATTGCCGAGAAAACTCGTTTATCTGGAGCTCTTCGACTCGAGAAATATACGTAAAACTCCATTAAGAATACCAGAAACTCTTGTCAATGTTATTGTCAACTAAAAAATACGAAAAATCCATGAAACGGACTGTGAATGTTACGGATGAATTTTTCAAAATTAAATCCATCAAAATACCAATAATCCATGCATAAATTTCGAGTCTTGCGCGGAGACACATACTTTGAAAATTGATATGGAAATTGAAAAAAATACCGAGTTTCGCTAATTGACTTCTGAGATGTTATTATAATGGGTGAAATAATTCATTTCGGCATTATTCGCGCAGGTGTATTTCACGTTTTTATTTTTATCGATTCTTTTGACGTTGGGAGTTTGAATTCTTCCAACTCGTGAATTTTTCCATATTCGTGACATTTTGTGCAATTTCCCAGTATCTTCCAAGATTTCGAGTTTTTGGATGAATATCGCACTAGATGCGGAAAATTCGATTCCACGGTATTCCAAGTATATGCTGCTGTATTTTGAGTGCCTTCGTGAATTTTGGCGGGAAAGGTATTCTCTAATGTATTTCAAGTGAATAATGTATTTCTCAAATATTACGGAAGTGACGTCCACATAGGGTTTGAGTATTTGACCAACTGCTGGTATTTTCAGTATTTCAATAGATTTCCGCAGGCTCGAGAGATTTGGGCGGGTATCGAACCGACTCTCCCGACAGCAAGATTCGGACGCTGTTTCGAATGTCGGGCAGGATTCGTTTCGAAGCAACCGATTCGCGTGGCGCCCAGCAGCGGGCAGTTGTCGATGGGGACCAAGGGGTTAAATTGATATTGCTTTGATGTAAAAGGGATGCACGGTCGCGAGGTGATCGAGCAAGTGGACAAAGGATACCGCATGCCGAAGCCCGCGGGCCACCCGTTGCCAGACAGCATTTACAGGCTGATGCTGCAATGCTGGGACGCGACGCCGGAGAAGCGCCCGACCTTCGAGTTCCTCAACCATTACTTCGAGTCGTTCAACGTGACGAGCGAGATACCCTACCTCGAGCCACCGACGGACTGATACGCGGCCCAATCGCGCCACAGTCGCCGCGTCGTGTCCCCCCGCTCGTGCGCCGCGGTCGCCGACGGCGGGCCCCCCCGCCCCCCTCCCCCGCCACCCATGCATTTCAACTGCTGTGCCATGGAATTCTACGGTGTTTATTGTTGAGAGCCACCTCCCCATGTCATTATCATCATTACCATTACCACTACCATCACCATCGTCATCATTTTTCCAAATCTCTCGAACCATATTCAATGCAACAACGTCCGCCCCGTACTTGCTTTTTTTTCCTCATTTTCTCATTTCCCCATTTCCTCATTTCCCCATTTCCTCATTTCCTCATTTCCTCATTTCCTCATTTCCTCATTTCCTCATTTCCTCATTCGTCGAAACCGCCAAGGAAATAACAATAACAATAATGATCGATTCAACCGCGATCAATACGTTATATTTCAATACGCTCAAAACGATGAATGGTCCATTTTTTCTTCTGCCCCGTGGAACACGAGAACGATCGAGACAAATTGTCGTTGTTCCACCAAGCGCTTGTGCCATTGAGTATTTGTAACGAAAATGAAAAGAGGAAAATTACTCGTGCGCCAACTGTTGACGATTCCAATGGTATTAGTATCGAGGAGCATTTCTCTCGGCTTTTACGGCGACTTTGGCGGCATTTCGCGTTACTTCGCGTTACTTCGCGTTACTTCGACGTGAATCACCGCAATCACTACATATCGAAAGTGAGGTGGAGCATTTCACTTGTGAATTCGGTGGATCATTTTATTCGTCATCGTTGTGGCCAATCGCGAGAAATTTTACAATATTTATAGCAGCAGAGTTGACAGAATAGAAGCGTTTGCGGCGCGGAATGAGAAAAGGCTCGTAAGAGCACGAAAAATCGAATGCGAGATGACGAGTGATTTCGAGTATGCAAATCTTGCTCCATGGATTCAAAGAGTCTACTCTTTGAATAGTATGATTTTTTTATTTCATGAATAATTGAGTTGCGAATTTGGCCTGCCAATGCCAGACGCAGGGACTTGGATCTCTTCAATCTCGTCGTTCTCGAAAAGTGGCGAGGTGCTCTTATACGATCCCGTTCTCATCGTTCCACGCCGTATTTGGAGATGTCTAAGGTATAACTTTACCAGTTCGAACAATCGAAAAATCATAGTAGTCTTGCAGAACGAGCCAAAATTTACCACGCATCCCGATGAGGTTGTTTTTTACGAAGGAAAGTTACAGTGATAATGCGCTAAAAGTGGAGCTGTAAATTAACTCGAAATTTCGCGAAAGCCGCCAAAGTTGACTTTCGCCCATTTTTTCCATGACGTTCGACGTGACTTTGAAATTTTGTATCTCTTGTACTTTCTAAGACTTTTTACGAGTTTTTCATGGTGAATGATTCGATTCGTGTACGCCGAGAGCAAAAAGAAGGAAAGAAATAAAAAAAAAAAAAAATAAATAAAAATAAAAAAAAAAGAAACGATTCCGATCGTGCGAAATAATGAAACGAAAAGGCAAGGGAAAAAAATTAGTTGATGTTTAATCGCAGAATAGTCAGAATTAGCGTGTGCTACGATTTATAAACAATCAGAAAGAGAGAGAGAGAGAGAGAGAGTGCGTGTTTTTTCCTAAATTCTAGAGGCGAGAGTTGTTAAACCGCAATATACTGATAGATTGATATTACATATTTATATAAAAATATATATTGTATATTATATATACACACTGGGTGTGACAACTTGGCGAAACACATGGATGAATTCAGATTTCTTTCTAAGACTATTATTATTATTATTATTATTATTATTATTATTATTATTACTATTACTATTTTCGAAATTTTCGACTATTTTACGATGAACCGAGAGATTATGTAATTTTTTCGAGAAAAAAAAAAAAGAAAGATATACAGGTACGTACGTAATATAGTTTACGCTGTGATTTTCGTCCATTTCGAAAACTTGGCTATGTGACAATATTCAAACGTGTAGGTAATCAATGAACTATGGGCTTTTTTACGAGGGTTTCTTTTTCTTCGACCCTCGTAAGATGGCGATTTGCGTTTCTCAACTTTGCATTGTCCAGCACTTGATTATTTTCTGACCGAGATGAAATATTTTTCTCAAACCATGTAATCAGCGTTTATCATCGTAACTAGAGTCGATTAACGAGATGTCTAACGGTCCTCCTTGAATGCATGCAGTTCTTTGGAATCATTGACGAAAGGCTCGAAAATTGTGGCCTACAAACCTTTTTTCTTTCTCGACCCATTTGAAAATCCCAATGCAGTTTTTAATCGATTAGCGAATATACCTTCTCACTGTGCAGAATTTCACCTTCAGAGTCATTTTCGTTCTACTTGGATGATGAATTATGTCAAAAGGTATCACCGTGTTTTCTTTTGCACGTTCTGCAAATGAATGGCCCATAATTCACATAACGCCGTGAATTGCAATACTAAAAGAGCACGGAAAACAATTTCAGAAAGACTCTGGAATTGGCATTGTTTCAGTACGAGACTTTTATTGATACGTACGATATTTTTTCTCTGATACTTTTTATAAAGATACTATAACAGTTGACATTGATAAATTGATGGAGAAATTATATCGAAAGTTATTCGAGCTCGAGAAAAGTTTGAATAATTTCCACCAACATTAAAAGACGATCGTTTGATTTTGAAAATTCGAATACTGGAAATGAAAATGAATTGAAGAAATGTTACGGAGCTTCATCGATTCATGTGAAAGGGCTCATAAATGAAAATATCCGAGGGGCTGACAAAAGAAATACCGAATGACCCAATAATGTTGATTATCATGCGTCGTGTGTCAAGGAAAAAAAACAACATTAAAAATCTTCAACACTTGAAAAAACTCGCAAACTAAGATGAAAAGATTTTCGAATGTTATTTACGTTTTGGTTTTTTTTTTTTTCGAAGCTTGTTTGTGGAATCGTGTCAATTATTAAAATTTCCATAAAAAAAATACTAGTTTCATTCAGTTTTGGGTCTATCGGAAAATCACAAATCGTTAAAAATTACGTACAAGTTTTCCAAAAAAAATGTCTACAAACTATCAACGAAAATCTTGAGGGATTTGAAATTTCGTGTTGTTACAAACAGCAACACGAGAGTTTATGTTATTGCAGCCAAAAACTTGTTAGAAAAAAACCTCGGTAAATTCTAGAATCGAAAAACTACCGTCCAAAATTTTTGAAAATTTGTGGGTAAATATTTCGTGATACTTGCAGCATCATTAAAATCGCGAAAGCATCAGTAACTATGTATATGAAAGGGAGGAAGATGGCAAAATGAACGATCGAAAGAAAAAGACAAGAAAAAAGACAAGAAAAAAGAAAAAAAAAAAAAAAAAAAAAGACTCGCGCAATAGAAATGGCGAGAAAGAAATGGAAATAATGGATTATTCGAGTTGTCTCTTGATTGTAGGATTCGTTAGGCATCCAGAACTACGTAGGCAAAGAAAAGTTACTAAGTGGTGCGAATCGCGATGATTCCGAGTGCGTCCATGACGATGCGAGGAAAAAACAAAAGAAAGACTAACCAAGACTCGCAAATGAGCAGCGTTATTTGCATTTTTCGAATGCAAATAACGAATTTTTACGGTAATTTGTGAATTGTCGAGCCACAACATTTATTGTATGCATTTGTAGGTTTCTTTTTTTCTCGGGAAGCGCATTGTACTTAAGAAGCGAGGCCTCGTGGCGCGAGAGAAACGTTTTTTTTTGTCTATAAATCTGTGATACGACGACACCTCAAGCTCTTTTGATACTCAAAACTCGAGCAGATTTTCGCCGGTGCGAGGGAGGCGCGGGGCTTAGGATGACGAGGTGACTTTTTTCATGCGCTTTCACTTGGCAAAATGGCGCGCGTGGTCGGACTCGGCGACCAAGGTCCGCGAATACCGCGAGGTAATGCGATTGTCTTTATTTGTATACCAAAGCTTACCGGAATTAAGTAATTCACTCGAATTCGCATACTTTGTGTGATGATTATTATTTTATAATATTATCATTATTGTTTCATATAAACATGGATGTGGATGCGTGCGTGTCTTTCTTCGTACCTTTTTGTTTTTCTCCGTTGTGATTTTTTACGACTTTCATTAAAATAGCTATATTCGTACGAGCTCGGTCGTGTCTGATTTTTCTCGCTGCTTTTCCCCACATTTCCTTCATTTTTCTTTCCTTCGTAATCATGAATGTGATTGACAAAAAATGCTATATCACGGTTCGGGGATGTTTTCAACAATCGTCCGATCTCGAGAGAATACTCGCGAGTGTCATTTTTGAGTGTATTATGGATTTTCGTGTGTAGACATTCGTACATTCCCATTTCACCGCGCAGGCGAGGCGTGCAGCCTCGGTGACTTTTATTTGAAACAATGAAATTCGTGACATTTTCAAGGAATACTTTTCGATCCTGCCCACCGTCGAACTTTCTCGCCTCATTTACATTTGCGAAAACTTGCTTCTCAAATCATGGAAGCTTTCGGAGTTCAGCACGCACTTGCTCCGAAACTTGGACAAGAGCCGCAGTGGACATGCCTGGAAAACTCACGAGAGTAGAAGCAAAAAGCCAAACACATTGTTTTTCGAAAACAAATTTTAATCCCGCCAAGTCATGCGTCGCGCATAAACTTGCGGCGAAAAGTTGCGTGGGTGGGGCGAAACTGTCAAAACTTGCTCCAATCGCTCCATCTCGCGACTTTTGTCTTGTTCTTTTTCGGCGACTCGCGGGGCTTCGTTTTCAAGTTGCACTTGTCGACGAAGGCGATGTAAAAGTTGACGGTCTCGGCTCGAATGGAAATGCCCTAGAATGAAAAAGGCAGCTTTCGCCTCAACTTGGCAACTCGGTCGAAATCGCGACGAGAAAAACCGAGTCGGAAGAAAGGCTCACCTTCTTCTTGATGTACTCCGAGACGTCCGGCGGCGACGCCTCGTCTTCTCCTTGACCTTCAGAACTACTGCTCCCGTCCTCCAGCTTGGCGTTGGCATCGGCGGTTCCGACCGCGACATTCTTCGCTCTGCCTTCGCTGGCCGTGCCCCAACGCTCGAGAATCGCTGGCGGCCGGGGCTCGGGTTTCCTTTCCGGCTCGGCGGTCGCGAGCGTCGTCGCGGTTTCAGCCCCAGCCGTCGTCCGTGGCGTGGTTTTCTCCTCCGCCGACTCGTCGCTCGATTCGGTCTCTGCGGACGAGTCCCGAGCTCTTTCTGCCGCTGGGAGAGGCGCCCGGAGACGCGCGTACTCGGCCCTGGGGGCGGGAAATGCCGAAGGCGGCGCCGCGGCGCTGTTTGCAGAGGCAACAACAACGGGCGTCGTAGTTGCCTCGGGCGAACAACGGTCGCGTCGCGTCGTGGAGTCTTGGGCCGCGTCGGTTGCCGCGTCGGTTGCCGCGTCGGTTGCCGCGTCGGTTGCCGCGTCGGTTGCCGCGTCGGTTGCCGCGTCGGTTGCCGCGTCGGTTGCCGCGTCGGTTGCCGCGTCGGTTGCCGCGTCGGATGACGAAGGAAGCGGCGTCGAGTCGCTGGCTGACTCCTCTTCTGTTGTCACTCGATCGGCCGAATTCGCTGAACCCTCGGGCGCAAGAGTTGAGTGCGGAACGTTTTCCAGGTCGACAGCTTGGGTCGTTGTCAATTGCTCACGCGTCGCAGCTTCTTCCGTCATTGGCATTGCTGTGCTGCTGGTGTCCAGGTCGTTTTCTGCTCTCGCCACCTGCAAAAATACAACGTTTCAACATTTCCATGTCACTGCTTGAAAAGCTCTCACAACACTCAGGTTTCCAGACATTTTCCGTTATCATGACGATGAGTCACGTGTATAATAACGCGAGAGTTGCACAATGTTTTTTCGAATTCATCCATTTTTCGAGCTCCGAAGCTCGCAGAAAAATTCAACGCTGGATGACCGCTTATTGAACGAATCGATCCATCGTTCGGGTAAAATACTTGCTACCAAAAAGTACAGAGTATGTAGCATTTTACCTGAAAATGCAGACTTTGCGATGGCGGACAAACTTGAAAATCACCTCACGATTCAACAAGAACAAGCGAAATTTCAATATTTCCCAACTTTCCATACGTACGCCTACTTTATTTATTTTTCACTCATCACTTGATGCTTTCATTTTTTTTCATCCAACCTTTCGAGTTACGTACTTTAGTATTTCAAAATCATTTTACGAGTTCGACGAAATGTCAAAAGAGTGTATTCGTTTTTTCCACCGCGTGGCTTTTGTTCGTTTGTTCCTGCGAGTTGCCAACTGTTGAATACTCCGATGGCCGCCCCAATGATGCGACGACGACGCGCGCGGAACGCGATCGGTGTCCGTGGATCGCCAAAATGCATGGTATTTTGCCACTGATGACAGCACGACGATGACGACGCGCCAACAGTATGCGAGAGCTAGGGAACTTGGTGATATGATGGTGCAGGATCATTATGCTGTAAACGAGTATTAGGAAAATACCACGCGTTTCGGCGATGCGTGGATACACGCCAATCGCATTCCACCGCTCGGTGCGTCGCATTCGAGTATTATTTATACGTAATAATACATTACTCTTTAGAGCAAGCTGACGATAATACCTCTCGTAACTTGTGCATAAACCAATGCTCTACTATTAAACAGCACGTGATGTAGGAAAAAGGAATACATTTTCCTTACTCTCGCAGCATGTGCCAGCAACGAAATGAAACAAAATTAAAACTACCAATTTTTTCAAAATATCACTTTTTGTTGTCGAATCGCAAAATAGCCTACAAACTCTCCTCAAATCACGAAAACAATCCACATTCTCGGAAAGTAGACATGAAGTTCTACCTTCCATTATTTTTTATGTCATTCCAAATTTTATAATTCATTCAAATATTTGATTTCGTTTTTAATCTTTTTCACCATTATTAAGCACGATGGATTTTGAGTAATGAGTGCTCAAACATTGAGCGATCCTACCAACTTGGAATTTTCGAAAAATGATGATATTTAAAAAAAAAAAAAACTTGAAAACCAATGAGGGAAAACACACGTTAAATATTTTTCATTTAAATCGTGGAAAAATTGTTTGAATGAATTTTCCATTTCTTTTGCAAAAACCGCGTCAACTCAACCGAGTGCATTCTTAATTGCTTTTTTTTTCATTCGCGAAAAATATTTCGGGCGATACTTGAAAGTTTTTTGGAGGCCTCGATGAAATAAACGCGTTTGATTTTACGTATAAACACTGTAAAATATTGAGCGGCCCAATTTTTCAACAACTCTCATCATTTTCCCCATGCAAATAAAACGCATGAGATATTTCTTCCAGCGCCTATTCCAGAACGCGGTACCTGCGTGCAACATGTGTGTGTGTGTGTGTGTGTATGTGTATGTATATATATATATATATATATATATATATATATATACATATATATATATATATATACATATATATATATATATATATATATATATATATATATATATATATATATATATATGTATATATATATATATATATATATGTGTATATATATATATACACATAGCAATGCACCGAAGGGTTCGTTTCATATTATCATACCATCAGCTTGAATGTAACAGAAACACACGTGCGTGACTCGGGCTGAAGAGATAGCAGCACCTCGCCGCTTTTCGAGAAAAGTGAGATTAAAAAGATCAAAGTCCCGAAGTCGTAGTCAGTCCGAAGTCAGTCGTAGGCGAAACGGGGAAATTCGCACACCACCCGTGCCTGCTACGAAATATACTATTTCGCTCGGGCAAAACAAGCAGTCACGATTGCACACGGTAAACGATGTCGAATTGAAACAAGTGGAACAACGGAGTCGAGATAATATTAAACGGAACGAGATTTTAAAATTTTCAATTGTTCAAGTGAAACACGCGACATTCCACAAGCAACATTTCATCGTAAATTACAGGTATTTCTGTAAAAAAAAAATTTTGATACGCGTTCAATGTGACATTATTGAGACAAGTCGTTGGAAATTCAACATTTTCACGCGAGTTTCCTTGTTGAAATTTTTCACCGTTTCCCAGATTATTTTCGGAAATTCAACGATAGAATGGAATAAATTACGTACGTGGCAACTATTTTCGAAATGGTGAGAAATTTCTTCAATTCTTCGTCATTCCAAATCATCGGTCGAAGGCTTGTTTTGTATAATTCATCAAAAAGCAAAAAACAAAAAAGTATTCGCAAAGTATGCTCAACGGGTGCAATCCAAGTTTTGAAAGAATGTCATTTTTCTCATTTCCGTCTGCCAAAAACACTCGTTTGAAAAATAAAGTATCATTATACGCGTTATACTTTTTCAGAAAATTTTTCACGAATAAACCTGCAACTCACTGGAATCGCTTGCGTTTGAGAAGAGGAGAAGAAAACGAGATTGCAAAATTTGTTTTGCACTATCTAAACATGTACATTATCTCGTTTCGAAATAACCTTCTTTTCTTTCTCCTCCTGGCTAACACGGTCAACGAAAGATCGATTGCATGTACTCGCGGTGCTTCTTCAAAGTGCATTCGAATAATACAACTGAAATCCGGAATCGGTTTCACTACAGAGATAGCTTGAAGGAAGCTTTCACGTCCGATTTTTTTCATCTCGAATCACGTTGGTATTCTCAATTCATTTCGATGAAATCAATTTTCCTCCCGAGGAAACTTGGTTTGTTTAGGGCCCGAAGCTATATTTATCATAGGTATAAATTACGCAAATGTTTGTTTGCTGAAAGTCTTTCGTTTTTCAATACTCGGTTGGTCATTCATTCGATAAAGTCGCGAGATACGGCAAGCGTGACATAATATGACTGAATCATTGATTCGAGCAAGAAGAATGTATTTTTCATTGTACACAAGTACCACGTTCGATTGAGCGGCGCTTCCAAAATCAAAGAGGTGCACAACTTTCGAGTATCTAATACTGGTAACGAAAAAAAAAAAAAAAAAAAAAAAAAAAAAAAAAAGTACACATTTTTTTTCTTCTCCGAAAATCGTTCTCCGGAATAGCAAATTTCAGAGAACGATCAACTCGGCAACTTGCCTCGAATTTGGTTACTTCAATTTAGGTTCGAAATTTTACACATTTTTCAAATTTCGATTCCCTTTTTATTTCTTGGAAAAGTTGTGACGACACTCATATGCTACACGAAAATGATAATTTCACATCGAATTGTTGGAATAAGAGAAAAATTGCTGCTGCTCATTATTTGCTGTTCCGGTTTTTTTAGCTAGCCCTAGGCATTGTCGTTGAAAAGTTTTCTTTGAATGTTCAACAACCTTTATGCCACGTGGCAATAATACAAGAATGTCGAAATGGAACATTCGAATGCAATTCAGATCAACAGCGCGAAAGTATCGGTGCGTTGAAGAATTCAAGACCAACTACTTTTGAAAAAGCGTTGTTAAAACTCGATCGTTCGAGGTAAGAATACACACGTGTTCCGAAATTTGACGTTTCTCCTTATCACTTGCAGAGTCAGTTTTCACGTGGCCCGTCATTAGCGCGCAGCAATTTTTTCAGGGGTACATTTCCACTTTATTCTACTGCCAAATTCTAGCCCGAAAATAACGATGATTAAAAAATTAGACGAAAGCCCCCGAGAGATAAAGGAACAAGCACAGTTTTCATAAAATATTCGACGGCCCTTGAAAAAATGCAATGCCCCAAGAAAAATGGCGAGATTCTTGAAGTCAAGCTGGCTGAAAAAATACAAGCACAACGAGTACCTTGAAAAACAGCAGGAGCACCGGGAGAATCACTGCGAGCTTCAGCATTCTGGGCAATGTTTGGACTACCAGTAGAGTACAGATTGAACAGCGAGTACCGCTCGAGAGACCGGGAAGGCAATGGAATGCCGAGTACTGAATATGGAGCGTGGTCTAGTGACCGGAGGGTCAACAACTCTCCAACTGTCCCGAACTGACGGGCTCCTGTCGAAATGAAACGAGGGGCGTGAGAGCCTGCAGTGGCGCCGGGCCCGAAACTCCCCAAACTGCTCCCGAGCGAGTCCCAACTGCCCCGATACAATCGCAAGTCGAAATATAACCACTGGATCACGATTCACGATTTTCACGTGTCAATAGAATGGCGACGTCGTTACAGAAAATAATCATTATTATCATTGGGTAAAGATGATTTTCCAAGAGGGCGAATTGAAAAATTTCCACCAGAACTTATTATTGCTAGCATAGAAAAAAGAACTAGTTATTGCTAGTATCGAAATTTCCCCTCCCCCCCCCCCCCCACGTTACAAACTGATATCTGTCACAAATAGATTCAAACGCGTATTGTCTCTGAAAACCGCAATGATCATGCATCGTCGATGCTGCAAATTCATAAGGAGCCTTGCAATTGTTTTTTTTTTTTTTCATAATTCGTGTAAATTTATACGCTTCTGCCGATAAATGCTGTCCTTCTGCCCCCCCCCCCCCCATAGCTCGAGGCCTATGATGATGGGGGGGGGGGGAGTATGGGCATGGAAAGAGAGGAGGCGACGAATCAGGTTCATTTTTGAGAAGGGTCAGAAGGGCGTATGCATCCGCGCACCATATGCCCCAGTAGTGAAACTCGCCCACCTGGCTCTAAATTCTATACCGCGTGCCTGCACAGAGCGTGCAAGATCGCCGAGAGTCGCACTGACGTGTGCACGCACACTACCCGCCATTATGATAAAATACCAAGGTCTCGTCGTTCATTGCTGCCGGAGCACCCGCTACTGGCATTTTTGAACTTGAAAAAGCCATCGATGACACGACTCCGCTCTATTAGCGCCTCGTCGAACAAGAAAGAACAAGACTTTTGGTCCTTTTGTTGGCTGTCGATGCATTATTTTAGTGGATGCGGAAAATCCTGTTCAGGACTTTTGAGAGGGGGCAAGGAGAAATCCTGAGTAAAAGACCTGCTGATACGCATGGCAGGTACGATTATTAGCAAAAATCCCTAGATACCGATAAATCGCAAAGTTCGAGGATCGCTCGAATGCGATGTGTGTTATGAATATTTTCAACTCTGTCGAAGAGAATCCCGACGTTTATGACAAATCATCATTATGAATACGCATAAAATGCATCTCGATACGAAAAGCTTTGTCGAATGGTACGAATGGAGTGAAAATACGTGTTGCGATGTACATGCACGCAGTGTACTGCGCATACAATACGGTAATCTTTGAAAATTGTACGTACGCCTTGAAGGATTGAAATTCTCAGGTTGAAAGTCATCATCTATCATGGATGTGAAAATCGATGATACATTTCAATTGTTTATTTCTCAAGTTTTGCGGATGAGGTGGAAAAATTTGAATACTCACATAATTAAAACACTCGAAAATTTGCGAAACTTGGAAAATCATATTCAGACATGGCAAGTTGCGCGAAGACGCTTGGAGTATGAAACTTCAATCACGAAATTTCACCGATTTCGGTATAGAAGACGGAAATGCAATTCGCTCTCTCGAACCTGATAAATGCAACGACCGCACGAGTTTGTACGACGTTAAATTCGGAAAACAGTTCAGGTACGCTCATTATTGTTCAGCTGAAAATGCCAAGATAGCCAAGCATCGCGCATCAGAATTCGCTCGGCAAAAAGCCGTGGCTCATTGCTACTCATCGAATCTCGCCTCGATGGAAATTACTCATTACAACACGTTACAATTTGTTCTCGTGGATTTTCACGTCTATGAAAATTCGCGAAATTCATACGGTGCAGAAAAGAGAGAACGGATAGGCAGGCAGTGACCGCGCGTCGGAGCGAAATCGGGGAGACCGCATCAGCAGCAGGTATAAAGAGCATTGGCGGAGGAACGGGAGGGGGAGACGCGTTCTCCGTTAGAAAGCCGGTTTCGCTTGCACGTACGAACAGTAACGTACCGGACGGCCGGCCCGTTCGCACGGACATCGCCTTTTTTGCCGCCCCTTTTTCTTTGCAACGAGCAATTCAACCTAAAATTGCCAAGTGCAGTCCGCCATAGAGACTTGCCGAGTGTCGAAGTGCATGAAACTTGCTCGTTGCGACGAATCATCGAGAGTCCCACTCCCCCGTCCCCTTCCCGCCCCCCGGGGCCTTATTCCCGGGCGATTGTTTTCCCGGAGATCACGGGACCGTGAATTCAAGGTCCTCAATTCACACAATGGAATGCTGGCGTTCAAGTTCCGCAACGTAGTTGAGTATTTTCCAATATAACGTCGTCCCGTGCGTCTCTCGTTCATCCGCCCATACGCGGGTGTGCGGTATGTATTCCGAATTTGCACGCTCTTCGAAAATGTTGCTACGTTCATCATGAGACTTCTCGTGTGCAGTAGTAGTCAGGCGTTTCAATCAAAAATGAGAATGGCAATGAATAGAAGAAGACTGCTCGGATTTTCGCTCACTTTTTCCACAACCTGTGCAAGTTTTCGGTGGGCGGTACTACACTTTCGGGCGAAAACTCCAAGTATGCATCTTGTTTTTGCTCATTGCCATTCTTAGGCGTTTCACGATGAGAAGAATACGTTCAGTGGAGTCCCCCTTTTTGCCATAATTTCAGACGTTCTTCAATTGGTTCTGGAGTGTCGAAAAAAGAAAAATTTAGCATTTTTTCACGGTTCAATCGTTCAACTATTCGTCTCTATGAAGATGGAAAGAAGTGGAAAGATTCAAAAATGATTTTGCGCAAACCATCAAACCCGTTCAAAGTAGGTTTTCCGTATAAATCGATTCATGCGTTGCGTGTAACGGGTTCGAAAAAAAAAAGAGGAAAAAAAATGGCACGCGAAATTACACCAGAGAGACTCTACTAGCGATACGGCGCGAGCGTATTGTTCGCGTAAGAGTCATACCGAATCTGCGAAAAACAGCGGAAGAAAATAACGCTGAATCGAAAAAAAGTCACGTTGACAGAACGCTAGAAGTCGCGAGAAGGGAGGCACAATACGTTGCTCGAGTTGCTCGTGTCCCGTAATACTTTGCGCGCAGTTTTACCGGTTTCGCCTGCAAGGTGACACGTGTGCGCACGTTATTTCGCGTGTTATGCGAATGCGCTCGTACTACCTTCATTTGTCCGACAGCGACTTTGTTCCGTACAATTCCTCGGTTCCGCTCAATTTTACCTCGGTTTTTACACAAAAACGTCGCGTCGCGACAACTCAATAAGGACGCTCATTTTTGCTTTCTTCAAATTCGTTGATTGCCAATGTGAAGTGCGCTTCAGAAACTGCCGGACGTTTCGCTTATTACGAAATCTCTCGGACGTGTGTAGGTTAAAATGCCGTTTTCCGTTCTATTCTTTCTTGGTTGTTTTGTTTCATGCCACTTGATTGATGGCTCTTACGTAAAAACTGAAATTCAAAAACAAATCTTTCATCGCATCACTTGTCATGTTTGCATATGGGTCTCTTCTTTTGTTTATCAAAGAGAAGAGGAGTTGAGATTAGAACGAGAACGGTGT
Organism: Platygaster robiniae; assembly: GCA_028476575.1. Lineage (NCBI taxonomy): Eukaryota > Metazoa > Arthropoda > Insecta > Hymenoptera > Platygastridae > Platygaster > Platygaster robiniae. Next base: position 658,151 of record CM052024.1, read on the forward strand.
ATCAACGGTCGAGCTGAAAAAAGTTGAGCTCTATATATGCAGGTATAGCAAAACTGTTATAGGCAGATTTGATGAAAAAGTCGCATGATTCTCCGCGGCGACTTGATTCACAGCTCCCCGTAATGACGAGCAAAATAATCCATATTTTTGAAACATTTTCGCGATTTGCACATTCCCGCTTGCCTGATTTTGAGATATTGGAAATAACTGAATAACTCGGCAAACAACTTGAAAAACACGTATCAACGAATCAGGGGAAATGGACGCAAACGTTCAATTGAACGATATGTGGGAAAATGGTTGACTGGTTTTTAACAAGTATCGGCCATTTGCAACAATGTCGAAAGTCCTGCACGCAAGTTTCTGAATTGCCAAAACTGTTTCGGAGTTTATTCAAACCGATCAACATTCGTACAACTCGCGAAATCCCTGTAAAAGTTTTTGACGAAATTATGGAAAATCCGAAAACTGTCGAGCCCCTAAAAATTCGAGAATGAAAACAACCGAAAACTCGCGTTCTTATAGAATTTCAGATTTCCTTAGAACGGGTATGACCGACACCGAGTAAATGACGAGCAACGTGAAAAATAAAGTGCGTCATTGTATCGATTGTCACAAAATGAAATTCGCGCAGTCCAAAGCAAAGCAACATTTATGAATGTAAAAGGTGAAAACGCGAAGTAGCTTTTCGCAGCGTATTGTTCTTTCTCTCCTTTTTTTTCGAGTCAATTCGTAAATGTTTGAAATCGCTCGTTACGTCTGACGGGAAGCGTAAACTTGCTGCAATCTGCTGTTGTTGCGTGACTTTTCTGTTCACTCAACTTGGCGACGATTTCAAGTTTTTTCGAAAATCCTCGTGCGCCCCGGATGATCGTTTTCCCCGAAGCCACCCTCGTCCCTTTCTCAACTTGAACGGCCCCGAGGGGAGTATTGTTCTTTAACCGCGCCAAAATCGTGGCCAATTGTTTAGAAAGCGAGGAGTCGGCAATAACGACTCGATGCCTCCTCTCGCAACAAGATGCGAAGGAACAACTCGAGGACGAGATATTAGTGTGCTACCCACGAGATAAAAGTGCTGCTGGAAGAGAAAGGAAAAGATGGGCCAGGCCTGGTGCAAGGACAAAACCGCAAGAGCTCGAAATGCTAAAAAATCCCCCTTGGATAGGGCATTTCTTCGCTGCTGCGCACATCGGGTGAGACCTTTTTCCGGCCCAACTTGTTTTTTTCTCCATTTACTCCAGACCATATTCACATACGGCATGAATTCGAATAACGACATTACACGTATAGATATCGCACGTGCACCAACTAGAAGTATCAATCTCACCTTGCGACTTGCATTTTGAGCGCGACCTTTCGATAAACTTGCGTGGGTAGTTTCACGCACTATATGTAGTATACGGAATATGAATTCGACGGACCTGATTTTCGTGCAGTCATTGAACATTTTTCAGCCATTCATGATGTGACCTTCATCAGATTCAACTGAACCCTTCGACGATTGAAAATTGGAGGCTTTTTAAAACTTACTGAATACTCATTCACTCGTAACTGGATTCCCTTTCTTGATCGAGCAACGCTCTCGATTCGTGTGTGCTATTTCGCCCCGATTCTCACAAAAAAGTAGAATTCAATTTTGACTCGATGCAGACCTAGTTTCCGCGCAACTTTCACGAAACGTCGCTCTTATTCTGTGCAGTACACGAACAAGATAAGAGCTCAGTCTCATTACATCCTCACACTCGGGCACGTTCAATTAAATTTCGCAATTTCCTCGTCCTTGACCAAGTCTCGCGGATTTCAGGTAACTCGCGCATCAAATATCAAGAGTTTCCAAAACCAAGAAAAAAAAAAAAAACTATTGCCGATGTTGCCCTTCAAAAAAGGAAGCTTAGATTTTCATCGACTTGCAACTCGGACATGCTATCAGAGCGTGCATCGTCACTATTTACCGAATAATCATCGAATGCTTACAGAAAATTTTGTCAAAAATTCATCAATCAAGTACAACCGTCTGACGTTATTCCAGTATGATTTTTCTTTCCATGAATCAATTCCTTCTCGATGAACGCCGCGATTTCCTCAAAACTTGCATTGATCGGGGCCGTGTTTTATTTTTCTTCAAAATACAGACGAGGAACAAATACTCATGCATCGAATAAGTGGATTGAAAAAAAAAAAAGAGACGAGATAGTGGAAATCGTCCAAGCACGAAAAAGCACCATGAGTCATTGAGGAGCTCGTTGTCGACTTGTAATTCAACACCTACGTAATATCTATGCGCTTCGTTTTTTTTTTCAAGCAGCCGAGAGTCACCGCGAAACAATTAGCTGCTGCGTGATAATTTCGCTTCGGCAACGAGGCGTTCGGTATCGCTGTCAAGGTGATTTTAGAAATCGCCACTGATCAACGCACTCAATCTGCAACGATGGGCTCGATCGACGAGCATTGCAAATAATTACCGTCATTTGTTTGGAGTGGAATTTTTCCAATTTGTCACCTTCCGGCCTGTGAGTCAGGGACGATGGGCGAATCACGTTCAAATCACATTTCACGCTCACCCAGAATAATTATTGTGTCATTTACATACGTACTCTGATTAATGCACAACATATATTATTATCGGAAAGTAGTTCGATTCGAAATCAGAGCTGCCGAAAACCCTCCTCAATTTAGTGAGGTTTGTGGACGATCGACCGGACAATAATTTATCATTATTATCATTATTATTATTATTATTATTATTATTATTATTATTATTATTATTTCGAGTTGCTAGCTGATGTGTTTTTAATAACAAAATATTGATAGTCCATGTTTGCGAAAATTGTTCTCGCGCGAAAAATAGAGATTACCGAAGACTGAAAACCGAGTGAATTGCATCGTAGTTCAGAGATATGAAAAAATACTATTTTAGAAATTTTCAATGCCGAAGTACAGTAGAAACCGACAAAAAATTCGCTCGAGAAGTAAGAGCATGTTCGGAAGAATTCCCGAGATTATAAGAAATTGCTGATTATTTTCAGGAAAACTCAATCGTGAAAGGTTGTGAACGAGAATGAAAAGAAATACCAGAGGAGCAGTAAGGATGTCGAAAAAGGTTAATTTCAAGACTGTTATGATTGTGAAATTTTTCGGAGTACTTGGATAGTTGTCGAAAAATTGCTTGCAAACCAACTACCGGGAACCAACCTGTGTGAAAGATTGCAAACAGTATTGGAAAGTATACTGGAATATTGTGGACGAACGAAACATTTCGAGCGAAATTCATGCTTGGCGAATTCATCCATTCCAGGCGCCAGTAAGACTTGCCTCGCCGACCCTGATCCAAATCACGAACGTTTGTACTTTTTCCGAGTGTTAACGCACACGCACACACGAATATGCGCTTTCGAGGACGTAGCCCAGGATTTTGATAAGAAAGGGCGAGGTGGGGGCCAATCCATTGAAAATTTCAGATTTAAAATAGATTCGGAACCTACGAACTCGCCGATTCGGCGAGATCCCAATAATATCGAATTCTCACTTTTGAGCATGCGCAACCAAATAAGCGTGTTAAAAAACCGGAAGATTTCAAAGATTTTGAAGATTACCTAATATTTCCCGGATAATTTACTTGAGAATTTGTTCCTTGACAAGTCTCGAGACTGCTATTATAAAATTTACTGAACAAATTGAGGCGATTTCCAATGAAAATATCCTGAGCCATCGTACTGTGAAAAAAAAAAAACGCGAATTCGGCGTTGTTTTCAATGAGCGTACTTGGCGAGGTGAAACGAAAAATTGCTGGGTTCCAGACGAGGCTACGCGAGTGTAAAATATTGGGTTATTACTAGCGTGAAACATTTCTCGCAGTAGCATGAGCGAGAGTTGCTTCCTTGCCTCCTTAAATTGACTATACATCAAAAGGAAACGATGTAGTCATCGCCAAAAAGCGCTCTCGTATTCGTCAACTCCAAGTATAAAAACGTTCATGCCCTCCCATTCACGTAGGTGATTTCGTCTCACGCAACTTTTACCATCATTGCTATTGAATACAGCAAAAGCATGTTTTCACTTGGAGAAACGAGCGTTCTGTTGCATCGATAAAATGCGAATCTCGTCACATTGCTGCGTTATTAATTTACCCGTAATGACCAACTCGAACAATGGAAACGTTTAAACGTGACCTCAGGAAATAATGACCGAGTTTTCTCATTTTAATCCAGTGATGGAATCATGCCTGAAGATCAACTGCCATTCACGTACAATTTTCCATAGAGTCGTCAAACTCGGAAGAGTTGAAAATAACGCCGATACCTCTAAACAGACAAAACTCGTATGAGTAAATGTCAGCTGTCGCGATAGGAGTTACTTTATTTCAACTCGGAATCTCATTTCTTCAACTGTTTTGGATTTGGAGCCATGCCTGGCAATGATTATTCGCAACGCCATCGCCTTTTCTCAACGTGCGCGATAGCTAATGCCGCAGTATCGTTTGATATCGCAAGCATGAATTTTCAATGTTTCGAAATTATCATAATAATGTCGCTTACACATGATGAAGCGAGTGAGATTATAGTCGCGCGTATTAGCATGGACGAGCTAATGCATTGCGAATGAGGACGAAAGCGACCAATTATTTTGGATCTACCACGTCGAGGAGCTTATCGTAATGGATTTACGTGATTGTTGTTTCTTCACTTCCGTCTCCTATTCTCAACCATTTTCTCATGAAAAATTGAGGTCGCTTGCACAACCATACATGTCAGTTACGAGTCGAAGAAGAAGAAGAAAAAATTGGAATGTTTTGTGAATAGCCCGTTTTAATGAACCCGCTCCAATGCCATCAAATCTAATAGAAGTATCAAGAATTTTCCTGCGATATAGGATGAGTTTCTTAGAAATACAGGAAACGTTTCGGAAAGCTTTCGAGAGTTGGCGAAATCAATTGAATTTATAAAGTTGAAGCTAAAAATATTTTTTTACGTGACAGTTTTTATACGACTACTTACCTAATGTGGTTGGATTCACTAATGCATAATACTTTGGCAATGATTGAGCACTGTTATATCACTACCTGCGGAGTTTTAGAATATCGGCCGAAAAAACTGAAACCTTCATAAGAATGATGGAAATTTGAAATTCTTCGTAACGTAAGACTTGATGCATAATATATATATATATATATATATATATATATATATATATATATATATGTATCATTAATACGCGTCGTGGGACGCATGGATGTAAGAAAAAATGCCAAATTTGTAACATTGAAATTGTGGTATTATTAGTTGGATGATGAGTTTTGCCACGAACCAGCAAGTTGAACGGATCGTTTTGTAATTTAATCCTGCAGATAACTCGGCGTTTCCGGGCACCGAGCGTCTCTAAAGTTTCAGAACGGATTTGCAATGTAAACTCGGAGCATGTTATACGACAATTCGACGTATGTTTTACGATTCGCTAGCGCGTAACCTCGGTATACTTATAACATCGTGCAGGGCATATTTGCCCATCGTATTTCAGGAGAAAACTTGCATTGCGAATTTTCGCCCGCCGCTCCTTAAATGACAACGAAAGGAAAAGCCCTCTTCCACGTTCATGAATTGCAAACGAGTGCACTCATTTTACCGTACCTTTCGTTATTTTCGAAATGAAACCCAAAATATCAATGATTATTACGAGGAAATGGGTCCAACGATGAGAGATTTTGTAAAAAGTTGAACATTTTAAATGCACATCGTCTATGATAATTATCGTGTATGTATGCGCATATATTTCGTCTCAGTTCTCACAAGTGTTGCGGCTTTCCTTTCTCATGATTTCATAAAATATCGCCGTAAGTAGAGTACTTGAAATTCCTAGTTTGAAGATTTTTGCAGTTGCCGCAAGTTTTGCATCTAGATAATGGTCATATTTTTTTCTATCAAGTATAAATAGATTCAACATTCGAAGCATCATATTTTGACGTTTTTCGTCAAAATACGCCATTCCACAAATTGTGGAATGGTAGATTTATCACCGAATGGCTCGTAGTGGTTGAAAATTGGAGCCTTCGTCTTCAAAGTTTTGTTCATTTTAGTTGAAAAACTTGACATGAAATTTCTTTGTCCTAATCTACATACAATGTGATGGTTTCAACGGATCACCGCAAAGCTCAATAATGAAATTTGTTGCAGATATATCCGAATTTCAAAGAGGACGCTTCATTATTTGATGGCCCAACGGAAAGAGTAACAAGGTATAGTTCACTTATGGTTTTATAAATATCGGGAATAGCATAGGCATCGAGTAGTCTGAATCTCCGAGAGAATTAGTTTTCCGAGAAAATGGCATTAAAAGGTGACAAATTTACATCGTCGACATTCGAGTTTCAAACCAGTATATGCACCGAGAGAAATGCATGTGTAATAATCCACCCATATTGATGGGCGATTGCCCATGTAACACGGTTGCTGAACCCGTATTTTTCGCGCTTTACCCAAATTTCCTGTAGGCCGTTTCACCAGAAAGCACTCATTGAAATAGAGGCTTCTTCCGTAAATATGGGCGCAGCACCCATATTAATGGGTCGGCGGAAATCACACATTAATATGGGCGGATTATACATGCATTTCTCTCAGTGCAGTATTTCATGATTCTTCCAACTTTTGGATCTTCAAAGTAGAAAACACAGATCATTGAAAAATTTGCCGAGTGTACATTATACAATACTCCGTATCCAGTTATTTTATACTTGGAATCTCGTCTTTGTCATTTTCGAGTCACTGAGATACGTGTACACCTTTTACTCAAGTTTCAGGTATGGAAATTTTCCACTCGTTTCGCGATCAATGTTGAATAAGCGAATCAACGACTTTTTCAATAGTTAACCTTTTGTAATGCTCCATTTGGAGAATTTGAATTCTCAGAATATAAACTCGTAATTTAAATTCCCAGTCGCTTCGTCGTGCTTACATATAATAGTAATCCCATAATACAAGTGCTGCGTAGCAAAATCTATCACTTGACATGAAAAAACGTTCAAGGTACTACTTAATTGAACGAACGTCCATGCAAGGTTGTGATTGTAAGAGTGAAAAATGTCCCTTGATTTATTTTTCACGACGAAACTGCTTGATTCGCAATTCATTCTGGCTCGGCCACTTTTCGTATTAGAATTTCTCCCTTTTCTTTCCTTCGTTGCCTCTCTTTTCTTCGATTTTTCCCTATTGCCCGGGTGAAAAATCTTGCTCGTGACGACGTCCCGCGAATACCGAGGCCCACCGAAGCATTTTCGAGCTGCACTGATTCCATTAAACAGCAACACTATGCAACTTTCGATGCATAGTGTTGAGCAAAACAAATGCTTTCATCCATTTTTCTTGAGGATACATTATTTTTCGCAAAGTTTCTTTGTTTGAATAGATTCTCAATTTGCAAATATTCAAGTATAGAAATCGCGAAAGTCAGATGAATCATGAAATGTTTGAAAGAAGCCTCCCCAATAAGTAGCGATGCCGCGCATTGTACGCATGTGAAACAGAAAATGGAATGATGTAAGTAATATTCTTGGCTAGATTGAAATAGCAAACGAGTTGGCTGTTTTGGCCAGGAATAAAGGCCATGAATTTTCCGGCCATACAAACTGTTGTGGTCTCATGAGAAAATCGAACGACTCTTCGGTAATGTCTGGTTTTATTTCGTCTTTGAACTTTCTCGTGACGATTTGAAAAAAATTGCAACACGTGTGTAGCCACTTTTTTCAGAGCCTCCCTATGCGCTTTATGTAAAGTAGATGCATGGAAATGCCGAGAGGGGATCGGGGATGAGATTGGAAGAAAAGTTCGTTAGGCGCTGCGTTTCTCCCTTCGGAAATCTAATTCGACCTTTTTTTCGCGTGCGTCTTTTTCCTGCAACTTGTTTTTTTTCGTCAGCTCGGAAATAGGATACGCGAGCTGCCCACTACGACCGCACTCGATCCTGACAAGAGGCCACAGTACAGATTCTGCGGACAGGCCGTTTCATCCGAGCGAATGGGTCGACGTTAATCTCGAGGTGCCGGGAACACCCAGGGCGAATCCGATGCTCACACAGCTGGGTATGAATCAAAGTTACTACGTACGCAGGTACATACACACGCGCACACACGCACACACGCATGCACGCGCGCAGGATATGTAGCCTGTGCGTGCATTGGCCATTCTCGATTTAAGGGAGAACTGGCCTTGTCGAGGTTCGTTCGGTCAATTGTTTATTGATGAAATTCGGGGCATCTTATTTTGCTATGAATCGTCTCGATCTTGCCCGAGAAAACTCGATCAAAACTTGCGCGTGTAACGAAATCGCGACTTTATTTGCCAACCTCGATGAAAAGAAAAAAGAAAACGGACTCGATGAGCATTGCTCGAGACGGTTGCGCATGCACGCCACAGTCGGTTCGTCGAGTGTACAGAACGAAAAGTACGCATCAGAAAAATATTCGGGAATGAAGCGCGAGAATAACGACTACGGCGACTTAGCCATAGCTACCACATGGAGCGTCAAAAATTAAAACCCCAAACGTTGTGCTCGAATTGCCTCGGATTTTCAGCCGGTGCTTGCAGGAGCGATTCTTGGAATCGATTTCCCATAAATCGCGAGCGAGTCTTTTCATAAGATGACGTTCAAGTTTCCGAGCTTTTCATGGCAGTCTTTTTTTCCTTTTCCTCTTTCAGACATGGATTTCCGAAACCCGACCCCCGTCCCACCTCCGAGAGGAAGAAAAAAAAACAAGGAGGGCGGGCCAAGGTCTCCCAGGCGTCGTCATTTTTTGGAGAACGCGTCCCAGCAAAGGAGGGAGAAGAATAGCCCGAACGATTGTTCTCTCCGTTCTCCCACGAAATGCGATACGAGCTTGAAGCTGGAGCAGGAGCCTCCTCATTCACTTGCAACGAAACAAGCGAATGAGAACGAGGTCAGTAGCCCTTTTTCGCAGGACGGAATCATTTTCACGATTTTCAACGTAAATATTTGTGGCCCCCTCTCTCCGTTGACTCACTTTACGTACTCCTTGCATGAGAAAGTAAATCATCGCTAGACCCCGTGGTTATTCGTACATTTTTCGGTTCGAATAATCATCCCTGGACAGAGGCTGCCGCGGAGCAATCCGAACGGGGAGTTGAATTAATTCAAACGAATGAACCAGATAAACGGCGCGGGGCGAATAACTATTCCAATTGACATCGTATCGGAACAAAATGGCCCGCTCGATAAGGGAAATTGTGGCGTTGAGGGCCATCGGCAAGTTTCTGGCGAGCGATTATCCAAGTTCTCCCCCTTAGATAACCATCAGAGGACAAAGAACTACAGCACATGCAGTTTGCCGGATTACGACGAGCTCGCGAGCAAAAGCCCCCGGCAAAATATCATGTCCAAGAACATGAGCACCGGCAACATTTCACAGGTTTTTACAATTCAGAATCGTCATTATTCCTTGGATCATCATAATGATTAACTTGTAATAATTATCATTCATTATAGTCATTGAGCAATTTTTTGGAAATTGTCAAAAAGACGGGGAAATTCCTCAAAATCGTCGAAATTGGCAAGTTGTGAGAAATTCCGAGAATCACTCGCAGAACAAATGTTTACCATATAGCGCCCTAGAAAAATTGAGAGTCGTTGTCGAAAGTGGCGAGACGCTTTCGTGAGATTTCAAACAGTTGGGAGGATCTTGAAAAAATCTTGCGAAAATCTCTAGACGTCGTCCTCGAGTATAACAATCAATGTTGAAAACGTAACTCTCAGTGTCCATTGAAGTCTTGTTGAAAGTAAAATTTTGTCATGAGAATCGTAAAAAAACTGCCAAGAGCCTTCATCATTCTCGTTACATTTGATTCGAGCGACATAAAATGATGGATCGAAAAAGTAACGATCATAAATAGTAATGCACTGAGAAAAAGTCTAATACTTTTTGCTATTATCCATGCACATGGTGAAAGGTGCTGAAATATTGTAAATTATCACTGTCACGCAGAATTCAATATCCTTTCATGATGAATAATGTGTATTTTATTAATGATAAAATACAGTATTGTAACGCTAGCTGTATTTTTTTCCAGTGTTTTACAAAACACGTCGCAATTTTCTCGGTAAATTTCCAAACTCTGAAGTAAAGCCACTTACATTAATCGAGAGTGTGAAAAAAAAAAAAAAAAAAAAAAAAAAAACAAAAAAAAAACAGGTTTTTTACTCGACAGAGTTTAAATAATGCTAGTTTCTTCCTCTATTTTGCGTGTTGAGAGAAAAAAAGGATGGCCTTTAACAAGTGAAATGAGAACACTCGTTACACGTTTTTAGTATAGTACAATGGTACGTAATACTGAAGAGACTATACTCTCTCCACTCTATTTCACGATTGTGAGAGGCAATCGACGAAAAAATCGCTTTTGACACGCCAAGTATCGGGAAAGCCGAGCATGACTTGGCTGAGGATTATGGGATGATGAGGATTTCCGAGTCGAATTTCATGTTGGACACGCATAAGAATAAGGCTGCTGCTGGGCGAGAATTAATCGAGAGGTTCAACTTTGCGCCTTGCTCATGAAGGTGGGTAATCCGGAGTGGAGAAAAAGAAGAAGCGCGGACGGTAATGGCAATGTAAGCTACCTATACGGGACGGAGAATTCGATTCCCGGATTCGCTCTTGGTGCTTTCGACGACTTTGCCAATTCTGCAGAACCACCTTCGAAGCAGCACGAATCCTCGCTAACAACTTCAACTCGGATGGAGGGCGCCATAGGGGACGATTCGATATCGAAACTTGATGAGTGGTTTCAAGAGAGGAACAGGTGAATTTTTCTATATCATTCCATCCCTCCAGCTGCCAAGAAAACCATTTTGCGTGCATATAATATTATAATATCCATTTTCAATAACAGTCCGAGTCGTTTCTCAATCCCTCTCTTTGACTGGCACGAAATAAAAATAATGATAAACTGCCTTTCCGACAGGTCCGGGGAATCCGGCATGAAATCCGGAGACGAGGAAGAATTTTACACTGCTCTGGCGGGCAAGTTGCTTGCATCGACATATCATTATTGTTACTCGTATCGAATCGAGTCGATGACCAGAGGGCGTTGCGAAATGAAGCATTTTTTTTCGCAGATAGCAAGAACCTGGAGAATTCATTGCGAGAAATTTTATTGAGCGAAAGACAAGTTTTCGAAAGTATCGAGAGGATGGAGGAGCATCTCGGGCGACGCAGTTTTAAGGGAATGGCGAGAACAATTTCGGAAGAGTCACTGCCACAAGAGATGCTGGAGGACGACGTGGCCGATGTCGAGCGGCTCAGTGAAAAGGGAGATGAGGATTTGCTCCAATGCAAAATCGATGTTTCTTCGAAAGGGAAATTCACCTGGGTAAATATGTAGATGTACAATGTTGTCGAGAATGTAGCTGCGCCAATTTTTGCCAATCAGCTACGGAATTTCACAAGTTTATTACTCATGAGTTTGATTCTTGTGGTAAAATAAAATATCGTCAATAATAATTATACCGGTGTATTTGTCGATTCATTACGTCCGATTCTCCACACACGACGATGGAAATGTCGTCGGCATCGTCAATTATTTTGGAATAGCAGGCTTTTCTCAGTAAAATCTGTTTCTCCTCGTTCGAGAATCTTCTTCGAATGCTGCTCTGGTCTACGAGTAAAAAAATGTGTTTAAAGCAGTAAAACGTATTCCCAATATATTCGAAACGAAATGCTCGCATCCGTTCCAGATCGAGCATCCAATGACACCACCTTCGAGTCCAGAAGTAACAATGAACGACACGAAGAGTGTCGTCGATGTTCAAAGTCACTCTCCGAACTTGAATCAACTGCAAAACGCGCTATTCAACACGCTCAACGATAAGGGCCAAGATAATGACGCGAAAGTATCAGCTGCAGTGAAACAAATCGATATACAAGTAAACCCAGATGAATCGGATGGCGCAATAATGGACAAAAATGAAAAATCCAAGTGTCAAGTGGAAATCGTAGGTTTCAACTTTAAAACGAAGAAGCTCGACGATGAAAACGCAGATACAGTAATATTGCTTTTTATTTCAATGATTCTATGAAACGTATCGATAGTCCGACGCATCGTTCAAGTTTCAAAATTTTGCAATCACGACGACAGGAGGGTAAATGATATTTTTTCTGGAAGGCATTCTTGAAAGTACGACCTCGTACGATATTTTAATCATTTAGTTTAAATACGTGCAAAATTTCCTATTTCTTATTTTCACGCGGTATCGCTGATTTATTAATGCCGATTAAACGGGATTTCTATAAAGTACACATTTCGAAAATAACACATCACCCAATGAAGCATCGCTTGGAACCTATTCTGAGATGGCCATTATAATTAAACAATAAATGAAAATTTCTCCACCGAACAGCAAGTAACTTTATAGAGTCGATTTCATGAAAAACTCAACCCATTAAAAGTAACAAGTATGTCTTGTTTTCTATTTTTTTCAGTAACACGTACAATACGCCGAATCGCGTATAATCAAGGCTTCATGATCATTCTCGAGTTTTGAGCAACGCGATGGTTATTCAAGACTCGTGATGCTTGAAACTACTGTGGAAATATAGCGTCGATGCGATTTTCCACTTTTAAAATGCTTTTTTGTCCCTCGATAAATTTTGGTGGTTAAAGGAAATATTCAGTAATAACGAACTTTGCGCTCATTTTGTAATTGTGCGAGAAGATTGATTTTTCGCGAGCGACTGATTTGGCGATTTTTTCAGATGATTGCAGGTGGCCCGGAAAAACCAAGTAGAACGCGACGAATCGCTTCGGACGACGAGCACAAAAATCATGTTCCAACTCGGCCTCGTAGAAAAAATCGATCGAGCACTCGATCGTCATCGAGGAAATGACCACGCTTAAATGACGAGATTATTCCGGAAACAAGAATAAGATGCCGTCATAATATTTCTCGGAAAAAGTGGACAATCAGCAAGAGCTTTCGAAACATGGTTAATTCGAAAAAAACTGTTACGAGTCAGTCAATGTAGTGATTTGCACTACCAAGAGCTTTTCTCGAACAGCATTCTTCGAACATGCAAGTATTTAATGGTTGCATCATTGCGAGTGATTTCGAATAATGATGGTGTTATTTACGTTGAAAATAAATGCTTACCTCAATGAGGAATGAAAGAATACCCTGTTTAAAAGTCTGGATTCTTCTTCGTGTTCGTAATAAACAGCACTCTGATCATTTCATGTTTCGAGTGTTGCGCGTATGGACAATTTGATCGAAAATCAAGTATACGAGAGAGAAGACACGAAAGAATGTTGCTAAAAGATGGTCCAAGGGAGATATTTCGGAATGTGCGCCATTAGTAAAATTATCGGATTTGCGAGTGTATCGATCTTGGCGGGGATGGTATTCGGCCAAACGGAAGGAAACTTTGTGAATTCTGATTTACCGCAAGTTACTTTGCCTGTAAATTTACGAGGGGCCCCGCGTAAGGGAAGGTAAATCAAACTGACTCGGCCGCTAGCTTTTACGGGATCAGTAAATGCAATTCAACTTTTGTGACTTTATATTGACATTATTTTCGTGAGTGAATGCCTTCAGCGCCGTTCCATTATGACTGTCACGCCGTGAAATAGTGTGACACGATTGTAAAGCGAAATTCTCGCCAAGACCTTGTATAGTGATAGCGGTAGTAGCATGAGCAGCAGTTGTGGGCTTGTCGTCTGGAATTAATGGCTCTCAATTTCAATTCGCTCGTTCGGAAATTTTAATGCGATTCGCTAACCGATCACACGACTTTCGTCGCGTCCTTACAAAGCATCGCGGTTCTTCGGAGAGATTTGTTTGCTTCATGTTGATTCATCATCAGCGCGAAACAAAACAATTTGCAATATTTGTTCTGCCGAGTGTAATTCGAGAAGTGAAAAAAAAAAGAGACCATCAAGTGGGGACATTTGACAACGAGGGTCATCCCTCGTGCCGTGTTTTTCATACTTGAACGGGTCCCTCGCGTCATTCGTATAGTGGCTCAAGGTTCTCGACGCTGCCTTAATTACTTGAAAAATAGGGAAACGCATTCTAGAGAAAGCAAGCGCCACTCGAGCGTATTCACGTGAATTGCCGTAAGCTTGTTGGCTGATGATATTTCACGCCGTCAACGCGAGCAGATTAAGAAACGCGACATCTCGCAAATTCCTTGAAGCAAACGCAGTCAACTGATACGCATAACGACTCTATCCACGGGAAAACTAATTGCGAGCCCTCGACTCATTTCTCTTCCTAAGAAAGTTGCTCCAAGCAGAATTCTTCAAAAGAGGCAAATTACGTTGAAGATGACTTTCAATCTGCAGTAAATCCCGAGTGTCAGCACAAGTTGTTGAGCGTTATTTAGAATAATGATTATGATCGAATGCATGTCACGAAATAATTGTTCTGATGAAATTCATGCAAGTTGATCTGTTGGAAGTTGAATCACTTGCGCGATTTGGTGATGAATTTCGATCAATTATAGAAGGTACCGCCTATAAAGGACGACGCGATAACTCTCAGCGGATTTCCTGGCTTATGGATCTTTGGTGATTCATGGCATTTTGCAAGTTGACGATCATCATCATGGGCAAGTCAAGATTCATACGTACATCCAAATCAATGATTATTTCCCGAGGTTTTCCTTAGTATCTGTTCTTGTTCCATCGGGTAGGTAGGTTCCGCTTTTGCGCAACTCCGTGTTTCGTGCCAAGTGTCGAAAATTCCGAATAATGTATATTTAGCTTGAAATGAAGAAGATGCAGAAAGGTTTGGCAAAACAGAGGGGCACGATGCTGGTGACACATGACGAGAAACGCGCAGAAAGAACAAGGTGCTTCGAAGCTGGGAACAGAAAATACATTGTATTTGAAGCATTCGTGTAAAGCTCTCAAAAGTCCGGGTATCGACGTGGTCATTGAATTTTTCGCTTTCGCATGCTAATGAAACGGTGATTATGACGAGTGGGATTGATTACTGAAACCTGACTCGATTGCGCATCCCTTCATTTGGCACTCGAGCAACTGCAACGGCCGGGAGACGGCTAATTGCTTCGTGAACACGGACCAATCGATCGCGGGCGCAACAAAAGCAGCAGCCACTTGGGTACAAAAAACTCTCCCGTGAATTATGTTTTTTCCGCTGCCGTAAAAAAGCGGACGTGCCAAATCAATCGATCAAGCCCGTGGCCCGAATTCAGCTTTCGGATGTTCAAGCGCCGAATAACCGAATCCGCGCGTGCAGGGTACACTTGCCATGTTTTTGTCGTACCGCGCGTACAAGCTAGCTGCGAGAATCGTTGGACGGGCCCTTGGGCCCGTCCATTCTTCTATTAGGAGAAGGAACGCGACAAAGAAACGTGGGGCCCCTTCGGGAAAGACGGCCACCGCGATGGGCGAATCGTTTCCGAACGAAGAGATGAAAAAGCGAGGGTGCAGCGAGAGCAGAGACGAGAGAACGCATTGAGGGAAATCGAGAGAGAGAGAGAGAGAGAGAGAGAGAGTAAAAAGAAGGAGAAGAAGGAAGGGGCCAAGGGCCGCGAAAGCTCTGTGCTGCCAAGGGAGTAGTATGGTAGCAGCAGTCGTAGAACTGGCTGAATTTTCGCGGGCATGCGCGAGGAAGAACGAGCGGAACAGGGTGGAGAGTGGAAATGGCTCGCTGGAAAAGAAGGGTGACGCGCACCCTGCTGCAGTCCGAGGCGAGACACGAAAGTCGCCCCTGCGCCGCTGGCCGTTTCCCGAGCACGGGAAGCTGGGTCGGTCGTTTTCCGTGCTTGCCCGCTCTCCCGACTTCCGGGGCCGACTGCATTCGCCCTCTACCACTGGAGCCTTAGTCGCATCCACGCTCCTGCTCCAGCGAGTCGCCGCCGCGTTCCTCGGATTAGAGCTCCCATCGCGATATCCACAGACCAGCCCCGAAACGACCTTGTTTCTTCTCCCTTGTTTCCCCCGAAACACACGCACGCACGCACGACAGGCGGAGAGGAAAGAAGAGAGAGGAAACCACGCGCCGGCTTCGCCGAGTGTTGGCTCTCTCGCCGAGGATTTCTCCAATGTGACTTGTCAATCCGTGACTTTTTCTTCATTTCTTTTTCTGCGCATCGCTCAAGTGTTTTCTCTGTGAATTTCAGTTTTACTTTTCGTCTTTCGGTTGTCTTTCCGTGCTTTTTATTTTCCAGCTCGGGAGTGTGGCGTGTGAGGCAGGGACATTCGAATGAGGTGAGTGAGGTGTGTTAACCATGCGATTCGAGCATCATCTAGCGGATCAGTCGAGTTGAGATAGAGGGCTTTTACGTACTTGATATTTCAAGTTTCACATTATTTCTCGCACAGCTATCTTTTGGCATGAATTTTTCTTCAGTCCCGAGTCGTGCTCGTTGTGTATATTTGGAAATGCATCCAGGAATATTCGGGCAACGCATTTAATCACGTTCATTTGTTTCCAAAATACTCGTGTGGTCACGCGTGGAATTAAGGAAATTGCCTGAGAGAAGCAGAGGAAATGGGATTGTCGGACAAGTGTGATATGGAAATTCTTGCGTCAAAAAACACCGATCAATTTGACAATGAAACACTATTAGCACTACTCAGCCGAGTTCTCAAGTTGTATAGCACAACGTCTCTGTAAAAAATAAAAAAGGGGAAAATCCTACAAATACAAGTGGAAAAAACGAATCGAAACGTCGATTCCTTCATTTTCTGTAAAAACGACGTTACAAGTGAAACGATCGTAATTTCCTTCCGCTTGGATTGCGCGCGCAAGCACATTATTCCAAAACGAAAGACTCAATTGCAGTCGTTTTAAATGCGATCAAATTCCATCCTCACGAGATTCATGAAAGATGGAGAGTAAATTGCATTCTTCAATCTCACGGAATGGAGCCTCGATCCCCGAGAAGCGTAAAAAAGGGCAAAGCTCGCTCTCCGAGGGCTCGTTCTCACTCATGGTCAAAAAGGGTGCGCATTAATTAGCCAGCGACTTGATTAGCAGGCGCAGTATATGAAGGAGATCCCCTTCCTCCTTCGCCATTTGAAAATTTCTTCCTCCCTCGCGTTTTCTCGGCGCGGTAACAGCATCTTATGAATAATTGGGGGTTCGCGTTCCATTGAATGGACCGAGAATCCGAAGTCGCCCTCGCGCATAACTCGCGTTACAAACTTTATTTGCTCTTGGAAGATTACGTACTCCTCTCGCTACATTGGTAAAGTAACGGATCAATCGGAAACTGCAGATTCCAGACCCAAGACGACTCTTCCCTTGTAATCTTTGAAATTTTCTAAAATAAAGCGAGTCGATAAAACATTGCACTGCATTTTTCCACGTAGAAAATCCGAGTATGGTGTTGAAGCTTTTGCGAATTTTAATGTCTACTTGAATAGTTTGCAAATTGTTCAGTATATCGGCCAAAAATGCGATACCCTAAAAAACAGTGGCAAGCAACTCTGTACGGTGTTATAAAAAACTGTACCGTAAAGCACTTTGAGTGGCTCATTTTCCGCGAAGAATGTTTTCGAGGGCAAATTTTCTATCGTTGCATGGTATGTTTTTGACGACGCCGTGACAAAGTGTGCCGCAACCACGGGACCCAGATTTAAATCCGTTTTCCGACGAGGCTGACAAATTCCCGGCGCGGAACCATTCATTGCTGGCGTATATCATCGATTGTCACACTATATGCTGTTAAATAATATACAGGCACAACGTAACTCATGGAGACGCAATTTTTCGGGGAGGGCCAAAATTGGCCGGGGGGGCATTTTTCAGTCGTAAATCTAGTCGACTAGGTGGCATAGATTTATTCAACTGTTGCCACACTTTGAGCTCAATTGTCGAGATGACTAATAAAAAAACAAGCGTAACAAGTCAAACCAACTTTTGAGAACAGTTGCACTTTATTGTCGTTACGTGCTCCATCAATTATTTGGCAGAATAATTTTCTTTCCTGTTCATTTATTACTCAATATGTGATGATTGTCATTTTGCAAAAAATTTACAAGGCCGTTGCAATGAAATAGTCATCGTGGCATCTTGGAAATCGATTTGCAAGATCAAACCTTCACTTTTTCAAGTATTTTACGTTTTATATATATGATAATCGTAATTTCTCATTTCCAACGTTTCTCGATACTGATTTCTTTCAGTATGCCAACCATTCGAAAGATCATCCCGCGTGCTCGATTGTAGAAATTCGCTATTTCGATTTCTAGAACTCGATGCTTTAGGATTCATTGACTTTAGGCGCTTTCATAGATGATTGAGAAAATTTAAACTGGTATATTTAAGGCATTTCATGAAAATTTTTTCCTTTTTAAGGTATTCCATGGAATGCTGCTGATATTTTCAGCGTTTCTCGTATCTCGTGCAACTTGTAACAAATGCAAGGGATACTCGAGTTTTTCAAGTTTATATCCAGAATTTTAGTAGATCGTCATGGAGGTTTTGAGAATTTCATGATAAGGACTTTGGAAATGAAAAGATTTCGGGTATTACGAGGAATCTTGCGAGAAAAAGTATTTTCAAGCATCACTGGCATTTCAATGGATTTTCAATTATACAAGTATTTATCGTCATTCTTCTGTATTTTTGCAACTTGGACGATTTTCTCGAATCATCATAAATTTTTATGTCGACGTCTTGAATGTAATGATGTAGGATTCAAAGTTTTTTACGTATCGAGTAATTTCATAGTTACCGAGGGAAATGTCAACATAGATTTCCAGTGTTTGTTTTATAATACATTTAGTATTTGCCATATTTTCAAGTATTACATAAATCAAATAGGAATTTCTAGGCTACAGATGAATATCTGGTATATCATTAATTCCAAAATTAGTATTTCTGGAACGCACCACTTGAGAATCCAAAATTTCAATCGAAAATTCCAATTTTTTCCATATTGCTGAATTTTTAGTTGTATGGTTGAAATTTTTCAGCGATCGAAAAATTTTGCATGATTGGCAAGTTGTGAAATCCTATAAAAACGTCTAGAATTTCATGCTTACGAGCAGGGTGCAAAGTAAATATACTGCCCCCTTGTCGGGATTGCCGAGGTTGCCTGGAAATAATTGACGATTTCCCGATCATGGTTTGGTATTGGAAAAGCGAGGATTAAAGAGGAGCAAGCCGCTGAATTGGTTCTATGGGCGCATAAACGTTTGAACGAACGACAAATAAGCCGGCATACGCGATACGTGGCAACTTCTTCCGGCGGCATTACACGCGTTATTCATGATTACAATTTATACGTAAAGGAGCAGCTCCGCGAATTCGGGGTGCACAATGCCTCGCGCATTTCCGTTTCTGGCGACTGTTTGTCGTTGTTGGTAAGTTAAAACAGGACGAAATGAAAGTCTCGCATATGCTTTTTACCATCGCACGTGCGCGCAGCGTCGCGAAAAATGAAACGTCAGCAGAATCATACGTAGTAGACACGTAATACCCTCCATTCATTCCCACTTTTTTGCGATAAAAAGCGTCTCGTCCTTTCCTCGGCTTTTTTCGTCAAATATTTACGGTCATCGTCTTTGCTCCGACTTGCAGCAAACGCAATGTCGTAAAGTATGAAATAAGCGAGGCATTCTCAGTAATGATTCTGAGCAGGATTGTCATAATCACTATACAACTTTTTTCTTCAGATTTTACGTTCTTGCCGAGGAAATTATGAATAACTATCAAGATTTCAAATTTTAACTCTCGTAGTTGTGAAAGTGTCTAATTTCCAAATTTTTAATAATTTTCCTTTTTACCTCGTGATATCTCAAAATTATATTCCAATACCCTGATCGACGCATTTACCGTCTTTTCAATGGTTTTCTCAAGTTGAAATAACTAATGCCTAATGACACACGTGAAGGGACAAAAATCCAAGATGCTGCTTCAACTAGCTAGGAATACAAAAGATTTGGGGGGGGGGGGGGGGGGGGAAAGGCGATATTGATTTTCCCGTTTTCGGATTTCATGTTGGGTGAATCCTGCAAGCGCTAAATTTGCATCAGTCACATTTATCGGGATAACGTTATCACGGTGGGTTAATCTTGATGCTCGGGTAACGTGCTGGCTTCATAAAAACGAGCCCAACAACTGTGAGCGAATAATAATAGCGCATTCTATGCGAGTGTTTTGGCGCAGAGTGCGATGGTGTACGTAGGTGCGAAGGTACACGCGATATGTACGAGACGAGTTGGTTCTTTCATGGTGCTGCTGTGTAATGGTAAGCTGTGATGGCATCATTTTTTGCTCGGCTCCGCGTACTAAAATGCCGCTACCGCGTTCTCGGATTTACGTTTGCATAAGCATGCCTTGAATTCACCTGCGAATCCGCCCTTAAGCTACCACCGCAAGACCGCGTAAGGCAAACGCAGTGTCGCGAAGCCCGCCTAAATGCCGCATCTATTGCTCTTTATGAAACGCTCCCAAAAGGTCTTCAAGCCACAAATTATTACGAGAGCTGGGAATTTCATGAATTCGCTACTACGCCAAGTATCCACGCAAACTCTTCGTACATTTCACTCGTGAAAGGGGGGAAGAAGAAAATGGAAAAACTTTCGACGTCATTATTCTAAAGATGGGAAAAATGCGTTTCCTTTTTGATACAATGCATGTTTCATAATGAAAAGAATATGACTCGGAGGAGCGGATGGCTCAAGTTCGGCGTTTCGTGTCGGCGATGGCGCCCGCTAAAATAGGCTCTTCTTGACGTGCACTTAACTATTTTCATGTGCACGCGCATAAAAAAAGTTAAGTGCAGAGCGCATAAGAAGAATCCGTTTTCAGTTTTTGCTGTTACGCTGTATGAAATACCGAGTTTCATGTTCTAAATCTTGTCATGCTCGAGATCGTGGACGATGAAAAATATGAAAATAATGAATGACACGAAGAAACATTCCTCCCACGATATCGTGAATTTATTGCTCACTGACGTAGCGAGGAATCTCCAAATCTAAGCAAAAGCTACGAATCCCTGGGATTCGGGAAGCAGGACCTGCAATTCTCGAAGCGCAACAGCACTGATTTCACGTTCAAGTCTATGATGGAATGCATTCAGATTTCCAACTCAACCGAGATGTTTGAATAATCATGCGTCAAAAACAAAACTGTTTCGAATAAACAAGGGCGTCGCCGGCAAATTTTACTTGGAGGGGCCAACTCAAATGTCGATAAGGTCGCTGTATGTTTATTTCAATGCAGCTCATTTATTTTAGCATCATAGCATCTTAAAAATTGATTTGCAAGCTCGAACTTTGACTTTTTCAAATGTATCACTTTCCGTATCGAAATTCTACGCCGATTTTTGGTATTTTTACAGATTTCGAAGAAAACTGCATCTGCATGGATTTGAAAGTATTTCATACTGACCTATTCTTTGTACGCGTATGTTACGGAGTGCAAGGATATTTAGGTTTTTTTGCAATTAATAGAATTGATGAAATTCGGAAGAATATTCTAGAGTTGTTTCGACAATTTTAGATTTTAGTAGATTGCGATGAAAGTTTTGAGAATTTGAGGATCTAGAATTATAAGTTTATTAGATTTTCAATCTTCGAAAAGTTAACGGTAAGACAGTACGGAGGAATACGCTTTTGCCTTTTTTCGGTGCTTGTAAAACATAGACAACAGCGATAGAAAAATCCAGAAAAATTTAGTCGTGAACTTGGCGGTGTACAGTCAAACTATGCCAAGTTTCAAACATTTACCTCAAGTTTTGCACAAGTTGAGAATTTTTGAACAAAACACACGAAAAACTACATGCCAATCCCATTTAAAACTTGAGTCGTTTTGTGGCACGTGATACTCATGTCCGATTTGTTTCCAACTTGACGAAAAAATTTTTTTTAACATCTCGATTGATTCTAGGCCCCGGAACGGACGAAATTCCGACATCGTCAAAATAAGTAACACCCTAATGTATGCAAAATTTTACCATTTCAGAGATTCCAATTTTGTTCAAGTTTTTATTTTCAAGCTTATATGAAATTTCGTGGTGTTTTCTGGCATTCCTTTAGATTCTCGATATTTTCATCGATTGCCATTTAAATTTTCAAAATTCGATAACCCCACATTCAAATTGTTTTATAGTTTTTCCACATAATTTTCAACGATTTTTCAAGACATAGTTCTTTCGTGGATTTATTGTGCTTCAATTAACTCAAGTCATTCGAGTATTTTTCGAATCATCTAGACATTTAGAGAATTCGAATAATTTTCTGAAATTTTCAATAATTTCTAGATAAATATGCAGAAAGAGATGTTCTAGGATTCAAATTGAAATAAATTTCAGCTCGATAAATATGGATCATGGATAACATTTTGTTACCTTGGTACATTTAACGTGTCTGTGGATTTGTTGTGTTTTTCGTGTTTTCCAGCGATTATGAAATTTGGTGGGATTTTCTAGTTCTTTTGTGGAAATGCTCAATGGGTTTTTTTTGGAATTGGATGCTTACAAGCAGAGGGGCGAAGTGAAATAAATGTACGAGATTCCTATGGGGGCAGGCGTCCCCTTGGCCCCCCCCCCCCGCCCGCCCCCGCCCATGGTCGCGACGTTCGCAGGCGAGTAAATAATAGTTTGACGAAAAAATGATTATAACCCTCGCCCCATCTTTCACTAGAAAATGAGAGAAAGAAAATGTTTTCAAGTCCATGCAAAGTTCGAGAGCGAAGCGTTCACCGAGGAGAAATGGTGGGAAAGGTTTCCGGGAATGTCGGCAATTTTGCAAAAGTCGGCGGCGGTCGAGACTGAGGAATGTCGCGTGGGAAAAAGTAAAGGGGCAAATGAATATCGCGCGACACGTCACGAGAAAGGAACAAATGGACACGCAGTGTAGCAGGGTGACCAGAAGCGTGACTGCCGTCCGGAAGATGAACGTCCTCGAATTATACTGACACCGTTCAGTGGCCCATATGGATTCTCCAGCTTGTTGAACTCTGCCAATCACGTTCCTGCTCGTGCCTTTTGTGTCCCAATTGCTTATTGTCACGCAGCTTTCAACCTCTATTATCTTTTATCGCCTATTCCACCATTTTCGACACTCATTTGCAATTTTTCCCAGTGAAATTCATCGGCAACACAAATATGGCGCTTGTTCTCACACCATGCATAATTTTCATTTTGAAAAGTTCTTAATCAACCTTTTCTCGATTTCGACTCATACCCGATGTTGAATATTTGAAAAAATTGCCATTCCGAGGGTGCAGTTTACTGCTGCTCATGACGCCATTCAGGTGAAATGGGAATAATTATTTACGTACATGTTTTGCATATTTGAGAGATCTCAAACATACAAGTCGATTAAATGCGGCAAGTTGGCGCAAAAGTAAAAGTTGAACGTGAAACCTTTCTGGGAAAGGTCTAAAATCACAAGTGGAAAAGTCTCCTCACCACTGCACAAAACTAAAAGGTCAGCTTTCGGTGAAGAGAAAAGCAGAGGACGGGAGCTTGAACCCGGAGCATAATAAAATCTCGCCGAGAGTGTCCCTGGCGTTGAGTTACTAATTGCTTAATTCCCGTTGGTCTTGAGTGTTCTCGTTCACCCCTCAAGTATAACTCCGCTTTGTGTCTTTCTGCCGTGTCCTCGTATACTTTGTGTGTACACACAGCACTGGATGGCGCTATGAAATGGCGATATTGCGCTTAAGATCTGCGCCTTCCTCAACTGAACGATTCACACTGGAAATAGAAACCAAAGAACCATCGTACTTTTGTAGATTACAAAGAAATGAATGTAAAACAAATTCTCAACCATTTCAAGTAACTTGGAGTAATTCATAATATACACGAGTGTAAATTTCAAGAATAGCTATTTTCTTATTATTTATTTTATTTATTTATTTTATAAATTCGTGGAATGGTAACATTATCAATTGAATGAAACGTTTGTGCTTATTACGTGCATCGTATAAATTCTCTAGGCCCGTGTAGTTTGTTTTAAATCTTTTCGCTTGAATTATGCAATATACATATTCGTATGAATAAGGAAGGCGTTGAAAGCCTTCCGGATGAAACTCGCCTACGGACAGTTGCAAGAATGTCGAATTATCGACTATATGCCGGCCGACTATATATTGAGCTTTTCTGCTTCATTTTAGTGAACTTGTGATGCACTTGCTTGGAAAATGTGATTAAAACTCGTAAATTCTCGTGGAACGTATTATTACTAGACCAAGTATGTCATGAGCGGGCAAAAGAGATGAAGGCGCTTCCCGGGTGTTGGAAATTCAGCGAGGAAAAAAAACGCAAAGTTGTTGTTTCTTCCTGGGAGGGTTTTCGAAAATGGAAAATAAGGGAATTTAGATGATTATGATTTCGAAGCTTGGATTGAATCGAGTTTTATCCTCGTCATTTAACAACTCTTCCATAGATGAGCATAATTAATCTATCACAGAGTATCACTAAATGTCAAAATCGATGCTTTTTCGGTTGGTCCAACGTTTTGTTTTTCATGCATTGGAATTGAAATGTAATTTCGATCTTTTAGTTCGCATGGATAACGGGGTTGAAATTTACTGGATTTTGGGGTTGGGACATTTTTATACATAAAGACCGTACACCACTTGGCAATTTGGCGAGTTTTTAGATGGATGGATTTGATAAGATTAGAAGTGAACCTTGCGAAATTTCCTGATTTTTAAATATTGAATTTCCTTTCATATTATCGAAAAATCTATTGCGTAGGAATGTAAGCAACGAAGACGAAAGACGTGAATCAACGGAATATAAATAAAAACATGAAAAAGGATAAAGTGTAGAATATGAGAAACGAGTAAAAAGAATGTGCTGAAAGTTTGCGTAAATTTCGGAAATTTTCGTCGTACATGTGGCCAGCTTGGAGAGTCATGCAATATTCGGGAAAACAATTCCATAGTTAGACGGTCTCGGGAACGTCGGAAACAGTTGTATTACTGCTGTAGCTGACGACATTCACGCACTCGGCGACAAACTTGTTCAAGTCATGCAAGTTTCAGCTACACGGCTTATAACAGTAAGCACTGGCCCTTTTCGTAATAACGTACAGTTGCCGAAAATTATTCTTGCGCAGAACGACAATTGCGATAAACTTGCAAGTCCTTGGTGTGCTTTTGATCTAGTTGGCAATGGGCTTGGAATTATGCGCTCGAACGTAAAAACGCAATAAACTGCCATCGTGTTTTGCTCGCGTTTTACGGTTCAGCTGTGGACGATATTAAAATGCTGTTATACAGGTTTTCTCATTACTCTTGACGGAATTTCACAGTTTTCATAGCGTGGTCGATTCCGATTCGAGCGTTGATGAAATAAATTTCGAAATCATGTTGCTGGTAAATGTTTCGACGTTGGCAGGGAAATGCGTCTTTTGAGGAAAAGTGTCGCTTGCATTGTGAATGAAAGGTATCGAAGGCGCGTGTTATTAACACGCCCTGAGGATCATGCGCATCAAAAAGAGCGTCGCTAAGTTGATGCAAGTGAGAAAAGAGCGGAGCCAGCGGAAGATGAGATGAAGCAGCGGCAGCAAGAGCATGCTCAATCAAGCGAGTAGACACGGTTGCACACGGTTGCACACGGTTGCACACGGTTGCACACGGTTGCACACGGTTGCACACGGTGCACATGCACGTCGGACGTCGCTCTCTCTCTCTCTCTCTCTCTCTCTCTCTCTCTCTCTCTCTCTCTCTCTCTGAAAGAGAAGCTTCAATCCCTGCATAGCATGCATACGTGTAAGCGACGTCGTCATGCAAAACTTGGCTGGCGCGGCGCGCGCGTAGTATACGCGTAGTATGCGCGTAGTATGCGCGTAGTATGCGCGTAGTATACGCCTAGTGCCAGCATTTAAATTGTAACGCCGAGCGCATTTTGATTGCGAAAGTTGATTCGTATCGATTATTTTCGCGTTCGCACGTTGCCGCGAAAAGTGTGCGGCATTTTCGAAGCTGCCGCGATGATAATTTGCACGAGCGAACGGGCGGCAGAATGCTGCCAATTACGAGCTCGTTCGGAAGCCGTCGCCACGGTTACAACAAGCAGCCAACGCGAAAGCTCGTTAAGATCCATCCCCAAAGCAACCTTGCTACTCTTTCAAGTACAAGAAATTAACACCCGGAAGACCATTTGAATTGGGTTTTAGAAACCGACGTTGCGGCTACACCCTCGCCAAACTGTTACTCCGCTGTTACGTATTAATGGCATTTTCAACCTCCGCTGATACGCAGGAAACTTGTCTTCGACTTTTGTGCGAGTCCTAATTTGCTTTCAGAATCATTGTATGATTACAATCAATTGCCAGTAGCTACTGGCAATGGATTTATTGATTATACAAAAAAAAGAACCCGTCAATTTTTCACAATGAATTCTTCGCCACATAAGAGTATCCTCGCACTAAAAAAAGCTCAAGTCACTTGTTGTCAAGTGGAAACAAACTCTGAGATGTCATTGAGGGGATGATGATTCAATGATTCCGTCAAGTGACACACTCGGGAACGATATTTGAAATGGAGAAATCTGCGATGGCGGCTCATCGGGGGTTGATGCATGTCGCTAGTCGCGACATGTGTTACGCACCGAGTGCATTGGTAGGTCGTAAATGCTCAAGTTGCACATTGCCATTGGGCCACCTAGCTGGCTGTGTTGGCGCATATAACAGAGAGTAGTTGACCGCATACTATGCGCCATGCTTGCGTACCGCCAACGAGTGGCTGCTCTGCAGTTAGTTGATCGGGCATCCGAGCGGAAAATTGCCCTCCGGTCCTGATGATTCGATTTTTCCCAGTGGCATTCCCATTATTCGCCTTTCCAAAAGTGCCATTTCCATTAACCACTATCAACGGCAATTCGTTAACCCGTCCTGAATCAACTGCTTCACAACACCATCATGCCGCTCTTAGCCGGGATCTTATCAGTGACTCGGCTTTCGTAATAAGCGCTTCACCGAATGCAGGCTCGACGTTCTTCTTTGCTACACAATGCAAGGGGTTTTGACCCGATTACGAAAACACTTGGGTCCGAAAAATTTGGATTGTTTCTACGTTTTGGTCGTCACTTCATTTTTTGTGCGGTAAAACTCCTAGCCGAGCCTGTATAAATAAAGAAGGTGAAAGCATAATCCAATAATGAAAAAAACAAACCTCTCGCAAGATGGGGCGGGAAAGAGGTGGAAATCGGGGCAAAAGATGCGTTCATGATTCCCCGCGGGGATGCTCGAAGAATGGCGCATAATAGAGGGATCTCCCCTTCCCTCAGATATTCGAGCAAGTTCATTCTCAGAAAGTTTTGGAGGAAAAATAACATCTTTCAACAACTTTGTCCATTAACTTTGAGCTTGCGGATTAGGATGATGAACAATTACTTCGAGAAATTTCATCAACATTCACCTCACGCAAAGTTTCGGGTGAAAAAATCGCGAGTCTTTATTTATTTTCAAAGAGCCAACTTTTTTAAATCGTTCTGTAATTAAAAAAATGATTCGATGATTTTGAATGATGAGCTTCATTTCAACGCTTCTTGTTTGTATTTTTTTGTACAACTAAACTTTTCGTTTACTTTTAGGAAGCCTTCTTTGAATGGTGGCAACTCTGCGTCAAAATTCGGTGAAGCAAAGAAAAAAAAAAGTAGCCGCGTTCCCGATAACAGCAGAATTTGCCGCTGATTCAGCGGAAAATGCCATCAAGTACCCAGGCGTACTTTTGGGTCGGCGCGCGTTAACCAGGGGTGATGAACAACGTGCGGTACGAGATCCAACTTGGAAATCGATTCCGCGGGGATGCGAATTAAATTGGCGTAATGAACCAAGTCGAATCAATTTGCCAAAGGGAATCGCTTGTTCGTTCTCTCCGTCACGTTTTGCTAAGACGCAAACATGTACTTCCATTCGAGCAAGCTCCCCGGGATTCGGCCAATTTATATTTGATCCCACAATGAAAACAACACCGACCCCACCTTCATACAGAAACATTATATATGTTTATATATATATATATATATATATATATATATATATATATATATATATATATATATATATATATATATATATATATATATATATATATATATATATATATATATATATTTCTTTCCAATATATTACACGCACCTGTTGACTATTCGTTCATACTACTATTCCGTGTGAAAGGTTTTTCAACATTCTTTCTAATTGTATTGCAAAGGAAACTAAAATTCGCAGTTATGAAATATACACGTGTACTTTTCCTACTTAGGTATTATATCACTCAAAACGTCCAATAAACTTGAAATAAAGAAATGCAAGTTTTTTTTATGAAATTCAGAAACGACGATTTGTGTCAAGTTGGGGAAAAAAAGTTTGCATTTTCAATTTGTTGAGCGCACAAGTAGTTTTTCCGCGTGGGAAATGGTGAAATACGAGATTTCGTTCATCCGTCAAGTTGGACTATTGCAGATTGTTCTCGGGCGGCCATTAGAAAAGCGATTCTAGGCAGATCTCGATAACAGTGCAATTGGCCGTATCTTGGACCGCCTGTCACTGGCTTATCTACGCCCCTATACCTCTACCCCCTGATGCCGCATGGACCTTTGGACCAATTCCGTCCATCTCTGGTAATTCCCAACACGTTGCTGCGCTGCCGTTGTAAATTTTCACTCTTCGACTTTCATTTTAAACACCCGCATCATTTATTGCTCGCCAACATTCATGAGAGTGTACAACAACAACTCCTGGCGATATAATTTTCTACATTCGATTCATGGCTCCTTCGAGTTTGCACAATAATAGTTTTCACAGTACACAACATTTCGTGATTTGGAATAGTTTCGACATTTTTCGAAAGTTTTCGACATTGATCCTCAGAATTTGTAGGCACTGAATATTAATTTTTCTAGCTGGAAAATTCGTCGTTTGCAAACAGTTGAAAATCTACAGCCACCGTATTTTATATCTTTTCTCGAGTAGCTGAAATATGTGTTTCTACCAACTCTTCGCGTTTACAAAATCTGGCCATTCGAAATAATAAAGTGGTTTCTGTTTTTTTGCCATCGGAATCGTAATATAATCTTTTTCGTGTATCAGTTGCCTCGAATCGTGACCCACCCAACATGCGATAAATTTCAAGTTTTTTTTTCAACAAGAAGAGATGAAGACTCAAGGCATACCAACGACGCATATAGTTAGCTCATATTTTACGATCCATAAAAATACAACAATGTATACATGTATATAGTTTCCGAAGACGATGAGCCTAGTTCTGATCTCGAATATTCATGACATTCCAGACTACGATTTACATCTCGCACCCGACCATTAAACATAGCCTTGTTTCTACATATATCGCTATGTACGTAAACATTGATTTCGATCTCGCGCCCGAGTTCGACAGCGACTTGTACTTGAAGCGTCACTTGGATTCCGAATACCGTCCGGAGCTCAATTTCGATGTAAGGCAAGTGCTCGAATATTGCTCGAAAGTTTGCCTCTATTCACAGCTCAAAGTCGATTTATTCGTTTTTGTTGACAATCGCGATTCAGAATTATGACGACTGAGATTTAAACTGCTATAGCATGCACGATCAAGCGCAGTTCGAGTTTCAAAAACTCTTGTTCCCGATAAGACGGTAAAAAATAGCCGTGCGTTTAGCTGGCAGTTTTGGAGGGAACAGGGATAATACGCGCAATTGGGTTTCGGCGGAAGCGGAGGGAAATACATATATTTCTCTTTTGGGGCAAAGCGCGAAAGCAGCTCGGGCAATATTCAAAATAGTATACGGTCACCTTTTGAACATTCGGGCAACGAGCGCAAATGCCCTTAATGCGGATTTGCTCTTTTGCAAGAGGAGGATCCGGAGAGAGGAGGACGAGAGCATCGCGAGCAAAACGCTTTGTGATGCCGCATAAAAGTAAACGAAGCAAGAAACGACGAGCCGTTTAGAAATAAACCGATCCCGTCGAATGGCCAAAGTACTTTTACAGTTTCTACTCTTCCGAGGTGTCGCGACAAGCTTCTTGCAATATTGCAGCTCGGCATCGGCGAGATGCGACGTGCACAACAACGTCCTCTCCATCCTCGTTTCCCTTAGAAAAAAGTCTTCCGAAAAGAGACCGACTCACTTTTTCAGCCCATCGCCAAGTGCAAACATGCATTCATTATTTTTCGAAAAAAGTATTTCAACATTTGATTCCATTTTTTCAGGAGCGCGCTAATTTGTCGTCTTCGCTCGAAGGATGAAACATAGAGAATACAAGTTTCTACCAAAAGTGACGAGAGCAGAATAGAAGGCAGGGGATCGAGAGAAATTGGCTGCGGGTAAGGGGATTAAGCGTAGTACTACAGCGACTGTTACCGAGATCATCCCCGGAGGAACTTTGCTCTTGGCAATCTTATAACGCCGCTGGTATCGCCATACAGACAGCCGCATGCATACACGCATATACCGTGGTTTTTCCGCGAAACTCGACGCTGATTTTTATTTATATCACTCATGCCGCTGTACATCGAAAAGTTGGGATTTAGCCGAGCTCTTCCTTCTTACCCGGGCCCCTCGACTTTCCATGCGCCAATCTTTTGTATTCCTTTCATCCTACGGCATAAACTGCGCTGAAGGGGCCGATGGCAAGTTGAAGCATCTTTACTGCAGCAGCTTGTGGATTGTTAACGTGGGAAAGGCAAACATTACGAACATAACTCCAAGGTTTTTTTTTCGTTCGCTGCTCGCGTTTCCAGGTCGATCGGAGGTTTAATCTCGAGAACGCATCCAACGATCGAGGGATAATCGATGGTTCCGAGCAGTCAATGCATTCGTTGCGTTTACACCTGATTTTCCATGATGGGCACGAATGGAAATAAAACTCGGACTATTCTTTCGCTCGCCTTTTTTCCGAAGGCAGTTTTGGCTTTGTTTTGGGTTGTCCGTGTGTCCTTTGTTTCGATTCCGATGTTTCGACTAATACGTATCAGCACGTCGAATTATTACCTCAATCACGATATTTTCGTACTTTTGAACAATTTGTCCAAAGTAAAATCGTCGTTACGGGTCATAAATTGAACAAGTCATATTGCGCGTACGTTCGAAATCGCTATGCCTCGAAACTCCCTTGACAATTGATTAGCAAAAGTAGCTGTGCTCCAACGTTCAATAACGTGCGCCTCCTGCCGTGCCCTAGTTTTCCTCCCCGCGAATAGCGTGCTACATCCTTATATCCAGATTCAGGCATCCATGTTGTTACATAAGAAAAAAAGAAAAACAATAATCGAGACATAACCCTCGATTAGTCCCATGATTTTTCAAGTTTATAAAAAGTCACCATTTGACAAATTTGGCTAATGCCATCTTGACCTTTCTCAACATTCAAAAAATCTTTTTCGTCACTCTTCAGATACGTCGTGATCTGAAAAAGTGACAAGAAAATTAATTCAGGTTTATCGAAAACTGCATTCATGATGTTGCGAAATGAATGTTACTTGAAATATAAAATCGCGATGATGAGAAGTATATTTACATTATTTTTCATTATTATTATTATTATTTTTTTTTTCAAACAATTGTATAAAGCAAAAGTGTCGTTAATCGAAAATAATACATCAAAGAATGTTTTCCACGGTACACGAATCCTAGGAAGAGCAGTAAGGTTGAACTGAGTTTTAATTAAAACCCTCATTAAGCTGCTATGGGATCCGCTGTAGCGCATTGCTTTGTGCGAGCACAAGACTCGGGTACAAAATAAGCACCATCAGTGACGATGAACGTAGATTCGCTAAAAACAAAGATATATAAAAACAACGAATGTTCTCTTGTGATCAAAACACCCGGAGCTGTGTGTTTCATCAAATAATGGGTTTGCCCCATTTTTTCATGTATCATTGCATTTGCATCATGTAAATTTGTTTGGAAGAAAAAGATTGAAGAATCTATTCAATTTCAATGAATCTCGGTACGAAAGCACTTGAGAATTATTCAAATTGTGAGGTTTTGCTACGTCCAGTAAACGCATTTGTTGTCTTCCGCAGGAATCGAATCACATCTAAGAACATACGCAAAAGAAAAAAAAGTCTCGTAAAAGACGAAAAAAAAAAATAAAAAAAAAAACAAATGTGCTGTCATAGTGGAAGATGGGAACGAGGAAAATCGAGTAAACAGAAAGAGGATGGACAAATATTTTCGACGAAAATCAGTCGCGTTCGCGAGTTCGAAATGTAGGTATGCTTTGGGAGCATTTAAATCAGGTGCTCGGAAAATAAAGTCGAACAAAGAAGAAAACGTGAGGGCAAGTCGAAGGGTGAACGACGGCACGTTTCCTTGCAGCAGCAGCTTTTCATTCCGTATCGCGCCCGTTATTCCAATTTTAATATTCGAAGAAAACTCTTTTGGTTGTCAGATTGCCACTGAAGAAGCATGAAAAGTGAGCCCGCGAAGAAAAACGCGAGCGCCATCGAGGCAGCGAATAAAAAAATTGCGAAAACAAGTTGGAAAAATGAAGCCGTATCTCCTTGCGCATCGCCTCCATTTCTCCCGATAGTCCTATCTCGCCTTTTTTGTTAGTATCGATAAAGAAACGCTAAAATAAATTCACGAGATCAAGTATCACCGCCGACGGGCAACGAAAGTGTCGAAAGATTCGCAAAAACTCCATCTTGCCACTTTTTATCTTTCTCGGACGAATGTTACGTCATTCAGGTTGCAAAGCTCATCCAAGTTTTCGAGAGTCGCGCCTGGCACCGAGTTTGGTCACTTTTCTAAATGCTTTTTTTTCAACCTATAATACATAACTGTTTACCGCCACGCTTAGCTTGGACTTTGTTTTTGAAAATACATAATATATGATAATACGATAAAATATTCCTCGCGTACATGAAGCGTAACTAAATATTTATACAATTTTTAATCAAGCATCAAATTGGGGATGAATCTAGAAGTAATCGATAAAAAGGCTGGAAAATCGTCGTAACTGTGAAAATAATGTTTCCGGGAAAATTCTCGAAAACACTAAAAATCTAATAAAAAAATTGTTCTAATATCTGAAAATGTAATACGCTTTGAATTCCGGATCATCGAATTCTCAAAACATCAATGGCAATCCACGAAAATGCCACGAGTTTATGAACAACTCAAATATCATGCCGATTTTTAAGAATCGTATTGAATACGAAAAACGTCAAGGATACCAGCACTCTCCATGAAATATCTTGAAAAAGAAAAAAGAGAGACATGAAATACTTTGAGAATGTATGCGGGTATAAGCTGCTCTTCGATGACGTGTAAAAATACTAGACATTCACGAGATCACGAATCTTGGAGCGTCGTATTCTGGAAATAAATGTACAACGCTCCCATGGATACGAGATAATCTTCGGAAGGGTAAACGTACTCAAAAAAAGTTGAAAATGAGACATAGTTATTTTACATGAAAAGCGATACATCTCAAAAGGGTAAAAGCTTGAGCCAGCAAATCGATTAATAAGATATTGCGATGCTAGAGCAAATGTTCTTCGATACATTGAAATGAATACATTTTTGGCATTCGAGTTGATTCTCCCGCGTATGATTTCGTTGCGACGCCCTTGCACGTATCAAGTTTTGGTTTTTTTGCTCTCTTGGGCCGGAATTCCTTCTCGATGACTGAGTAGGGAAACGCATTGAAATTCCGCGTGAATGGTTTCGGAAAACATATCCCGCGGTTGTTGATGAATTACGCAAGCTTGCGCGAGTCGCCTCGAAAAGGGAAAATGGCATTTGAATTGAAACGACGCGTAGATGATGCGAGAGAGCTAGCGCCGTAGTGAGGTATTATCCGAGGAGTAACGATGCGTAAACATCTGCCGTTGCTGCTGTAAGGGTTTGAGGCCAGCACGCGGGGCGCGAGATGTGAAAATCTAATAAACAGCAAGTAGACGCGATCGTCACCAGGCAAAGGGGAAAAAGTTGCGCTCGGCTGTAAGTCCTTGCGCTCGTTGCGCTCGTTGTCCCTCAATGCCTATATTTTCTTCTATTTTATCGGGTTTCGCGGGAAAATCGACCGTAAAAGGAACGCGACAGTATTGGACGATGCAAGTTTTTAACGCGCCGCGATAGGTACCTACACTTTGTGCAAGGCAATCGAGGATTTCTCACGGAAATCCAACTCTCGCACTACTCGGCGAAATTATTTTTTTGCCGCCATGGAAACGTAACAAGTACATTATTTGTAGGGCGCTCTTAAACTAGAACACGGATCAAAAAGTCTTTTACTTGGTTTTACTTTGGCACAAATCGTCATCATTCGATGCAAGTTTCTTTGATTCTTTCATGTATGTGTACGAACAGTGATTACCATCATTAGGAAAACGTGAATCGTTCGTCATGTGGTACTCGAACAGGTTTTGCGATGTTCAAGTTTTTTAATGAGATCCGCATTGATTATGCTGCAAATGCACTATAATCAATACTTGAACATTGTATCATTCGTTGTTGAAGTGACAGCGGACAGCAGTTATTCACGAGGAAAATAATTAGTGACCTATAAATCATCTCTCTCCAAGTGATGGAATTTCTTCGTTCATCCACAATATTCCACCCAGATGAATTACAAGTCATCCAATTACCGCTGGTTTCTTTTGTGCTTATTAATAAATGACGTAATCTAAAATTATTGAATGCCTTCAATAATAGCAGATTTTATTTGGATTCTCAAATTTCACTTACTTGCATAAATGTAATTCGAAATATAATGATATTGGTTGCTTTCGCGTTTCGTGATTCTTCATTCAACGTGTTTGATTCTTCAATTATTTTCTGAGAAAACTCGTATTGCTGAAATAAAACAAGTTGCAAATAAAATTTTTAACAATTCAACGATGCACAATTCCTAAAGCATTTTTGATGAAAATTTCAAAACTACTTACGAAAGTTGTAGAAACCTTCGTAAAACTCGCGCGTGTTCCTAGTGAATCAATTTGCCTTGCAGTGAGCTCAAGCAACAATTTTTTCAAGAATCGTCATAATTTATGTATCACTGTTGCTTATGAAGCACAATTAAAAACATTTCAAGCGATATGTAACCATGCATTTTTTGCCTGCTTCAAACAATTCTGATGCTCTCTTAAAATGTTTACATTAGTCTAAAAAAGCTATGAAAGACGCGCGACACAATGTTATTCGCCAAATTTTGAATAGCTTGAAGGCTTTTGTGCAAGTTTCAAGAATAAAGGGGCACGCGCGTTGGCTGTGAATTGGAATGCGCTGAATTCACGATTGATGGTGGAATATTGATTGACCGAGCGACTCATTACGCACCTGTAAGCGGACAGTGCATTATCGGAAAAGGGCACGGAAAGCTCAATTCGAATCATAAAAGTAACAGTTTCACACAAGCGTAAGAGCTCTACAAGCAATAGACAGAAAGCCCCGCGAACGGCTTGTCGGGCTTCTAAAAACAAAAATGCTTCGAAGCTCTCCAGAGCCATTTCCTTCCGGTGGATACTACTTACATTCACCTCTTGCTTTTGCGAGTGTCCTGGACATGCTGACTTTTGTGGAGATAATCCAAGATGTGAAGAAACCTTTCAAGTATCGTCAGAATAAACAGGAGTGACAATTGAACGACTAGAATCGCGAGATGCAGAAAAGCGATGTAATGAAGTAGAATTTCGCGTCGAATATACCGAGACCGAAAATCGGGGAATGTAAAATACGGGAGCCATAAGTTACATCATGCAACGTGTGAGACTCGCGAAAACTGAGAGCATTGATTGAAATATGGAGCGATGTGTTGGCTGGCTGTGAAAAGTTGAACGGAAAGTAAGCGAGGGCGATAACTCATGGGGCGCATTGTCGCGAGCAAGATGCAAGAGGATTCGATAATGCCGACAGTAGTAAGAGTGTCACTGGAGCGGTCGTGATTGGCCCCCCGACTGCATCAGAGAGGCTCGCCCTGCTGCGAGTCTCTCGTCGTCTCGTCGTACAACCAGTTACCGCACTGCGACGATTCGACAATCCCAAGCAAAATGCCTCTAATCAAGGCACCCGTCCCTTCAAATTATTCGCATCATCAAATCATCATTTCATTGTATTGATTGTTTACAATTAAAATACTCTACATGATCTGTTCTGTTCTGCACAGGAATGAACACTGTTCTGATCTGTTCTGGAATCGGTGCACACTTCCAAGACGACTCCGTTTTTTTTTTTTTTTTTTTTTTTTTTTTTTTTCAAGTTTATACTGTTTGTATTTTTCATTATCGTCTGATAATTTCGCAAATCACTTAAATTTGAATGTATGAACGAAGAGCTGCAAGTTGGAAAAAAAAGCATTAGCGTTATCTGTCAGCAGGCCACAACTGGCAATCTCGATTCAGTCGACGCGACTGAACGTTCATTCCCTGATGAAACTTTCGAGTACAATCGGATTTGAAAAAAAAAAAAAAAAAAAAAAAGTTTTGACCATTCGAAACTGCAACGAACACTCGGTTTACAGTCCGGTCGATGCGTGATGCGCATCGAGAAAATTTCCTACCAGTTGATGTTTTCAGTTGATGGTTCAGAAAGCTTTTCTTTGCTTTGGAACGCGATTTGTGGAGTCAAAGGGGATGGCGTGAGAGAGATTTTGAAAATATCAAACTACTTCTTCTTCAACTACTTCTCATCATCTTTCCAGTTGATTATCGAATCCCTTTCAGTTCAGATGATTTTTTATTATGATTGAGAATATCTTCCTGTGAATGAGGAGGAGGGAAGTTTGCTTTAAAGCTACAGATTTCTGGTAAAGAAAAAAGAAGAATTTACTCGAGAAAATACAGTTCAGAGGAGTTTCATGATGTAGGTACGTGACCGAAAGTTTCATAAGGCCGATATGAAGTCAAGTCTTGAGAAATCAATAGTTGATGAATCGTCTAATTTTAACTTTCAACTCGTGCACCAAAATCTACTATTCTCGAAATTACAAAAAAAAAAAAAAAAAAAAAAACTCTGTATAAAACGTTGGAATGAATGATTGTGACTTTCTTTTTTTTTTTATGCGCAAACTCGAATTAATTAAAAGAATTCACAATGGCAACTAAACTCAGGAATCCGTGATTTTACGCATTTCACAGTTTCATGAATT
Organism: Platygaster robiniae; assembly: GCA_028476575.1. NCBI lineage: Eukaryota > Metazoa > Arthropoda > Insecta > Hymenoptera > Platygastridae > Platygaster > Platygaster robiniae. The sequence continues at coordinate 695,176 of CM052024.1, forward strand.
GCGATATTTGAATTCCGTGGAAGTAAACTTTTGCCTGAGATACTAGAATATAATTGCATTATCTTTCAAATGTGTTGCTCAAAGAACCCGAAAGAAAAGTTTCGTAAAGTTTACCACAAGCGGACATGTGGCAAATAAACACTTGAAAACGAAGGGCTCCAACAATGTTGATGCGAGAAGAGGGTAAAAAGCGGAATGGATGTAATTTTCTGGAGAAGCATGGGACCGCTCGCTCTCTCGTTAGAACTTGTTGAATCGGATGCTGCGGGTGGAGGCCGGCGAGGTTATTAAAATCGGCGGGAAATTTGTTCGGAGCAGCGGGAAAGTTGGCTGATGAAAGCGAGCTAAACTGGAGAACGACGCGTCAGAGTAGTCGTTCAGTCTGCGAGCACGGGCACAGTGTTTCTGATGTCGTCCAATGTCGTGGTCGCTATGTTGGCTCGGTGGAATCCTGCGGGATGAATAAGACGCAGCGTCAAGGGAAGGGAGGAATAAGCGAGTCGACCAGCGACTACCACCGCTACTGCTTCTCGTCAAGCACTCGGCAAACTCTACTCGCGAGGCTGCTGCTGCAGCCACGGAGAAACGAGGAAACTTGGCTGCAACTCTGATTGCTATATGCCATTGGGTATAGCGTCGTCATCTTTGACATTCGCTCCTGCTTCCGTCTTCATCTGATGAAAATCTCCACCTCGTTCCCCTTGGACATTCATGCCCCGACATCCGGTACAAACTCGCACAGAACGAAACCAAAAGTATCGGAAAAAATGTAAACTGCAGTAACTTGAAGATGACAACAATCAATGGCCCTTACACATTTAATACGAACATAACAATGCACCTTGAGTACATAACATTTATGGATCCTGAATCACCCGACCTGCGGTGATGTAAAAGGTTGAGCAAGAATACAAAAGTATTTGAATAAAAACGCTTGTCGAATTGCTTGATTGACTGCGCTATGGTTCTAGGAAGGAACAAGCGACATGCGTTACGTTCATATTTTTTCGAATGGAAGTGATTTACGATTGCTTACATGACGAGTTGTATTCAATTTCGATAAGGCCGTCTTTACCACTCCAGGGACATGTGACTCGCTAGCACCTAAACTCATTTTTTCCTTTCCCAGCTGATGTTTTGCCCAAACTGCAATGCAGAATCTCTCGTGAACGAGAGAGAAGATTTGGGCAGAAGCTTCGCTATCATGAGCTCACGAGGAGAGTACACTCGACCTCCCCCCCCCCCCCCGGACCCTGTGACTCCCCTTGCCCTCTTGAGCTCGCCCCCCCCCCCCCCGCTCGTCCTCCGCCCCTCGGAAAATCCCTTAAGCCAATTTACGCGCGCAACTTCGATAACAACGGTTTATTCCCCCATGGGCGACTATTATAATCACGGCTGAAGGCATTAGGGGCTGAGGGTTGAGACGAGGGTTTGTCGACGACCGACTATCTTGCTTCGACGTGATCACCGATTTACATTCCTTCTCGGCGTTATGTTTCATTATCGGCGGATCAATGTCCAGGGACATTGAAAAACATACTACTCCGCTCCACTGCTCGGATACTCTGTAATTATACACTCTGTTTGGTCTTTCCCTCCAGATTTCCGCCGTCCTTGCTGACCAATTTAGAATCCACAATGAAATTCTTCCCTTCTGCTGGTAGTATTTTGGTTCCAAATTGGTTACTGGACCACGAGTTTGGCTTGGAAAAGAAAAAACAAAGAAAAAGAAAAAGAAAAAAAACTGCCAAGACCCATGAAACTGATGATTCGGAGGCTGGAGTCGAATGGCATTGCATAATGTTACAGGACAACGAGCACGCCTTTGCTGGAGGGCGAGGCAGGTGTTGCGTTAATCTGTCAAAGGGCGCGCTGTCGAGTGACACGCTGTAATACATGTAAAATTCAATGCTTGCCGCGTTTGTTGGCGTCATTGCAATGTGGCGTTCTACACGACCTTTGAGCTCCTACAATATCAAAGTGAAAATGTGGAAAGAGTCCAAAATTGCAAATGTGCATTAATAACGAAAGCGAGTATTGTGCGGAAATTTTGATTCCGCAGTTACAATAAATTACAACTGAAAGCCACAAGGAAACGAAGCGCGCATCATGTTTCGTGTAAAAACAATAATTGCAAGATATGGGGCAGGTTGAATCGAAAGTTTTCAAGTGGAGACATTTTTATTAATTCGTCTGATATTTAATTTGTGTTTACTTGAAAATGGCGATGAGACAAACAAAGCCTAACCTCATTCGGAGAAAACACAAACGGTGCGAACCATCAAGCTATAACGTCCGCAAAGCAGCCTCGACAAGCTCGTTTGAGGAGTGGGAATTCAATTTCCTGCAATTCTGACCCGAACTAATTTAATTCCGTTCTGAGCGTTCATTTCTAGCTGAGCCTACGTTCGTTACACGCGCCATCCAACTTTCTAATGAATTCCGAGCAGATATCATTGATCGTGAATTGCCTGCCACTTTTTTCCATCCCAATTATCGATGTCGATAGAGCTCGTTTTATTTTAAATACTCATGCACAACGAATTAAAAAAAAACCTGATTATCAGTGATTCTTGACAATAACTTGAAGCTCTTTGTAGTATTTTGCAACAATTAAATGTACATTAGCCCGCAGCGATCTATAGTGGTTGACAACTTTTTCCGCTCCCCCTCGAAAAAACATACTTGGAATTGTTGATATTTCTCCAGTTGGTGAAAAATCTCACTTACCAGCTTTACTCATAGAATCGTAGCAAAAGAACATATCAGAACATCATTATACGTTTATTTTTCTCTCGCTCAAATCTTGAGACAATCTTGCAACATTTATTTCAAGTAAGCAATGTTCGAACCAGTAACGTCACCAAATGATCGAAGTAGAAGTAGTGCTAGTGAAAGAACCACGTGATGATTGACACTGTACGGATCATGCGAAAATCCTTTTATGCGAAGGCTGAATCTGCGGATTGGGTTAGGCAATAACAAGGCCATCGGACTGATATTCATTGGGCGCCGTGGACATGTACGTCCAGCATAATTATGACATAATCATGTTATGTTACCGTGCTGGAAACAAAAGTTGGATTATGCATCGTAACGCAGAGATGCTAATGAAAGCTCAGTCACGTGTTGGGCGCGCGTGTTGGTTCGCTTTTGGCGTTGTGGATATTTGAGTTGGCGCTTTCGTGGCTCGAAGCGGGCACAAGTAAAGCTTTACCGCTCGAGTGAAATAGAAACGGCCAACGAAAACAACGGTGAAAAAAGAAAAAAAAGGAGAAACAGAACAAGTTGAAGAAGAAGAAGAAGAAGAAGAAGAAGAAGAAGAAGAAGAAGAAGAAGAAGAAGAAGAAGAAGAAGAAGAAGAAGAAGAAGAAGAAGAAGAAGAAGGAAGAAAATAGTGTTAAGACGCAGAGCGTCGCGCTAGGCCAAGTAATATACCACACCCTCCAACGACGACGAAGACGAGGACGACCAAGTGTACGAGAGAACGAGAGAACGAGAGTACTCGCGAGCGATCGATAGGCGACCCTTCGCGAAACTTGAAAGAGCGAGAAGGAGCAACAAAGGGATAGGAGGAAAAGCCGCGGGAGACAAATTGCTCGAGATCTCATCGTGCCGATGTTGCTATCACTTTTTAACCTAACGCAGTTACGTCACATTAAAAACGTTTGCCAAGCGAAGCTTGGGAGGATTTGTTTTCAAGCCGAGATATGCAAGGCACCAGAGAACCCTTCGACTAGTTGAACATTTCAAGTTGGCAAATAAAATACTGACTCATCGCTTGGATATTCAAGTCCAACAAATTGAATCGTCTTTTTTTTATGTAGGACATTTCAAAATTCTCGTCACAAAAAAGCTCAATTGAAATTCAGATGAGAATGGAAAACTTGCCCATTTTTCCAGTCGGTAGGCACGGGAACGAGGGCTCGAGAATTTCCGTGAATAAGGAAAACAAACTTTCCCGGGTTTACGAAACGAGAAAATATTATTGCCATTTCAATCAAGCGCAACGTCTTGATTGCTTTTCGTAATTTTTCGTAATTTTTCGGAAATTTCCGCGTTGCCATAGTTTTTTGTATTATTGTCCGTTGTTTCAAACATTCTGGAGTTGAGAAAGATTTATAATGATTTTTTTCGCCATCTGCATTCTTACTTGTAGTTATTATTTGTATCCCACTACCTCCTTGTATTGAAATAGTATCTTCCTGCTGTAATTGGCGGTTGTGAATGCTTTTTTTCTCTAATGAAATTTGAATTCATATTTTTTATCATTTTACGTCTACACTAGTTTCAACGTTTTGAAAGTAGGGTGAATTTTCGAGGTAACATTCATCTTTCACAGCAACTTACATCAAGTTATGTAAATTTCACTCACGAAAAAAGGTGTACTATAAAAGCTACAACAATAATGCTAAACTTGTATAACAATCTAGCGCATTTGAGGACGCGAGTGTCAGAAAGTGTTGCATTTTCTCCTCACTGAACGACATAACCTTTTCCATATAATCATCAAGACCGCTTACTTTCTTTCATAAATCAAACGTCTCTGTGCCTGACAGGTGTCAGTTTTTATTCATCGGTCATTCGAAGTCAGATAAGAAAACGCTCTTTACAACGTCGATACATTTATCTGTTTCAGAGAGAATGGCGAATGAGGATGTGCGTATACCTCTTCTGCCGGTAAGTCGAAATAAATCGTGTGGTAAGACTCAGTCTTTGGTCAGACACGGGCAAAACTGCAGTTTGCACGGACAGTTGAACGCGCGAGCCGAGATGGGCTCAATTGCGTGTGGGGGGTCGAGTTCTTACAGCATTGGATTCACTGCGCTGCAAGATAACTGCTGGAAAGATAACTGGAGAGCGCGTCGAGGTTCGATGGTTGTGTCGAAAAGGGCTAGTGTATATTGTGTAGGGGAATCGGGCGAGAAACCTTTTTCGTTGAACTGCCATTAAAAAGACGCAAAGCGGACGAGAGAAGATTTTCATTTTCCGCTCATGAAGCGAAAAAATGTCGTCAAATGTCAGTAAATAACGATGATTCGGGGAGAAATCGAGGACTCGCCTGTTTATTATCGCTGATATTAGTTTGGGAATGGATTCGCGAGGATGACACACAAGGACTACGCGCATACGTACGCGGGGGCGTGATAACGGGTCAACGAAGCGCCAGGAGCCTATAAAATATCGTCGAATTAGAGGAGGACCAATTGCGGCAAAAATTACCACCTCGCAAGAACTGGCGCCGTTAATGTCCCATTAAAATGGCGGAAGCGCCAAGTTTCTGTTGGCAAATTATGTCGTTAGTATAACGAATAAATTACGCAGCGGGCGTTAATTTTACGAATTTGCCGCCGCTGCGCGCCGTGAAAAATGTAAATAGCGCGTTTATTACTGTTACACGCATCTGCGTCACCTTTAAATTGCACCAGTGTTTCCTCGCAACTTGCGCTGCAAAAACTAAAATTTCCCTAATACGAAGCATTTTGAGCATTTCCATTTCCGATCGTCCATAAAAATGGATTTCCCTCAAATACGCATGATAATTACGTTGTCCAATATTCATAGCGTTCCGGAAAAATCCTCAATGAAATTCATGGTTATGGAATAGGTAAACATTGCATTTCAATTCTGTGTGCGTAGCTGCGTTCAAATTTCGTAAGTGAATTATTCACTGGAATATTTTCTCCTCTCAGGAGGAATATCTCCTGCTCCTCCTCCTCCTCCTCCTCCTCCTCCAATTATAATTACAAGGTGTTTTTTTTTCAAACCAGGATCCGCAGGATCTCTCGTGCATACGAGACTTGCTTAACGTGACTAACTTGCAAATTTCCTGATAGTGAGAAATGGAATAGCTTTTTCAACGGTATTCCAGGCTTTTATAGGGCTACGTCTGAGACTCTGGAGTAGTCCGCAATGCTCGTAAGAGATAGGGAACCTGACATTTTTCCCAGTGTCTTTTACAGCGAAACGCCCAAGTACGAGATGAATACAAAACTTTGGAATATAGGAAAAAGTAGAATTCAAAGAGAGGCGCATAGTTGGGAAAAAAGCGTGCAAAGAATTTTCAATGCTGCGCATTCAACAAGAACGTGCCGCCCTCGAGGAATATTCCGTATCCAAGTTTTTACTCGAATATTTGAGAGAGTGTTTGATTCGCATCATCTTTTCATTCGCGGTGAAGTGAAACTTGGAAGTATCTTTTTAATCGTGAGTGGTATCTTGATCGTAATCCATCTTCTGATTGCTGGGTAGCGATTGCACTACGAGGGTTTAGAGTAAATACGCGATTTTATTCAGCGACCTCCGACAGAGTCCGTCGGTAAGCTGCGACTTGCATTACTCTTGGGGGCAGAGGATTCGCCCCTTGGTAGACTTACCTCTGTAAGCGCTGCCTGAAAACTAGCTTCCTTTGTCTTTCGCTAGCCCGGTGAAATACGACACAATCAAGGGACGCTGGCTAAAACTTTCGTCCGACGTCGGAGTTTAATCCATATCCTTATTTACGGTCCAATATGAAAAGGATAAAATTGTCGGGGGATCTAGGAAACGATGCACGCAAGCCGGGGAATCATTGGTCAAACGGAAGGAGGGAAGGATCGACGTCACGTTGTTGACGGGTCAGGGAGAAATTTCATCGCGCCTCGACCCTGGAATAACCGACGATGAGTATAACGGCAACGGGAAGAAGGCGACGGTTGCAGCAGCCCGTAGCAGCGAGGCGTGCGATTTGATGGGAACCAATACATTCGAGCTCGTCACCTTATCGCGAGAATGGCCACTGCGCCCCCGTCCAACCTACCCCATGCACGTATCGCGCCACCATGAAATAGAGAATCAACCTTAGACCCCTCGTTCAATCGAGCAAGATTCTTTACATTCACCCGAGCCCGTTTCTCTCCTCCATTCCTTTTCCGCTCCTTTATCCCTTATCGAGATGTACATGCCCGGCAACGGTAATTTCCCATCGCGATATCTCTCTGGCACGCGTGAGCGAATATCCGTGCAAACATTCAAACGCCCTCGCCATTGTTGAAAATCCCATTTGAGGAATATACTTATCCAATTTACGCCACGTTGCTGGGTATCGCGCGTTTTTTATACTTGAACTTGTCGTGTTTTCCGTATCCCCCGGGGCTTGTTTGTCAATCATGAAAAGTGTGCCATTACAAGAATCACGCGAGAGTGTCGTGAATCGTGCAATTTCAGAAAATCAAGCGCTCAAGTTGGAATATTACGCAAGGGATTAACTGGCAGATAAATAAAATGCATCAAATCGCCTGATAATAACAAAGGGCTCCGAAATGATTCGCATGCAAGGTACCTTTACGATGTTGCTGCTTCATGTAGTATGCAACAAACACATCGATTCAAATCAACTCTTGGCGAGATAACGCGAATGCGGCATCATGTTACATAAAAAATTATATCCCAAATGTGGGTCAATGTTTGATCTGAAATGCTTTCGATTCGCACAGTTGCATTGTCAGGCATACCATCTCATGTGACATTCGAGCTTATTGGAAGAAAAGCAATCGATTCATGCTATTCACACATAATGGAGAATATGCAGATTTACGACGAGTCGAGATTCGTTTCACGCCTCTCTCCTTATTGTTCTAGCATTCGCAGCGTGAAAAAAAATTGGTGATCCGCGCAGCGAATAATCGAGTTTCATCACCGCGAATTCTCCATGTACCTCCACAATCCATGGTCTACCTTAATCGGGGATTTTTAAAACGTAACCAGCATTTGTTCCGAGTCATGAAAAAGCGTACATATGCTCGATGAACTCTTCCATCATCGATTTCACCCACTGCCAACTGTCCTTGTGAGGATGCGCTTTACGTTATAATCGTTCGCGACATTCACGAACGAGAAATTTCCGTCGCCGATGGATGATGCACGTCACGTACAATTTTGAGACGAACGAATCAACTTGGCACCAGTTATTTTCGTTGCAGTTGTTATTGATATCCAACCTAGGATTAGTGGTAGCCTTTTTCTGTGAAAGAGCTGGCGCATGAAATTTCCACAAGGACTTGTGTCACGGGTGCATTGTTGTTCCAGGGTGAAATCTGTCCCACGCGAGTAACGGAGTTCTCCGCCAAGGTGCTCGTAAATTAGGACCGTTGCGCTATGAGGACATTTCGCACAAATTGCGCGAATCCGTCTCTGGAAATGTTGATAATTTTTCAATGAATGGAAACCATCTCTGCCGTAAACTCAGGCTGAGCATTTTCATGATGCTAGTACATTCGCTTGAGAAATGGCAAAGGGACCATCGGGTTTTGCTTCGACATATGCGCATGAAAAATTCTGGAGTCTTACTTGAGCAGAGTTTTTTACCCATCACTGACAGGGGCGGCGTCGCAACGAGATTTTTTCACATAATTTTTTCCAGCATCGTACTATCTGAGACATTATATAGCTCGGAAGCTCCAGCTTCCAAGTCCTTCGACATAAAAGTATGCGAATATTTTGAAAAAGACCGCGCAACGCATAGTCCCCTGTTTGGCGGTAGTCTCGTTGGATTGTCCAAACATTAAAAGCCTCCCTTGATGCTCCCGGGGAAAAACGAGTGTCGCGTTCTGTTCCAGTAACGTTCGATCCGGGTATGTTCCGTTTTTTGTTGTTTTCTAGTGTCACGCGCCTACAAGACGCGCTAGCCAGTTTGTTTGGGACACGTCAGGGTTGTCGCGGTATGTATATACAGAAGCCGCCGAAGCGAAGGTACGGGAACAGCGGCGACGCAAAAGTCACTCGCGTTTGCGTCAGTCGGAGAACTCGCATCCCTGAACACCTGAGGGAAATCTCTCACTGGCGCCGAGGGACGGCAGCGCGATAGCGGCCCTATTTATCCTCTCGCCTCGCTACGCTCGAGTCCCCACTATTCTCCAGCCAATCGACCCATTTCGGCTCCTAAAATATTCGTCAACTTGCGGCCGATGCGTCTACCGCTCTCCGAGATCACCAATTCCACGCTGCATATTCAGATCCCTGCTCGCTTGATTGCCAATGATCGAACGGGCAAACGGCAAAATAAAATAAAAAACAAACAAACAAACGAGCGAGCTAACGAAAAAACTCGGATGACTTTGTAAACGTTGATTCTCTCCCTCTTCGAATGAATCCAGTTGCTTAGAACGGTTGCTACCTTTTGATAACATTGCTCGAAGCGTAGTTTTACTTCATTTTGTTTCGTTAAAACGTACCTTTCGTTCCTTTTCATCATCAAGTTTTCGAGAATTCCATTGATCGGAATGACAAGTGTCTCTCTCTATATACTCCAGCGTATTTTGAGCGTGAGCGCAAAAGTGAAAACTTTCATTCTTGAGCGGAGAAACTCTAATATAGAAAGTTGTAAATAAATTTTCCACTTGGACAATTTTAATGGCTCCTTTGAAAAGTGCCCTTGGGTGTCAGAAGACGGTTTGAAAACTTTGGTCCATCTTGAATCATAATCGAATGGATTTCAACAAAGCGAAATGATTCGATGAATATGAATGGGTTCCGCTTTCAGCTCAATTTTTTATCCTCGAAAGAAGCAGACTTGGCATGTGTGCCAATAACTTGAACTCCAATACTAGTTTTTAGTTTCTATTTTTTAAATACGATTGTTTTCCGTTATTTTTCAAGAGACAACTGCCTATATTCCATATTCATCTTCTCATTTGAGATGAACAATATTTTCAACAGCAACATTCGTCATTATTTTTCTGCCGTAATAACTTTCCGAGACCACGGCGTTTCCACTCATGACAAGCTTGAAATACCCGAAAGACATTTTCAAAGTCGGCGAATCGCGCGATAAGCCGTGTATTGCGAAACACGTTGCTCCAATGTAACGCGAAATGGCGAGCATAAAGGGAATTAATGCTGATTAAAGTGACACGAAAAATGTACCCAACTAATAAAGCGATTCAAAAAGAAATCAAGCACGCCTCTTTGCAAAATTTTACAGTCATTTTTTTAGAGCGAACAAAATTCCCGATGGTAAAAGTCGTGACTTTGCATCCTCACGTCATTTCGCATTACATTCTCGTCGTCTTTCGCTTTATACGTACTCAAAAAGTTGCCATTATTTTTCATTCTTTCATTTTTGTCGTGCTTCGACCTGTTTCAAAAACTCGGGTCGACGTGATGCAATGTTTGGCTTTTTTTTTTTTTTTTACTATCATTCGCAACTTTTGCCTGGTAGGAGAAAAAAGGGAAAAAGCACCGAGGGGCTTGGAAATAAGATGCATGGCATCTATTCGACAGGTGCGAATCTCGGACCCGTTTTCCCATTCCTTGCCACTGTTCGATCTTGTGCGATAACAGCCAACGCGTCTCAACGTTGGGATGTTGAAAAAGCGTATCAAGGCGAGCTGGATGAAGATATGCAATAGGGGAAAAAAATGAAACTCTTTGAATGGGCGACTGGGGGGGATATTTATGTATGGCACTTTTGGGTGTAAATGTGGGAATATATACATGTAAAGAAACGATCCTGAGAAACGCTTGCATTACACGTTGTTTTCTTTCCTATCAATCAACTCCCTGCATTCGTATTGTATCCACATGATTGATTAGTCTTTTTTTGCGGGGGAAAAATCACTCCTCAGTCCTCATGAATAAATAAATCAGCTGGCACTTTGAATGGAGATGATCAATGCGTTTGCGATTTCATTGAATCGTCCATATTGGGACGAAAAACTCGTATTGGAGAATCTTTTATCGTTTGGCGGGATCAACGATAAATAGCGCGGTATAATTGCTGATCGCACGAAGATACATTTTCATCCTCCCACGAAAAACGTTGCTGGCGATTCGGAATGATGTATTTTATGACTCGCCCCAATGTATGCTGCTCAAACTCGTTAGTCGCTCGATACGTGAATTGCACTCGGATGCGAAAATTATCGTTTTATTCGAGCTAGAGAAGTATTTGCGTGAAAAAAAAAACAATGGGTTAATTTACCCAAGTATGAGGAAATGGGTTGGTGTATGAATGTTCAGAATGATGCGTGGGCTAGTGTCAGTAATGTTTCTCACCTTCTACCTTTCTTTACTTGTTCATGTAGTGGGAAAAAGAATCCCGAAGAATTTTCACGCCCGGTAAAATTCGTATCGATGACAACTCGAGTAAGAGTTGGCGAACAGTGTTTGGATGTATCGTGAAAGAGAAAAGAAATAGTGTTAGATAGTGATGGAAAGAGGACGCGACGAGTAGTGTGACATTGGTAAACGGAATAAACGGAAACAAGTAGGAAATATGGGGCCAGAGGAGATGGGGCATAGGGCAAAAGAGACAAGTCGAACGAAGGGGTAGGTAACGAGTAATGCGAGCCGGAAAAGCATAAATCGTGTTGCGGAAAGCTTGGTGAAGTCGCAAGACACGGTAGTGCGGCATTAAAGTCGAGATAGCGGCCCAGGTACGTATACTACTACTTTGGCATTTAAATGTTAGACTCGGATTGGGCACAAAACGGTCACCCCTAGCTTTTCTTCTACCAGCGCCACCCAAATCGAATTCAGGTACGGAACGAAATTGCAAAGGACGCCAGAATTGGAACGTGAGCTAGAACAAAAGGTGCGCGACGATGATTTAATGCGATTTACGAATTTCAAGTATTGTCGGTACATTGAGCATTAGGTTCGGAACAATACCTCCGAGGATAAAAGTCGTTGAAACGGCCAAGCTTCAATGAGTCGCTTTCAATGAAATCAACTGATCCATAGTTATGTTTCTTGCGCCCTTTTTCCACTTGCTCTCTTTCTTTTTCTCAGTCGTTTTCATCACTCGTTTTGAAAATATCTCACCTCAAGTCAGGACTTGGAGTTGGGAGAAAAACGGATTCAATTCCTTTTAGAAGAATTTTTCGCATCCTGCTTTCTCCACAAGAATCAGTTTCAAGTTATTAAAGCAGCACTCGAACATATTTTTATTGCTCTTCTGCTAAAAAAATAGGTAAACTCGAGAAAAATTGTCTAGAAATTGCAGAAATCTTTTCAACTCTAAATTATAGGCTTATTCGAGTTTGGAAAACTTGGCGCATTTTAATCATTGCAAATTGAAAGTAACTCGGTGTAAATTTTCAACTTTCGTTTCTAGAGCATACAGAAATGTAATTCGAATTTTCGGCGAATAAAGATGCCTGGTGCATTAATTTCAATGTATGCCTCACCGAACTAGATTCATGACTAAATTTCTGTCGCCGCGCTTCGAATATTGTGAATCGAAACTTGTATGATGTAATCCAACTTGGCAAGAGCATCATTTTCCCCTTCCGGCGCGTCTTTAGATGAAAATGATCGCCGCGAGCTAATAAAAAAAGAGAAGAACGAAAAATGTCGTCAACTCGGAATATTCATTATCGATCAAGTTTCATTATTGATGAGCGTACTTGGGCCAAGGCTGGCGAAAATTCCCTTTTACAACTAGCGTCCATCACTTGTGCGAATATTACATGAAAACGCGTCAGGTCGAGGAAAATGATGCAGTGTAAAAATGGACGAATACCTGACTCGACTGCGGACGTGTTGGACAAACAACGGCTGTCGCGACATGCGCGAAATTACCCAACTTATTTCATATCATTATCGGGGTCAAGAATCCGACAACTCGCAAAAGAAGCGACTTTTCCAACTTTTTATTGAATTTCGCCATGAAAAGACTGGGTTATTTGAAACTTTGACCGAGCCAAAATAATGCACTAAAAGTTGAAACGATTATGGATTCATTATGAATTTATTTACAAACTTTTCTGCATGGTTGTCACATCCAGAAGAAACCCCTCCGCTTTTTTCATCAAGTTGGAACGCTTCATTTCCGTAGCCAGGCAAAAAAAGGACGTTGCAAACAAAATCGCCATTATGTTGACCAACTTGTAGGAAAAACGTCGCGATAAAAACGAGTCGTTTCTCTGGGATTCATGGAAGAACGAAACACGTTATTACGACACGCTTCGTCTATATCAAGCGGTACATTGTTTAATCACATTAATCCGAGTATTACATGACGTGAATTGATGCGATCGATCATTTGCAAACAGAGCTCACCCGGTGCGCGTATTTTCTCGCACTGTCGGCAAACAATGAAACGGTTACCACCCCGCACGTTTCCTCCTTCCTATTGTTCTACCCTTACCAACGACTATCATCTACAAAATGATTTCCCACGAATTCCCCATAAACTCCTTGCTGGTCGAGTCCCTTCAATAGGCACGATTATTGCTCCACTCGCTTCTTCTTCGGCAACATTTCTCACTGCAACAATCGGCTCTTTCACCGTTAAAGTCGCGGGAGAATTCTTCTTCCCTTCATCGAGTCGATGCATTGCAACTTTCACGAATCACGAGTTGTCCATGATTTCAAGGATTTCCGGAAAAACCATCGGACGGCTCGTTGTTTGTGAATCTTCTTGTGGGTTGTTCCGATAGCGAGGTAGAAAATAATGGGACGTAAACTGCTCATGCCGGAGTTATTCCGTGGAACGAAAAGGAGCTCTATCTAACGCGAGTCGAAAAAGGAGGGAGAAACAAGAGAAAAATAGCAAGAGGCCGCTGAGGCGAATTTCGGCGCTGATGCCCTTTCTTTTTTAAAGGCTAATTGAGTTACGGGCCAACGACTAACCCAATCATCCAATCATCCGTTCTTCCATTAAGCTCTCGATTATGACTTCCCCATCTCATCTGCTTCATTCTCGCTTTTATTCCGGTCAGGTAACTTGCTGATAATCAACGTAACTTTGTTCTCTCTCTCTCTCTCTCTCTCTCTCTCTCTCTCTCTCTCTCTCTCTCTCTTTCTTTCTCTCTCCCTAAAACAACCTTCTTCTTCGGAATTTCGAAAAACCCTCAGCGTGGATAGGTTTACAAGCTAACACGATATAGAGGCTATTTACAACCAAACAGTTGTGTTCCTTGAGGAAAAACTTGATTTTCTTTAGCTCGCACAAGTTACAATGGGAAACACCTGAAATTCACTTGCTGAGACAAACTTTCGAGTTTGAAATTTCGTAATGAGATTTCTGTTGGTTGATTGAAAGAAAATCATTTATATGCGATGTAGAATAGAAATGTTAAACTCGTTCGATAATTTTCGAATTCATTAATTATGAAAAAATGAAGGGGATTCTGGAGCTACAAATATTCCACTTTATTAGCTTGAACGTCAACATGGATATTTAAAGATAACTCAGCTTCGAATGACTATCACACTTTCTTGAAAGGGTTCACAACAACTCGTTCCAGACTGTTCCAACTGTAAAATATCAAGACGTTTACGAAAAATGTGCTGTCATTACAGAATTTGGTATTGTAAAAACTTTTTTTATAGTTTCAACAGTAGTGAAAGTTTTTACAATTAGACAGTTTTAACAGTATATACAATCTGTACGGTGTTCAATGCAGTTTTTACAGTTCCACTGAGAAAAAAATCTAGTACATTTCGACATACATATGTACATACATATATACAAAAAAACTATACAGATCTGAAAACTGGTGGGACTGTATATATATACATATATATGGCATTATATGAAATCTGGATCAATGTTAGGAATCGCAAATAGTATTGAAAAAAGTAGAAAGAAGTTAAGTAGAGAACGAAAGATGTATACCAGGAGGTCTTACAACGAAACATATCTATTATTATATCCATGACAATGTTTAATATATCATGACAACAACTGCTATGAATATCTAGCAAAAAGTACAATATTTCAATAAGCATGTACTCTAATATACTCAACATAATTTTGAAAGCTTTTCCTAAAACAGATTTTTCTTTAAATATTTACATCATCTCGGTGTAAGCGGATTTTTTCAATGTACATGGAAAATGTTTGATGTATCGAAAATATGATATACGAATTGAAAATTGTCTACTCGTTGGCAAATGTCTCTTCGACATTATTTTGCGGCTTCCAACATTTTCCGTGAATTGTTACCAAATCACGTTAATTTCGCTATAAATCATTTCACGATACCTGAGAATGTCGGCGAGTGATTGCGAAAAAATTTGTAACTTGATTTTCTGACAGAAAAAAGTCATTAAATACAATGAATACTAGGTATTAGAAAAACTCAAGTAGTGAAACTTGCGAAATTCACCTCTGGAAATTTGGAAAAACTCATCTTATGAATTTCACGTATGATATAATGAGATGCAAAGACTGAAGATGCGAGAACCCCTCCGCCTTCATCATTTCTGCCACCATTGACTACGCTCTTGCATAGGAAATAGTATCCCAGAGTGATCAATTCCCGAAGCCATACGCACCACAAAGAACCGAGCACGGCCTCGATTCCGATCGAAAACATTTCAATTCTCGAACCAAGCTCGAATTTTTGCGCAGAATAAGCATGATTCGTTTATCGCCGCATCCATGAAACATTCATTCCGCCGCTCTCGCCGTTTTTTTTCTTTTTTCATCACCTCGAAAGAATCCCACCTTCATCGGGCGGTTTTTCGCCGCGACACTTTCGCCCGAGTTATCGCCGATAAAGAAAAGCGGCCGAGAATCAAGTGGAATTGAGGGAAAAACTTGCTGTTTCGCGACGCAAGCTCGCTTCTTCCCCCTCTTTTCCGGCAACTCCTTTTTTCCATCTACCCCTGCTGCTTCCGCTGCTGCTTCCATCCTTCTTTTTTCTTTCTTTTTTTGCTCTCGGCACCTCGAGGAGAGGCTTCAGAATCATCGACAAACTAGGCTAAGTACTTGCGTCTTTGGTCGTCGCGCGCACTCGACAGCTGCTGAACTCGACGTAAATGAAACTCGCGCATCTCATTTGCCGGCATCATTCCTCTTCTGCTGCTGCTGCTGCTGCTGCTGCTGCTGCTGCTGCTGCTGCACCAATATCGTCCCACGCATTAAACCCTTGTTGTTCGCCGCTTCGACATTTCCATTAATATTAATATCAATTCGCCGAACTGATAAGGCAACAAATAACGCGGACCGCGCGGAGATAAGCGATTGGGGATTATTATACAGTAGTGGTAAGAGTAGCAGTGTAGCAGGAGGCAATTACCAAACGGACGGAATGCATGTGCGCCCGTTACGAGTGCCCTAGGAACACATAGTGCTACGTATACAAGTTATCTAGCTCAACATACTATCTCTAATTCCTATCGCCGTTGCTTGCCGCCGTATACGTGTAATAATGCTTTTCCTGCTGCTGCTAAATTGTGCGCGAGCTCGATCGATCCCGAGTTCGGTGATACTCTTTTTGCGCTCAGTAGTAGATACTACTGCCAACTTTTCAGGCTGCAACCTTGCCCCGGCCATTTTTCGACTGACGACGCGGCAACCGTTGTCTCGGGCTATGATTGTCCAAACGCAATTCTTGTCCCTATTTTACATATCAAGGATTGTGTGGGGACATCAGCGCTAGGGACTTGAATCAACGAGCCTCGCACCTTTACCAATCTATGATTTTCCGCGCTAATTATACTGCAAAATCTTATCCATAGTAGGTACTTCCTCCGATGGATTTAGTCAAATCTGACTAACCCACCTAGCGATAGAAACATTAC
This sequence comes from Platygaster robiniae, assembly GCA_028476575.1. Taxonomy (NCBI): domain Eukaryota; kingdom Metazoa; phylum Arthropoda; class Insecta; order Hymenoptera; family Platygastridae; genus Platygaster; species Platygaster robiniae. The sequence continues at coordinate 711,691 of CM052024.1, forward strand.
TAATAAATAGTCAAATTTTAATTTTTGAATGACTCGAAATTTCGACGAAAGCACATAATCAATGCAGACTGATCGTATGCACCTTAACTAGGAATTGCTTGATTTCAATAAGTTTGTGAGTTGAAATATTCACAGTACAAAGGCAATTTTTGCTACATTTCAAGAATCACGTTTTCTCAGGGGGGTCAGTCAGCCCCTGTGAATGTATCAGCCACTGGCATTCCAACACCCCGCACCAGGAATATTTTAGTACTCGCAAATTAATATTCCTGAAGTAGAGAAGGCAGTTTCTTTCGTGTCAAAAGTAGCAATGGAAAGCCGAATCCGAGGTCGCTATTACATTAGCGCGTCGGAGAGAAGCCAGTGCTCGGAGGAGGGAAAGAAACCAGTCATAAAAAAGTCTCTTGGGAAACACGTATTCGTTTTTCTTTATTTCCAGTGCGCTGAAGAACAAACAGGCAAGCGCAAAATAGAAATGAAGCAAAAAAAGATGACAATAATTATATTTCATGTAGAAAGTTTGCAGATGGGAAAACACGGAGAAGAAACAGAATCGCGATGACCCGGAAGACAAATTGGACCTCGTAAATGCAGATAAAACATTCGCCGAAGAAACGGCGCTTCATCACGAATCAACTTGCAACTTGTCGACTCTGATAAACGAAATTTTCTCCTTTTTCTTGGCGCTTGTTTTTTTTTTTTTTTTTTTTTTCCAAAAATGTTCTCGTCCATGTAAAAAGTGCTACTCCACATGAAAGTATGCGTAGAATGCTGCAGTTTATAAAATACCTCTGTCGAGTGTGTTCTCCGAGACGACGTTGGAAATGGACATTTTTCCCTTGCCAGGACACGGATCTAATGGATCGAAAAGAAAGTGGCTGCTCGAACGGAAAAGTCGACTTTTCAGCCGGTAATTTTTCATACGTCACTCATAGTGACGCTGGCATTATTGATGCTGAAATTAAAATTGCAATTTCCACTTTGCCAGCGTGACCCAGTCGCCAGTATATTATTCTCACGCAGAGAGCGCAGGAATAAAACATGGAATTTTATAGCCCGGGTCATTTCTCCCTTGTGCAGTAATTGAAACGCGAATTCACAACTTTAAATTACTTCGTTCCCGGAATATGGCTTTTCCGAAAAATCCCTATGGTAATTTGCATCTTTTTCATGTCATCAAGACCGAATCCCCGGTTTTTAGGACGATGACCTTAAAAGTTACACAAGGCAATCTGTAACATAGGACTTGAAGAATTCTTGAGAATCATCCGATGAACAAAGACTTGTCCAATTCTAACGAATTTGCGCATGTCTTGTTCGTGAAGTATGAATGAAGCGAAATTTACGAAAATCGTCGTTGAAACTGTTGAAAAGAGTTTGTTCAGCATGATGCGCGTTCCTGCCTGAAATGAAATCAGAATAATGGACTCGAGCGACGCCCAGAAATAAAACGAAACGTATTCAACGAAATTATGGCGCAGTTTTCGTGACTTGGTGAAAAAGTTAGCTGTAATCTGTGGAAAATAAGCTTCCGCGGGGAAAAGTGAGTTAAGAAGTCATTACTGGCGACATAAAAGGGATGAAGAAACAAGCCAACGCACGCGTCGTCACGATTGTCCGCTTACACAACTCTCATAAAGCGCGGTTACGTGTTGCAAATGCATCAACACCCCAAATTTTATGCTGCGTAATATCCTTATTACGTATACAATATGCGGGCAATAATAGGCCGGATCAAATAAAATGAATAATTGAGCGATTTTTCATCTTGAAGCCAAAGTCGTTTGCGCTCACTCTATTAAAAAGTTGCTCTCCGAGTTTGCGAATATGACATTTTTACGCGGGACTATCTAAAAAAAAAAATTGATGAAATTCCTTACGAAGTAGCAACTACGATTGCGCAGTTTTAATTGACAAAATCTCATTTTCAACGTCCACAAGTACTTTTTTTTAGTATGTATAAACCTAAAAGGAATGTCTCGTATCCGTAAGCAACTTGTACATTGATTTCTAGAATGTGACACTCCAAGATTCGAGGGTTCGTGGATATTTGAGAAAATTATATCTGCATACATTTGAGGCATTTCGAACCCCCGTTTTCCTGTTCAAGGTATTTCACGGAGAGTTAGTATTTTGAGGATTTTTCGCATTGAGTATACATACAACTGACAGGATTTTTATGCATCTTTAAATTTTTTATAAATTTCTAGCATTTTTATGTATTATCATTCGAGTTCTGAGAATTCGATGATCTGAAATTTCGAGTTTATTAGATTTCCAGCATGTTAACAACTTGGTATTGGATTTTCAGTGCTTTACAGAACCTTTCACGATGCAGCATTTTCAAAGGTAACTGGTATTCTATAGATTTCCATTACTTGTAGTACTTGAATTATTTTTTCACGCTCGCAGCGCGGAAATCCTTTATTCTTGCGTTTACTATTGTCCCGTGAAAAACGAATTCTCTGCCACCGCCTTTCGCTGCTATTTCTTCTATGCCGCTCCAAGGTCGAGCGGCATAGAACTCGCTTTTTCACGACACAACAGTATAAACAAAAGACTATGTGATTCATGTGCTGCGAGCGTGAAAAATATCTCTCGTGTCAAGGAGCATCAAAACTCGCGTTTTACTCGTGCGATTTGCTCACTCGCTACGCTCGCTCGCCAAACTTCGCACACGTAAAAACGCGCTCGTTTCTGCTCCTTGATACGGAATATACACTATTTCAGTATATTCACAGTTTCAACAACTATCTGAAAATTCCATGTATTTCTATATAGATATCTGGAATTTGATCCTATAATGGGATGAAAAATTTTATTGATATTCAACAGTGCTATACTTATTCAACGAAATCATGTGTACCTTATTTTCGAGTGCCTCATGAGTTTCTGACGTTACAATTATTTTTAATATTTTACCATCATCATTGAGTACGATTTCTCAGGTTCTTTATAGATATCTGGTAATTAAAAAAGTTTTAGTTTACGTTCCTGGAATTCAATTCTAGCTAGAACTAAAAATTTCACAGATATTTCGATACATCTTTCAGAAAACGGTATTTACATAGACTTTTGCCATCTCACGGATTTATGAAACTTTTACTGCATTTTGTATTTTTTCGATATTCATCAACTCCATTGCATTATCTTGTATTTTTCCTTTCAGAGATTTGAGAATTAGAAGCTCCAGGATTAAAAGTTTCAAAATTTTTCAAAAATTTATTGAAATTTCATAAATTTTGGTGAAAAAAGAATCCGTTAATTAATTCTCAAGTATTCTAGAGGTTGCTACTTTATTTAGTCCTTCTAATACTATTCAGCATAATATATGAAATTTCGTAGCGTTTCCCAAGTACCTATTCTTCTGAATTTCTCAAACTTGCGTTAATTTCGTATTTTTCCAGTACTTATAAATTTCATCGTATTTCCTGTCCGGTATTTTCACGGATTCCTCTATATATTTTCAGAATAAGATGCTCTAATATTGAAATTCCTACAGATTCCGGGACAATAAACGAATGATGGAGATTATTTTATTGGTATGCATTAGCAACTAATATTTCATCTAATGTTATGGAATCGTGAGCGAACAAATACTGTCCACTCGAACCAACTCCAATCGTTAGCCTTGAATTATCTTTCGAGTTATCACGAACGCAAATCATTAGGTAACGTAACTGCCGTATACTCATGTCGATGGTTTCACAGTAGTGGCGAAATATGTGATCACAGTTTATCGACAAGTTCCATTTTTCTCCATAAAAAACACTGAATCGTTCACGACCGAAAATCACAGCTGTAGTTGGAAAAATGGAAGATGAAGAAGAGATGAATCCTGAATTGGACAAAATCGTGATTGACACTGATGCTGGAATCGACGACGCTTTCTCCATATTGTTATTATTAGCTGCTGAAGCAAAGTATCGGAAGAAATTTCAAGCGGTTGCTCTTACGTGCACTTATGGCAACGCTGAAGTGGATCATGTAGTGAAAAATGTGCTTCGAGTTTTGACAGTTGCTGACAGAACAGACGTAACGACTTGAAACCTTGAATTTTGTTTGTTTGTTATAATTTTGTGATCGGGTGCTATTTTTACCAACTTCAGATACCCGTGTACAAAGGAGCCCACAAGCCACTCCTTGTACGACATCAAGTTGGACAATTACCATGGTGCTGATGGCTTCGGAGAGACCAAGTTCGATCGGGAAGTAACTCAGAAACATGATTGCTCGAAGCATGCTTCAAATGCTTTGATCGAAATCGCTCGGCAGCACGCAGGTTGATCCAAAGACTTGATGTGAAATATCGTAATGGTATGATTTTTAGTTCGTGAATTGAATTTGTAGGAAATGTTAGCATACTAGTGTTGGGACCTCTGACAAATATAGCACTGGCAATGAGGTTGGACCCAAGTTTTGTAAAAAACGTGAAGCAATTTTACATAATGGGCGGGAGTGTGCGCGGCAGGGGAAACATAGCTCCAAATGCGGAGTTGAATTTTTACCAGGATCCAGAGAGTAATCTTATTTTCTTCGACTCCATTACCGATGGGAAACCTGTGGTTTTGGTTCCATGGGAAACTGTCATCAACGGTAGAACTCAAGTGAGTTGAAGAGTAATCGAGGCCAGTTAAAATACTCTTTCATTCAAACGTATGACATCCAATGGGAAGCTCGAGTTTTTGAAATGTTTGCTATACAACTTCCATTTGCCGTTCATTTCGAAAAAACGTATGTACTGCAACAATGTTGCTTCGAGTTGTTAAACTTGCAATTATTTTCCTTCGCTATATTCCACTCTGAAGCCGCTTTGAGATATTGAAACAGAAATAAAGAAAAAAATTGAACGATTCGAAGGATTGGAGGAAAAGTATCTTAAAACGCAGCGATTCAGTGGTGGTCAAGTTTCTCGATAAGGTGTATGAGTGGTATGATTTGCAACTGGACGATCGCTGGGGAGGAACTGCAGATGCTGTATGTGCGAGCGTTATGCTGTGGCCTGGCCTCATCGAAGAATCAGTAACAGTCAACATATCTCCAATCATCGATGGTCTCGGCAGAGGGACCATCCTAGTACATTATAATCATACAACTAAGAAATCCAGAAACGCAATTGTTGTCGAATCTTTCAAGAAAGATGAACTTTTCAACTTGTTATACAAGCATCTCAGAATGAGTTAATTATGATCGCATAGCCATTATCGCAATATGTCTTATTTTTCTGTAACCACGAGGTGGAACTTGAAACATACATTTACATTTTTGCTGTTCTGAACAAGTTTTTCATTTCGAAAGATGCATCGTTTGGAGATGATATTATAACTGAAGAAAGATTTCGATTCCATCTTTTGTTACGTTCGATAACAGAAGTAGATCCGTAGATGGAAACTAAGAGTTAGTTCGCTCTCCAAAATTTTTTGCTTTCACAAAAATTTGACACTCGAACGCTGAGCACTGGAATGGCTGCCAATGTACGTCTCGCACTTTGTAGGTACTCAAGTGACGTGAGCCGAGTGTCGTTGGAATATTAGGCGGTGAGATAAGAAATGAAAAAGGTCTCGGCACGTCTGTGTCTTGAGGCGGGGGGAATTTTCATCAGCGCCAATTACGACTGTAAGTGGCACACGCCCTTGCGGCGCAAAAAAGCAACAACAGAGACGGGATTCAATTTGCATTGTACGAGTATCACTTGCAGAAGCAGAGCGGTAAGTGGCTCTCGTAGCCCGCGCAAGTTTTACATGTTTAGCCGAAGCACCCCGTTCTCCATCCCTCTGGTCTCTCTCTCTCTCTCTCTCTCTCTTTCGCGACACAATAATATTCCGATCCCTCCCAGCGATCTGCTAATCGACCTCATCGCCGGAAATTAGTTGCATTCCGAATCGTGCTATATGATTTTATACCCCGTCCCTGCGATTGCGGTCATTACATTTCTTAGCGGCTTCGCAAATCACGAACCCTCGGGCTGGCTGGAATTCACCAAAAAGGTTTTATGAGCGGCTTGTTCTGATGTGAGTGGATCATCATGTCACTTTATCACAGTCTCTTTAAAATGCGGATGGATATTTATCATTGATTCGGCATTCTTATATCCAAAGATTCTCAATTCAAAACATTGTATATCAACGTCACTTCGGTGATCTGATGCTTTGGATTTTTCGAATTTTCAAATTTGTGAAATTACATTTTGGATCATTGAAATTCAACTGTGAAATACCTGTGATGGCAGAAAAAAAAAAAAAAAAAAAAAAAAAAAAAAAAACACTTTGCAGCTCTACAGTAATTAAGAGTAAAAATTGACTAGGGTGTTATTCAAAAGTCACGTCGTTAGATAAACGAGTGATATAATTTATTTTTTCAATAATCACTTTCCCAAATCAAACTTAACCGATTGAAAAAATCGATTTCAGGAACCGAAATTCAGATCATACTACCTTCTACTATTTGACAAAACGAGTTTTCATAATTTTTCAAATTAAAAATTGTATGCGCTGTAGTTCATTTGGCAATGCTTGTATTTTTTTCTCCAAGTGGAAACTTTGAGCATAAGATATTCAAAATCATCCATATCAAAGCCAAAAGAACTTGTCCAAGTATTCCGACATTTTTAGCGCTTGAAATTTAAAAAATTTCTACGTACACGCAATTTCGGCGATGTGATTTTCAGATTGGTTGGATACAAAGTATTTAACATTATTCAAATTTGCAAACAAGTTTGCTGACTTTTCAAATCCATGAAATTCGATTTCAAACTACAGAAATTCAACTCTGAAATATACGATTAATAGGTTAAGAAGACATAATGACTGGAAATTAAGATTTTCAGACTCGCAAGATTTGAAGTAACAATTTGCAGGAATGCGGCTCGAAAGTCATACGATTGATCGATGAAAATCATGCTCCAAGTGTTATGAAAACTCCAATTTCTGAATTTCAAAATCCGTGAAACTTGTATCGTACTAACCTTCTCTTCAAGAGAGCGCGTTTTCATAATTTGTTGAACGTTAATCGTGAGCTATGGGTGCTCGAATCCAAATAGAACAAAAATTCAGTCTCCATCTGGAATTATTGAAAAAAATGGATCCTAAAATTTTGAAATAATTGTAATCAAGGCCAAAAAATTTGTATAAAAAATTCAGTATATTGACAGTTTAGGCTTCGTAATTTCTGCGCCTTGAAAATTTTTGAATAATGCCATGGATTCCGGAATATCAAGTAATGGATGGCTTCAGAATCTGCAAAATAGTGTAGAATTTCAGAGAAATTTTGAAAAATTTGACAGAATATTCAAATACAATAAGCAATGCTTTTTACTTGATGAATTAAATTTTCTTGGCCCTATCCAATACTATACTTGAAGTGGACAACATGATTGGGCATTATTCTCCATTATACACGGATTATTCTCAATAGCGTTTCATTGTAGATGATAAACGCGTCCAAATTTTGAGGGTAATACATTTGCACATTACGATTCAAGTGAAATGCGAAACATACATGCTCAGTTGCATAAACAACCCTTTGCTATTCAATCAAAGAGCCCTGTTGTATTGAGGCTGATGTTATTTGTCCACATAATTCCCGTAATGCGCGGAAAAAGCAATAAGAATCGAGTGAAAATGTAGCATGAGTCGCTGGTGGGAAACTCGCTGCGGGAAAAGCGAGAAAAAGGGATGCGTAGCAAGAAGAGGGCTGTGGGGTAAGGAGGCGGGACGACGAATAAGAAACGATTCCAGGCACTTGGAGGTTAGCACTCGTCAGAGACGATGAGGATGACGTATGGCTCTCGACGATGGAGGAGGGAAGGTTACGCTGGGACGTGCGACAAGGTTCTCCGCAAAGCCCCGAGCTGTGCCAGCACCGAGGGATGCTCGCTTTGGCTGCTCTGGACCCGCTCCTCTGGGTTCTGGAAGGCAAGAGGAGAGAAGAGGAAGAAGGCGCGCGTACGCGCGCGGAGGTACATTTCCTCGTAACTTTCAAAGCTCCTTGGCACTTTCCTCAATGGGGATAGGTGACGAGGTGTCGCGGGCACGACAAGGAAATACGCGCGATGAGTCTGCGAGAGATGCTCCAAGAGAGAAGATGCTCCAAGAGAGAAGATGCTCCAAGAGAGAAGATGCTCCAAGAGAGAAGATGCTCCAAGAGAGAAGATGCTCCAAGAGAGAAGATGCTCCAAGAGAGAAGATGCTCCAAGAGAGAAGATGCTCCAAGAGAGAAGATGCTCCAAGAGAGAAGATGCTCCAAGAGAGAAGATGCTCCAAGAGAGAAGATGCTCCAAGAGAGAAGAGCGGGAAGAAATGAATAAAATCAGTACATCATTCGATGCTGTGATATTAGGTGGATGAGCGAGGATTTTCACCCTGGTCAACGAAAATAATACATCTAGCTATGAAACGCATATACTCCGAGAGAGAAACAGCTCGTAGGATCGATTCATACTGGATTTAATCTGTGCGTGCAGCTTTTTGAACAATTCATTTGAATGCCCCTCGCTGAATTAATTTCTGGGACAAAAGGACACTCGCCAATGCAGAATACGACAAAACCAACACAAAGTCCATTTAAACACGCTCGCATGTACGCATTTCCCTATTTCGCAAATTATCCCTTTCAATTTCACTTCCTCTCGAGTTGCACGTCGAGTGCTCTCCGGGGAGCAGCGCGGTTTCATGCGCATGCCTCACTTCTTCAGCAGCAGCAGCAGCAGCAGCAGCAGCTTTGCCATTTAACATTCCTCCTGCGAGATTAAGAATTCTGCTGCTGGGCTCAGCCTCGCTTTATCAGCTACCTTTTCAAATTAAAAACAAAATGAATACACTTTTATTCAACATCCGAATCACCGAATTAGAATACATTCGCGCGAAATTGTTGAATTTATATTCCGTAAGGAAAAATGAGCGACTTCATTACTACTACGGAATATTAAATACGCGAGGAGTACGTAAAAATGGTTTGATGAAAAACGCGAGTCTTTGAGGATAATTTGGATTGATTGATGCGCCGAGTTGCCTAATTTCTGCACACCAACTTGATTACAAGTTTGCAGGGAAGATTTATGATTTCAACATTTTCCCATTGTTCATAGTGCCGCAGAGATTGCGGGGTACATGATAATTTTTTTTTTTTTTCTTCTTCTTTTTTTTCGGAATGTATGTCTCAAAATGTAAGAGCAGTGTTTTTGAGCTATCATCAGGAACGAAATTGGCCGAGAAACGGGTATTTGACCTTAATATCGTCGATGAAAAAAAATTCGCCGGCTGCCAAAGTCAGTGGATGCACAGGAGCCAACTTTGGCTCCAACTTGCCTAGATATCGAATATCTTGAGCCATCAATCACGCCAGTGCCGCAATATCGGCTGCAAGTATTGGCTAACACTTTGTCCCTCTACTCTACCGTCGGGCAATTCACAACTTGAACTCATTACTTGCCACCGTACGGCTCAATCATCCGTCACACCACCCGAGCAGTAGTCCATTGTCATTCGCGTCATTGCTTTTCTCAACACGAAAAACAACAATTACGCATCTTTCGATATCACAACTCGAATTACGCATCTTTCGATATCACAACTCGAATTACGCGCATTTACATGCATTCGTGGGCGGGGATTCTTCTCGAATCATCGGAAACATTGAAAAGAGATTGCAGCGGTAGAGAAGCGAGGCTCAAGTTTCGCCAAGAAACTTTGCGAGCATTGTTTTTTCGCTCCGGTTGTGCCTTCCGCATCGCGCTGTTTCATTCTCAACTTTTCAATTCGTGATCCGGGGGAGTGAATAGCCGTGTTCGAGGTAACTCAACTTTGATCAAGTGTAAAGGAACACTTGCACGGAATAGCAGATTTCAACAAGTTGGCGAAACACGATAGAAGAATTATACATCTTCGAGAACGTTGGGGCGACATAGTCTTTCAAAATCCTTATGCAGTATGGCGAAAAATATGACAACGTCGATTAAACTGTTTTTCGCGATTTCAGTTAAGAGACGCTTATATTTCGGTGGGTGCATACTTGATGACTTGGACTCGTTTAGCGACAAATAACCATTGCTTGTCCTCGAATTTCAGGAGGTTTTCAAAACTTGTACAACTTTTCTCGGCCTACACGCATGACTCTACCTAACGATAATACGAAGAAACACGAGTCCACTACAAAGAAAATCTCCGAATCTTGCAGAAATCATATAACATGTTTTCAAATAAGACTGAACTTTTCTTGGGCGACGCGGAGAAGAAGAACGCAGGCGAACAACGTCAAAGCAGGACGCAAAAAAGGAGGCTCGCTTAAATTGAACATAAACAAGTTGAAGGTCTTGGAAACGATTCCTTGGGCCAAAGTCGACTTACCGGATCGCTGTGTTACACTCGTTCGTTTTATCGTTGAGGGTCTTGAAACCTACTGTAACGCTTTCTTTTGCGGAAGCGAACTAGTTACCTAGCAACCCCCCGAACGCCGGCGTATCCTCTTATTCTCTCGGCTTTCTATTCGCCTTATCTTTCGCATCAACCTTGCCCGATAGATACATCATACCCACCACTCTCGTTCTCCTCGGCCAAGCTCCCCCCCCCGCCCCCCCCCCCCGCCCCCACCTCACCCCCGCGTAAATGCCCGTCATCCCGCAGTGCACATCGGTTAGGCGAATACCGCCAAAACGAGAAACAGGATTCGAGCTCCAATAATAACATGATATCAGTGCTTTCCCCAGAAGAGGATCTGCGTCACGTCATCACGAAAGTAGTACGTACACTCAAAACTCGGAATCGAGTTGCGTGAAACTCGTTTTTTCTTGCCTCCGAGAGTTTTCTTTTTTTCTTTCGGTGGAGTTGCATGATCAGGGGTGCAAAATCAAAAGAGGAAGAACAAACTAATAAAAATCGGCAAGATATTCCGGGTGCAAAAAAAATATCTCGCGTAAAATAATACGAGTTTGTAGCGCAGTAGGACGACCTAGTATGTACACATGATTTTCAGCGTTTCTTGAAAATCTCAACTATCCAAGGATTGAAATGGAAACACGGAGAGAGTATGGATTCGAGAGGAATCGCGCCATCAGAGAGGTAAAAGGAATTAAAATGATTGCCCCCATCCTGTCGCCTTCTTTTTCCTCGAAGATAACTCGAACGAGTTACACGAGGTGAATTTTATCAATCAAAGTGGCTGCCCCCATCCGGTCATTCTTCTTTTTCCTTTGAGATTAGACTATCCTGAACACGAGTGGGCCAAAGAAAAAGAAAAATCAGCGCTCGAAAGTTGTGTCAACTTGTCTCAGCAGCAGCAGCAGCAGCAGCAGCAGCAGCAGCGTCAAACATGGGGACTTTCGAGATATTGAACAAATCAACCAGTTTTTTGCGCTCATCTCGTTAAATCATCGAGCAGATTTTTGATTTTTCGCGTAATGCGCAATACTGTTTTTCGGAGAATCCAAAGGTGTACGTTGTTGTTTTTTTTCATCAACGTGCAATAAGATTTTCCGAGCATACTTTGGAATCGGCACCAGAGCCTTCTTTGATTTGTACATACTACGCCAGTCAATTTTTGAATGTTCACTCCTCGCTCAGATACTCGATGCTCCACGATCGACTTGTTGACCGTACGGTCAGATAGTGCTCAGGATGAGAAACGAATCGTACCCGGTTGGTTGCTGTGACGCGTACTCGACCTGCAGCGAAGCAACATGGACTAGGGACTAGTTTATTTGAAAGGTAGAAAATCAACGTGGCGGCGTGTAATTGCTTCGCCTCTGTTCAGACCGAACAAAGCTATCCAAATACTGGCTTTACTTTTCCCTGCGTACGACGACGCGGGATAGCGGGCGATTCGCAGTCCGCAAATCACAGAAAGCCACGGGCGTTGGAAAATTTGCGGAAATTCGGAAAGACGAAATGTTGACGCGCGACGGTGATTGAACGGTAAGGACGAGCATCGATTGTATTCGGTGTCGTGAAATGGCGTAGGAAGCGGGGGGTGAGATTAGATCCGACGTGTCGAACATACGAGTGCACTAGGGTGGGTCATGCATGCGGGCACCGACCAAGCCCTCTAGGGGCTTATTTTCGTCACGATACGCAAGACGTCGTTGGTCGCCGGTCGTCGTCTCTTGGACCTCGGACCTGTGCCGAACATTCTGTGACACAGCCCGTAATTCCCAGAGGACATCTGACGAAGCCCAAGCATATTCAATGCCCCTCCGACTCTCAAATTACCGTGAACCCAACGTTCGTCCTCCCTGCTCTCGAATCGCTTCCAAGTACTAACCGTCCCTTGCAAAATTCATCACTCCTCCCTACTGGCATACATGCGCCAACTTCTTTTTGCAGAAACTCACAATTAATCTACAATTCTTCCTTCACGAAACCTTTTCTTTGCTGCACAAAAGGACTAGGCTGCTCCTCTATCTCACAAAACGAAGAAATTTTTCTTCAACATATCGATGATAATTTTTCATTTGCTAAAAGAAACCTGAAAAATTTGAAAAGTATTCGGAAAGCACATATTTCCATTGAAGTCGGAAGGTCGCGAATAGGTCGTATGAGTGGAATTTTCAATATTTAAAAACAAGAAAGAATTCGTCATTCATTACGAATTCTGGACAGTTGGATTAATTTTCAGAATATCCGGAAATAGTCATTACTTGTATCGATGGGAGAAAATTTCGTTAATTCCGTAGAACCGCAAAAACCACGTAACGTTATTTTTTTAATTGTGTAAAATCGAAAAATGTTCCATTGCTCGGAGGTAGTCCAACGAATTCCGTAAATATCAGAGTAGACCGAGATTTCGCAAAAAAAAATCTGTAATTTTTCTAAATTGTGAAAAAATTGGATGATTCGTCGAAACTGCAATCTGCAAACTTGCATTTGCCAAGGGCACGATTGAAATTCTAGGGTGCAATTTCCGATTCCGAGGCGAGAATATCTCTTTAAATCTCTTGCTTAGTTCGAAATCAAATTACATCCAACTGCCGTTGATGGACGTTGGTACATTACGTAACAGGGAATTTTCAAGAGGTGAATACTCCAGGAAATCGTGTCTTGGACAAGAGAAGAAGAGTTTGAAATTTCTTCAAGTTGTTTTTGTAGAAAAGTTGCTTCACTCCCGTTGGTTGATGGATTTCGCCGAAATATGAAAAATTTTGCGCATTATGCATCGTACAATTACGCGAAGAAAATGCGACTGTTGCTTGGAAGCATTGTACGTACACTATTCAGTCGTAACTTTCGTGCTGCCGACAATTGCTAGACCATGTACTGCGTACTCCATTCGTTTCGCCTGTCTGGCAACACCATGCCAGAACATACGTTCATTCGGAGTAAATAGAACTGCAGCACCAAGTATACGTGTTACAATTTCACCCCTGCACAACTTTTAATAACACATCTAGAATTCAACGAGAGTTTATATACATTTTCATATTTGGAATGCAAGCCTACGTATTGATCGACGGAATTTCATCGTTACGATACCTAATTACACCAAGTGGCGATACGACTCATGCCCTAGAAAATTTTTATTTCGATAAAAAAAAAAGACGCGAAAGTAGAGTGTTTCAATATCGTACTTTGATGCATGCAAATATTTGAAATCCGAATGTTTTCAAGCCTTCGTCTGTTACTCAATGTGTCTCGAATATCCCGTCTTTTGGCGACACATAATTTCCCAGATTAAAAAACCTTTGAATAGGTATGCATCTGCCACTGAATTGGCAAAACGCTCTGATAATAATCTGGACATGAAATTGGTACACATAGGTAAAAGTATCATATTATATCAGGAAGCGAACGCTGGTAACTCGAAAGCAAAGTGATATGGAAGAAAATGGAAGAGGCATTAGGTCCCCTCGCAAGAGTTTCCGGCTTGAAATAGTTTCTCCTATACGAAAATCGGATAACGTCCGGCGCTGGAGAGATAACGTTTCATGGTCACGCAACAATTGCTTACCTCTTAACCTTTTACCGCGCCGAGGGGCGTTTTTACCCGCTATTTTTAAACCCGGGCAATGTCATTTTTGTTCCCCTTTTGGGAGGAATCACGCTGATAATGAGAACAAGCACGCCAACAATTACCTGCAACCTTCCTCCGCGCGACTAATGATCATTAATGATGTTGGCCGTTGCGACGAGATAAAAACGCGGGGTTGCTTGCTTTTAGAAAATGCCTGTAATTGCAACTCTCAGACGAGTTGTACCGCCAAAATCGAAATATTTAAGCTGCGCAGTATACCACAGAGTTGAACAGAGTTTAATAAGGGAATGTTGGTGAAAATTATGTTGAAAAAAAAAACAACTGAAACCCGCAAAATTATCGAAACAGTCGAAAGCTATGTATCATTACTCCTGATTCCTGATTTTTGTACCGTAATAATATTTGTAATGCAATGATGCATTGCTAAATATTGCATCATTAGGCGGTGAATGCAAATACTTGCATCCATTTTATCAGAGCAAATAAATGGTATTCAATGCATTAGAGACAATTGTGTGGAATTAATCGCATGATCAATTTTCAACGTGCTAGTTGAATAATAAGTACTGCGCGTCAATTACTCCAATGGAAATAATTGCATTTAATTAACTGGAACAAGTTAATTTCACTTTACGGCATAAGTCGACACATGGCAAATAATTGCAATCGAAAAAAATCGGATATAATCTGCAAAAACTAATGGCATGAGAAACTGAATCACATGAAGTGTGAAAATGTGGGAAATTCGTCGCGAGTAATTAATTGCACAAGTAAGCCTCAAATGTGTTAATTAGTGAATCGACAACGTTGCATGAATGAATTCCTAACGTAATAATAAATTGATGAGCGTTGCATCAATAAGTCTTCAATGCGAATGATTGCATCGAAGGAACAAGCCAGAAATAATTTGCAAAAATAGTTTTGGCAAAAATAGTTTCGAGTTGGGAGGAATTTATCGATTTGAATCGATTTGAAAAACTGACCCCTGATGTAATGAGAAATTATTAGTATCCAAAAAAAAAACAGCCAATCGGAGCAATAGTGGGAAATGAGGTTGCGTGTCAATGTTGCACTTTTATTATAGCTCGGGTCTATATTGAGACCGCCTACAGGGCGAAATGTGTAGTTTCGGCTCGTTCAACGAGGACTAAATTGCGTCGTACGACATTCGTCAACAAGGCCGAATGGAAATCTATGGACCGGTAAAAACCCATCCTTACACGAAACCATCATATAGGTCTGGAGCATTTCACGAGAAGTGAATTTCGTCTTGCAACGTTCGTGGACAGTAGTGGACGAAATAAATTATGGAGAGTTGAAAACATACGGTAGCTAGTGCGCAAGACTACATTAATCGCATTAGAGAAAGCGAATGATTGCAAAGAAAATGTTGAAGTGAATGAAATTCCTCGTGGAATGTGAGATATTCGAGACTGTGTTTCGTGGCAGCTTGTTCGAAGGATTCGCCAAGTGACGCGAGTGTAATAGGCGCGCGTGAGGCAAGGGCATCAGCTCGTTACGGGCGGTAAAACTAGACAACGTGTTTTATGCTGATGGGAGGAACGAGTCTCGGACGTTGTCACGAGGCGCGGGGGAGAAACGAGGAAAACGGGAAAGAAATAAGATGGGGAGGAGCCGGGCACAAGGAAAGCGCCGGAGAGATGGGAAAACGTGATGGCGAGAAATTGCCGAAAAGAATGCTTCCTCCCGCGAGCTCCCGAACAATTCATAACATCGCGATGTCAAAAATGATTCATAAACGGGGGCGACCGCTCGGCTGAAGTTGCGCGTTACGCTGGAATAGCGAACGATGAATCGCGTTTTTCGAAACACGGCGAATGAGCGGAGCACGCCAAGCGATAATCGATGCGAGACTGATTATCGATGGACGCGCTTCTGCCATCGCATCAGAGTTGACCGGAGTCGTTCCACATGTGCTGCTGTGATATACACCGACCAACGCCCGTGCTCGACTTGATTACGGCGCGTCGAAAATTTGTGCTCCACCCGATGACGAAATTTCACTTGCCGCCGAAATTGGATGTGCCGCGCGCTAAAGGGAAGAGGAGAAGAAAGAAAAGCCAGAGAAGCCGAGTTGTGATGAAATTGCGAGGCGCGTATCGAAACGCGCGTATGTCGTTTTGATCTGCATTTATACATTTCGCAGTTTCACTTGGGTAAACACCGCTGCGAATACGCCGTATCGGGCGTAACGTAACGCTCACCGGCTGTGGAAATTTTCCGAGCCGATCGATACGTTGACAAACAAACCTATTGCTTCTCTTTCGCAGCTCACAGCACTTTTCACAGTTCCTTTCCAGTTACGATTCTTGCGGTTTCCAAAAGTTTCAAGTTTGTACCGTTAATTGTCGCCACACTTTTTCAAACGTTGCATAGCTCATGGAATCAATAAAGTTGTCATACAACTGTCGAAAAAATCAAAACTGGTAGAAACTGCCAAATCTATCGAAACTCCCAACGATTTGATTAGTAGCTATCGATAGACCGCGCGAGATATTGAGGATTCACTCGGGGAGACTTGACTTTCCAGATTTGTCTTCAACTCGGAAAAACATTTATTCAACGACAAAGTCTAGCGTATGTCGAACCGAAGTATGCAGTTTTAAATCGGAACTGAAGAGTTGAATACATTTTTGTTCTCCGTAACAAAACATGAATAACTACATGTACATCCATGACATTCATTATGATAGGTTGCCATTTCTTTTTCTTTTTTTTTTTTTCAATCACATATTCATTCGAAAATTTGTACCGAATATTTCCAAATTAAACATCATACTTTCAGGTAAATTCATTATTCTATCCAGGGCGAAAAAATGTCAATACTTTGTAATTTGACAAACCGCGTTGAAAATTTCCGATTGGTTTCCCAATTGGATTTCCAACTTTTTTCCAGTCAAGTTTGTCCTATCGGAAAACGAAATCATTGAAATTTCCAGCGGGAACGTGTTACGTTGACATTTTATCTTGGAACTTGAGACTATGAACGCGTTATTCTCTGAGGAAAACCCATAAAGTCTGATTTATATTTCATATTCACTTTACTTTCGTGGAATGCTTGTCATTCTTATGGACAATTTGTACGATGTGATATGGCATGATGCAATATCACATGATTTGATACGAAACGATTCATGCAGCAACCTCTTGCATTCTAGTAAAAAAAACATATGGAAACTTTATAGCACGAAAGCCGGTAAAAATGCGGAGGAAGGAAATGAATCAACATTTCATCGATTCTTTTTTTACGCACAATCACTACTACGATGAAATTTGCTCGTATTTTTGGCAAATGTAAAAAATAGCGAGCACGAAAAATCTCGGCTAGAAAAAAAATGGGAATCACAGAGGCAGCAGTAGCGATTTCGGGGCAAATGGAATCGTATGGGGATGAACGCGGGCGGTAAGTGCGGGAATGAAGAAAAAAAATAGTAGGCCGAGTCATTATAAGTTGAAGACACGTTAACGCGCGAAACAGTTTGGACATAATAGCCAAAGTTAGCTTCGTACTTGGCCCGAAGGAAAGCTTGCCTTTATTATTTTATATTTCGTGTCTCGTGGGCCACGGCTACCAGGAGATAACAGAAATTGTACGTAGCTTTGAAAGTGAAACAACCGTTAGCCAGACGCAAAACTTTAATTCGTCGGGCTCAAGTGGCGCGATTTTATCAGCGTCTGGAAATTCTGCCTTCTCGCCCTTCTTCCTAATACTTTTCGTCACAACGACCTTCTCGCCTTTTTCGGCTTTGTCCATGCGGCCGAGGAAAAACTGAGCCAACTGCTGATTATTCCCACCGCATCTTTTTACTATGACCAATCCCTTCTGATGATAACGAACCCGAATCGAAAAACTTGCGTCTCTTCCTTTCGAAAGACCAGCTTTTTTTCCAATTTACAAGGTCCAGATTCTTACACTTGTGATTTTAATGAAACACTAATTACCCATGAATTCACGTGTATACACAAGTAATTTCTTTCAACGCATTATTTCTCATTGAAATTCGTGATTGTGCGAACGTATGTTTGAGACAATTGAAAAATCTCAAAAAATTCCTCATCAATCAGCCATCTCGAATATCCTCGATACTTTCAATTATATACTGCCAATGTTTGAGTAACTAACAGTCAGTCAATGCACGCAGCGCCACTGGTATGGATAGCTCGACGATTAATTATGTCAACCGCAATTACGTGAAGCAACGCGCATATATATATATATATATATATATATCCATACATGCAAGGGGAACTTGACGCCACATCGTGCGACTTGCTACCTCTCAATGTTACAAAATAGCTTCGAATCATTCGAGTCGATCGAAGGGCCTCAACTTGCAGAAATGATTTCAAGGACACTTTCCAAGACAGTTGTTGATTATTCAATAGATAACATTATTCGGTTCCCCAGTCAAAAGCTGCTGATTATTATGTATGTTCAAAATCCTTTTCTTAGTCATGCTTACAAGTTTCCCGAAAATAATTTTAAAAAATCAAACTACATTTTACATCAGCTTGTAGATCATTTTTTTTTGTCAAGAGTTCTTTCAAGAATCACAAATAACTTTCAAGATTAAAAAAGCTAGAATTTTACACAGAACAATTTTTTACAATGAAAACTTGTACAATATATCTTCTGTCCTCAGTCATAAGTTGATTTTTTCGTATCCTTCGTCATGGAATTCGCAATCACTCATGAAAAAAGATTTTTCCCTACAATTCGATGAATGTGGGTACATAGTTGATAAAAATAATATACTTCAGTAACTACAAAAGATTGTGAAAACTTTCCATTTCTCTTAAATGTGATTGTCCATAAAATGGAACGATCGGCATCCATTTTCATCGATGAGGAACATTTCAATAGCGCTTGACGATGGAATATAATATGCAGCTGTCAAATGCTGAGAAGGACAATGTCGAGGAGCGATAAAGAGAGATGGGGAGGGGAGAGCGAGAGAGAGAGAGAGAGAGAGAGAGAGAGCGAGAGAGAGAGAGAGAGAGAGAGAGAGAGAGAGAGAGAGAGAGAGAGAGAGAGAGAGAGAGAGAGAGAGAGAGAGAGAGAGAGAGAGAGAGAGAGAGAGAGAGAGAGAGAGAGGAACGCAATAACAGCAAGATCTTTTGGAGACGATCCAAACTCGCGCCCCGGTTATATCGCGGCCATTACGTTAAACTTATTTCACCTAGACGGACATTGCATGGGAGAAAATTCCATTTTCCGGCTTACATGTCTGCTTTAATGAGGCTATACACATTTATAAGCCCTCCCCGCTCTTTGTACGCATTCGTAATTACTCCTTTCTTCCCGATATGAAACCATCCCTGGAAAATATTTCTCCATCATGAATTTCACCGAATGATGTTTAAGAATCCTTCATAATGATAAGATGCTACGACTTAATAGTGCTCATAATGACTCGACTGTAATATGTAGTGGCGGGTTATTACCTACACGCCGAAAATACTTGGCACCAAGTTGAAATAAGTAAGCATAAACTCATATCTCGATAAAAAAACACGTATATTAAATGTGATCGGATTTTGTACAGTTGGAATTATGCGAGGGCGAAATATTTTTAACACAATCAACCACCGTGTAGAGTAGATATAAAAAGAACGTTGTCTTTTGGTTGTAATTCGTAGTCTCCTTCACCCTGTATATGTATACAAAAATTCGTAGTCAAGTTTTACATGTATTTGGTACTTGGTTTAATTTTGATGATTGCAATTCATGATTTGAAGCTTTTACTCACCAAAAGTTCCCAATCGCAATTATTTACTAGGACCAAAATTCCAGGCCGTCTGTGAAAAATATTTTTTTCAATTTTTTAAACATTTTTCACGCCGACAGCCACACAGTGGAAACTTTCAAGACAACATCCAATTCATAGAGCAAAATTCAAAAATCAAAGTTCAATGATGGATACCAAGTAATGGTTAACTAGTTGTGGATAACGAGTAATGGATAAAATGGCACACAGAAGCTGTTACGCAGAACTACGTCTTTTCGTAACATCCTAATGTCAAGTATCTCATAATTTCATTTATTTAAAAAAATATAAAAATTCCTCAATAAACAATATCGAATATCACCTTACTTTTTCTAGTAAGAAAATATGCCCCTTTTGTTACATATTTTCGTGAGATTCTACCCCCATCAAGGCACCCCTTGGGACACATTGTCTTGGCATACTGTCCCCCCTCAAGACCTCTCTTCGTGACATACTACCTCCCCCCTCTCGACCCACCTTTCGTGACACATTTTCGTGACATTCTACCACCCGAACCACGGAGAAAGACATAGTTCAACGTTAAAAAATTGCCAATTTTATCATCAACGAGAAAAACAGTCTATTCTGCAACCAGTACAAAGCTAATTTAGCTACCAATGTGATTTGCGCTGGACCTGTTTTAAAAACCTCACATTTGATGGAAAGTTATAATTGAATAATTTTTAACGTTTCTTCTCGCAATTTGCATACTTTGAAATACAAGGGGACTCACACGGTGTCGTTTTTCAAAAATAGCTCGGGACGTTCTGCGAGCAGATTATCACGAATCCATAGTATAAGTTTTGATAACGTCCCTGCAAAAGATACAATCACGAATGATTCAGAAACAAATTCCAATCCATTGATGATGTTGGCATACATCCCAACTAGCTACTCAATATTCAAACAAGTATGAATTTGAAACGATTACGCTAACGAAAAGAATTTTTTTCAACTTTCTACAAGAATTAGTTTTTTTTTCTTTCTTTCTTTCTTTCCTCTATCGATTGCTCGAGGTACTTGGAAAATAACAAAATAATTGATTTCTTATTCCTCATTTATTAAGACCCGAGTATGTTTATTTGGTGAATTTTCGAAAGTAACTAGTTATTGCGAATTCAGAACAATTATTCAATCACTCACAATTTCCTTCGGCTGGCAGCTCGACCTCGTGTAACTTTTTTTTTCCAAATAAATATTCCGCGCCTCCTCTGGAATGTCATCAAATTTCAGATTTCAGAATTATTATTCCAATTCTAGTTATGGGACAACGACTCTGTGCAAGATTATAAAGGTAAAATACAAATTGTCGCAAAGGAAAAACTATGATGGCGGCAACTCATACAACAAAATGTACCCCAGTCTACAGACCTTCCAATTGCAAGTATACAAATTTGAGTTTGCTTACATAATTAACATTCTGTAATAGCTCCTTTGAATCTCACTGGTATGGGCTAACTTTTAATTAATTATCTATCATCTTCATTTATCAACTTCATCTTTAGGAATTCAAGTCCTCTACTTACTAATCTGAATGCATAGATATGTCAGTTAAACGAATCAAATTGATATTATTCGAATTAATAGACTGGCATCAGTTTATTCGTGTTGAAGTAATTAATGGAAGGGAACATCTTTAATTTCGTTATCCACGGTAATATTGAACAATGAAATACTAGCAACGTTGATCATCAATAATGCACTATCCCGGAAAATGATACTCATCAGTTGTCCTTTGCAATTAACCTATTATTGTTATTTATTTGCATCTTGAACTTGGCCTCAAGTAATTGGAATTAGTTATAGACAAATGAGCAAATATATATATATATATATATATATATATATATATATATATATATATATATTTGCTCATTTGTCTATAACTAATATATTATTGCTATATATATATAATATAATATAATAATATATATATAATATAATATAATATATATATAATATATATATATATAATATATATATATAATATAATATATATATATATTATATATATATATATATACGTATATATATATATATATATATATATACGTATTGCTATATATATATATATATATATATATATATATATAGCAATACGTGAATTGAATGAACTGAATGGAAATAATTCGAATCAATAATGGACATTGATTATTACATGAAAACATCTTTGAAATCACTTTCAAAGTACTAATTAGAGATCATCATAAAAAATGTGTCTGCTTCATAAATTATCCAAATACGTAGTAAGCCCATTAACTTGTCTAGCATTATTATATACTTTTTGTATTTATCAACATTATCTTCGGCAATTTACATTCTCTGCGTACAAATTGAGATATATAAATATATTAATTGAATAAATCAAATGAAAAATGTGCAAATCAATAATTCAAAGTGAGGTTATCAGTTATTTTTGTACTGTCCGTCTGTATGGCCCGTTGAAAAATTTTTCCTCATTTGAAAATATATTATCAATTATATGATTAAAAATCAAAATATTGCCTCTCCACAACCGGATTTACAGTTCGAGTATCGGAATAACATATTTCGAGTAAAAAGATTTGTTTTCAAAGGTCATTTTTGATGTAACGTACAAAAGTAAATATTTATCAAAATTCCATCATCTTTTTTCTATGAGCACGTGAAAACTTACCCAAATTCTATTTTGATCGGTAAAACATTTGAACGAGACATTTTATTAGAAATAATTCACGTATACGGCGAACCACTGATTTGTTTACGTTTCGGTAACTTGCGCGTATTTATCAACCAATGCAGACGAATACAGAAACTGACACATAAGCACTGTTTACAAATGATATTGCTTGCGCGTATGATATGATTTACCATGCGGGAATATGTGACCTGAAGGGGAACACAGTTCCTGAATTCACTGCAAGATGGCACCGCGCGTTGGACGTCGAAAACGCGGAGGGTCGTTCCACGCGAAAACTCGAGTATTACTTTTCCGCGCGTCCCAAGTTAAAATTCATCGGGTCATTCACATGCAGCACAAGATTTTTTTAGGAACATGTAGCCATCCAAGAGACAAACCAATGGAAATGAAGTTTCATAATCTTCATAAAAGCTTTTTCTATTGAATATGAAATTTTTCTGTTGTTCTATCTTGCTTGATGAATTGAATCTCTAGCCGATGCTTCAACCATTTTTCGGAAGGAAAAAATGATCATCGTACACCTCTTTCAAAAAACTTTCAAAATTTCACCAGAAATTTTCAGAGTACAGTGTTGGGTAGCTGTTGAGCAGCTCTTTTGCTTCTCAAGCTCTAAAGTCAATGATATAAATAACTCAATAAATTTCATGAAATTATAATAATCGCATTCACTGAGATTTCAAAAATCAAGCCTATTATCGGTGATCCAAATAAAATTATTTGCAAAAAACTTGTTGATAAATCAAAAAGTGAATGGCGTAACAGCGGCAGTAAAAGTCCAAATTCTCTAGCAATTGGTACTGTATTTTTTCATCTTATATACACTGGAATTTAATTTGGCAGTGTTGCGAACAACCTCTTCACAATAAAAAAAAAAAAAAAACAAAAAACAAAAAACAAAAAACAATAAAGGGGAGCAGCAATTCAATGGAATGAAAACAGGTAATGTGAAATAAAGCTATTCATAGATCCATTTCTCAGCCCAGGAAGCCCAGTCCACGAGTTCCTTCTTATCTTTGTTGCTTCCGAACCACAGGTCGATCTCTTTCTTCGCCGACTCGACGGAATCGGATCCGTGAATGATGTTGCGACCAACTTGGATGCAAAAATCACCGCGAATGGTTCCTGGAGCGGAGTCCTTTGGATTCGTTTCGCCCAACATGACTCGTCCAGTTTTGACAGCGTTCAATCCCTCCCAGACCTTCAAGGGAATAACAATTGAGTCATTAACTTTGAAATTTTTGAAAACTTGGGCAATATGTATGATGATGCATCGACCAAATATGCAGTCAAGTTGCAACAGTTGGAGTATGAATTAAAATTTTGGGTAGATTTAAAATTACAATACACCCAGAGCTCAAGGATTCTAGGGTCGAGTGAAATATGCTTCATCTTAATTGAGCACAGACATTGCATGTGAAGAGAATTTGAGGCAAATTTGAAAACCAAATGTCATAAAATCTTACCATGGGAACGACTGGTCCAGAGCTCATGTATTTGACTAAACCAGGGAAAAATGGCCTTGCCGACAAATCGGCGTAGTGTTCCTTGAGCAATTCTTCGGATGGCTGCAAAAAATATGCACGTTTTAGATTAATTACGGTATTTTCAATGTGTTCAAAAAAATTCGAAATGAAAAAATGAGTATAAATCCAGTGTGACATGAAATAAGTACTGGAATTTCAACCGCTTCATTATCTAATGTCATCAAAAATTTCAAACGTCATTTATCATTGATTTTTAGAGAAATGCAAGCCATAAAATTTGTTATCTACGAAGGCCGTTTCACTTGTTGCTTGACAATAATTTGCAGATCCCTGAGACTAATTCTTATCAAAACTGATATATATTTTTTTGACATTTATTAATTATATGTATAACACGCGTATAAGAACTGTCATGTTTTTCAATGAAATAACTTTCAAGTTGAAGTTATATAGTCAAGTCAAAACTTGACTTTTTATAACAATTTTCTAAATATAGAGAATTGGATATTTGACATACATCATAAGAATACCGTATGTTGGGAAATTTGATGGAGATAAAATTGAAGAATTCATTAGTTGGAAAGTGTAAAAATAACAATTTTCTCAAGTAAAATGCAAAGTAAGGACAAATGACGAAAAATTTCGTAATAGTCAAACT
This sequence comes from Platygaster robiniae, assembly GCA_028476575.1. Taxonomy (NCBI): domain Eukaryota; kingdom Metazoa; phylum Arthropoda; class Insecta; order Hymenoptera; family Platygastridae; genus Platygaster; species Platygaster robiniae. Next base: position 736,261 of record CM052024.1, read on the forward strand.
TTTAATTGGGACATTCAAGTTTGAAGAAATGAAAATACATCATTTTTTTATTTATCGACAAATGTCTGTTTGATGTATAATAAATTCACGAAAAAAAGGGAAATGGAAATGTTAATAATTTCAACAGATGATTTTTTCGAGTTTTAGATTTGTTTACTTTACATGGATTTCTCATTTTTTTTTTCTTGTGACTATTATTGATTCAAAAAATTTTAGGCTTTGTAATTAGTGCGCTTAAGTAATGCATAAATCTTATTTTTCTTTGACTCAAAACTCGTATATTTCAATTCCTTCTATGGTTTAATAAATTAGAAAATGCAGATTTCAAACAATGCATATTCAGAATAAAATAGGTTACTTCAGCTGGAATCAAGTTATGAAATTTTGAGTTATAACAGAAACAAAAAAAAAAAGGATGATAATCAGTTTTTCGAAATGACGTTATTTAAATTCTCACAGAATAATTGGTATCGAACAAAATTTACGGCCTGTAATTCCAAAATCACCAGTACGTTGAAGAATTAAAAGTAAATATTGTGAAAAATCATTCCTTTTTAATTATAAAATTCGACTTTACACTAGATTATTGCTAGAATTTCAAAATAAATCTTCCAGGTTTGGAATTTCATGATTGCCAGTGTAAAAAAATGAAAGAATTTGTTTTGGCAATGGCATTTTTGATACCAATTGTATTTTCATCGAGTCTAGTAAAATGATAAAAAGTGCTTAGGCAAATGCTGAGATTGAGAATTGGAAATATTTTTCACCCTATACCTTTCGGTAATGCAATCTGCAATTCCTTCCAGATTTTTTCTCGAGCATTCAGATCATGATACACAACCTTCGAACCAATATAATGTGATTACAAGAAAAACCTTGGGAACTATCGATCGTGAATTCTCACGAGAGACAATATCTCTATTTCATCGATGCGACGAAAAAGAATGGCAAAAAAGTGCATGATGGACAAAAGGGTAACCACTAGAAGTCTCGTGTCTTTAAATCCGAAAAATGAGAGATGCGATTTTGTTGGGTTTTAGAAACCCGGCATTCGGTTTATGGGATGATCGGGGCATGGAAATTGGGGTGAAAACAGCGAAGATTGCAACGCACGCACGAGGACCACGTGTCAATTCTTGCACTCACCCAAACCATTTTCATGGCAACGAGCTTGAAACCTTTATCCTCGAAACGCTGGGTTATTTTGCCGACGAGACCGCGCTGCACGCCGTCGGGTTTGATCATGATGAAAGTGCGTTCCTTGTTGTCCGTCATTTTTACAATTTTATAATTATTATTAGAAAACGTGAAAGAATCGAGACAACTCGACCTGGCGACCGCCCAGAAACGAAGGCCAACGAAAGCGAACGAAAGAACGTGATTCCGACAATTGAACCTTGAAGGTTACATAAATGCGTGAAAATCGCTTTCCTCATTGGTCGGCTCGCCCGACCAATCGGCGCTCGCGACGCCTGCGAATTCCGATCGTCGATACTGCTTGCATCTGTCGGCACCACGCAGAAAGCGCTATGTGTGGTCCAAGACTGTTGGTCAACAGCCGGCACTGCTGGAAGCAGCATTACCGACTCGCTAAATCTTAAATTTCACTCGCGAGAGACGGGGTTTTCGTACATCTTTTTTGACAGGTCATGCCCGCGCAGCACTGCGTGGACAGGCGGGCGACGGGTCCCGTCCTGAAGCTTTGGGAGAGCCGGCGACTTGACCGGTACTCCGCCAACAGAGGCGCTACTCTCGATACGTGCCAGCCACCCCTCTGCCCTTCCGCTCCCCTTGCCGCCAAACGCGATGTGAACAAATCAAACGCGTCGAATTGCCAAGTCCAATCCGTCCGGTGCGTGTTTATTGTTACTAATTCATTTCGTTCAACCCACCCGATAATTTCGAATATTTTCGCACGTCGCAATCAAAATTGCGCGTATATGGAACCGATGCGCAGTGCCGGGATGTGAGTATGAAAAAAACAACCGCGGAAATGTCAATTTTCTTCAAGTGCCGCAAAATGAAGATTTGCGGGAAAAATGGCAAAAAGCAATCGGCCCGTCGGTATTATTGCAGAAACGACACGTTTTATGCCCAAACCATTTTTGCGATTTCAGTAATATGACGGAACCAAGCGACGATGTCGTTCGAATGTTAAATGACATTGATTTTTCGTTCTGCGGATTTGTGAGATTTCCCGATTGCTTTCAGGAAATCACTGCATTTTTAATAGAAAATAATCTCCTCTCGTTTCCATGCATAGATCATGGAGCGAAGGTGCTTGCATCTTTTTTACATTCTTATATTTTGACGCTCATGCAAGATGTAACAGTGGAAATAAATCGGATCTCATGCGAAAACCAAAAATTAAATCGCGACAGAAAAAAGTTGGCGCGATTGTGCAGAAAATAATTTTGTCATGGTGTTTTTTAGCATTGTAACGCTCATGACTTGTGCAAATAAAGAACAACATTTATATCTTAAATAAATATGCTAATAAAAGTTTCGAGTAATTTATGGCGACTTTTTTTACTGGACTTTGATGTTATCCTAATCACGCAATTTCCTGTTAATATATTTGTCAATATCTCGAAACGAAATTCCGCTTGAAACATCGACACTGTTTCTTCAATGAACGTTTCGATTCGAAATGTTCCAAATTTCTATTCTAAAAAGTTTCGAGTAATTTATGGCGACTTTTTTTACTGGACTTTGATGTTATCCTAATCACGCAATTTCCTGTTAATATATTTGTCAATATCTCGAAACGAAATTCCGCTTGAAACATCGACACTGTTTCTTCAATGAACGTTTCGATTCGAAATGTTCCAAATTTCTATTCTAAAAAGTTTCGAGTAATTTATGGCGACTTTTTTTACTGGACTTTGATGTTATCCTAATCACGCAATTTCCTGTCAATATATTTGTCAATATCTCGAAACGAAATTCCGCTTGAAACATCGACACTGTTTCTTCAATGAACGTTTCGATTCGAAATGTTCCAAATTTCTATTCTATTCCTGCACGTATGCATGCCAGCGCCACCATACCAATTTAAGTAGCCAGTGGAACTAAGCGAGTGTCACCCCCCCCCCCCCCTCCCCGCCCCTGTGCATGGATCCGCACCCAAGGCTGCATGCAGCGTTCATCTACTTCCCACTACTTATTCAAAACATTCCATGGAGTGTTGGCATTTTTTTGTTTTCTCGTATTAAATAAAACCGATGAAAATTTGAAGAACGCTGTAATTTTTTTACACATTCATAGCGATTTCGTAAGTCGCCATTGTACATTATATAAGTTTTGGAAATTCGATGAATTGAGAAGATGCAGTAATTTCAAGTTTCTCAGATGATCGAAATTTTCATGATTTTTTTTATTAAATACCTATAGTTTTCTGAAGAATGTTTTGAGGATTATTTCTAAAATGGATTGTAAATGTTTCATTGATATCTTATATCATTATTTAGTACGATTTACCGGGCTGTTTCTAGATTTTATTATTTGATTTGAAAAACATTCTCATGTGAATTTCTAGAATTCGATGCTGATGTAAACTTAAAAATCTCACATGTATCGTGTCAGTCTTTCGATATTACATTTTTCAGAAAACAGTATTCTCATTATATGAGCCTGATTCAACGAATTGAAAAATGAAACTTAAAAAACTTATGATATGAATTAATTTTTCCATCACCCTGTTAAGAATGTTTACAATTGCACGATAAATATGCATGGTTCGCAATAAAATGATTTATAAGCACAACCGTACGTTCGATTTCGTATTTTTTCAATATTAAAAAATTTCATTGCATTTTCAAGTATTTCGATGAATTCCTATTCCAATTTGTGGAATTGGGTGTTTCGGTGTTACAATTTTCGTCGAGTTTTTCATGTTTTTCAGTATTTGTGAAATTCCATACTATTTTCTAGTATTTTTCTTCGATTTTTGCTATCTTGATGGATTGATGCGTAAATTCCGAAGATTTGGTACTTTAGAATTGCATATTTATAATTTTGAATGATTGTCCAGACTGTATAGTTCTCTCATGGATTTCTCGTGTTTCATACAACTGTAGCGACTCCAGTGTTTTTCATATCTTTCAAGTGATAGCGAAATTCGAATATTATGATTTATTCCCACGTAAATTTCCAGAATCTGGTGCTCCAGTATAGTATAAACATTACTGACAATTATACCAATTGCAAAAAAATGCAGGGCCAAATTTGAAAAGACAAGGAAAAAGTAGTGTACGCTCTGCTTCTCGATATACTTTTATTCGATTTTTGTTTAGTTTTTTCACAACGAAATATTAGTAGACATGTTGTCAATGTAGTACACCAACATCAGAAGAATATAAAACAAAGGCGATAATATTCCGTCGACGAAACAAGAAACACCTCGCGTTAATTTACATTCCAATGCACGCACTCGACGCTGTTAGAGACGACCATTGAAAAACTTGCGGTCAAGCCAATACCTCCTCAACGCGCGAAAAAAGTAAAGGAAACTTGCGAAAATGTCGATTAATCAGCGATACTAGCGTTATCTACGAATCATTGCCGATATCTGGGTCAGCGACAACCACGAGGTCGTTCGACGCATCAACTAACAAAATAAATAACCGTTAACTTATTGCTCCTCATGGTTGGGAACAACATTTCGTCGTGCTAAGACGTAGCATTGTTTTGACTTTGGAGGAAAGAAAGAAAGAAAGAAAGAAAGAAAGAAAGAAAGAAAGAAAGAAAGAAAGAAAGAAAGAAAGAAAGAAAGAAAGAAAGAAAGAAAGAAAGAAATGTTCGTTCATGCAATGTTCGCAGTTGCAAGATTTTTTGTTCTACGCGATTTTTGTCGATTTACGAAAGTTTCGTTTTGGCGCATTCGGGGCAAATGATGTCATCGGCATCGGTGATGAAGCCACGTCCGACGAGAGAGGTTTGGCAACCCGCGCAAATGAAGCAGTCATTGTGCCAGTGCCTGTCTTCGAAAGAGATGAAACGCGTACCGCCAATGCCTAAACGCCCAGTCAGTTATTTTAGTACATTTTCGCATAAGCAACACTACCATTATGCGTGTCTGTAGAGAAATGATTTCCCTATGGACTTTCGCTGACTTTCGGTACTTTGTACTTTGGCTGTGAATGCCTGAAATCACCTGTTATCGGTTTGCTGCAAGCAGTGCATCTCTTGGCGAAAAGCTCTCCGAAGCATTCGGCGCAGTATGGCTTCTCGTCCCGGGACGTGAATCTCTGGCCAGCCAGAGAATTGTCGCAGTGAGTGCAAGTGAAGCAATCCCTGTGCCACGGCTCGTTTTTGTATGTCACTCCGCCGCTAGTGATAATCTGCCAACAAAGAAATGCATCACATCCTGAAATTGGCAATTTCGAATCACGAATGACTTCCCCCGTCCATCGAGTCGACACTAGTGACAAATCACTGATTATGATGAGTGGCACACTTTCCTCCTCTTCCTCAGTCATTGATTGCTCGCCAATGCCAAGTAGTTTTGCAGCTCGTGAGTTGTTACCTAATAAATCTTGACAGCATCAACTACATACTACTTGGCAATATGAACCCCAAATAATGGCCACGCCTGCTGCGTGACCCGTAGTTTTCTCATGGAGATGTGCCCCGGTGTGGCAGCCAAGGGGTTGTTAACAAACCTTACTTGCAAGCTCGAAATGCTTCCGGGAAAAAGCACGAGTTATAGCAACATTCGAAAGCGTTGACGATTCTGGATTTTTAACATCTAGTCCTGACTCTTTACTGCCCTTTCGAGTTTTCGAGAGGATTGACAAGATTTCTAAAAAAAGGTTGCGAAATCGAGAACATCTTATCTTAATCTTGTCTCCGATAATCTCAGGGATTCATTAAAATGATCGACAAATGAAAACTTGAAATCTTTGGGATTTCCAGTCCTTACAGTCCTAAGAATCTTTCATTTTGTCGACTGTGAAGAATACGATTTTCAAAAATTGCAAAAGTCCTGCAAGAGTTTAAAAGCACATAGGAGGAAAGTTTTATTAAATGTATTGAATCAATGAATGCATGAATAAATTAACGAAAACAATTGCAAATACTCTGCCCTGTCAAGCATATTCATTGAAACTGGACTTTTTTCCGTACGTAGGGCAAATTTTGCAAGTGCTCAATTTCATGGATCAATCTATTCCTGAGATTTGTTATCACGAAAAAGAACAAAACTCGCGAATAAAGTAACTGTTGAAGCAATGTCCCTTTGCACACCAAATTAAGACCTTTCGGATCGTTCGAGAGCGTGTGAAAATTCTCGGTAATAATTCAATGAAAGAAGTATGTACCTTGTCGCACTTGATGCAGCGAGTGGCGAATTTCTCTTCGTAACATCCAGCGCAGTAAATTTCTTGTTCGCGAGGAATAAAGCTTTTGGTTCCAATGGGGGTTTTACAAACACAGCAGCAGAAGCATTTCTCGTGCCACTGCCTGGTCTTGTACTCCATCTTCTTGGTGCCTGCGCAATTCAAAATCCCCGCATGAGCAACGACGTTCCATGCCAATCCCGCGTTTTATACCGCCAAGAAATGATTGACCTTGTTTGGCTAATTTCGGATTCGCGTAGTAACAATTTTTCCCAGCCCAGCACTTGAACGCGGGATCCACGTTTGAGACCATCGCGCTCAGTGTCGCGACGTCGCGGTCGCGTATTCCGGCCTCCCGCATTCTCTCCATCCCCGACTTTTTCCCGTCAAGTTTGAGATTGCGCGAGAATCGCTCGCCCAATTTATTAGAAGCCATTGCATTCGCAAGTTTGAATGTTTCGGAAGGAAAAAGGAACTAGCAGACTCGATGGGGCTTGTTGGAATGCGTTTTTCTGAATCCATGCAATTGATGGGAACAGCAGTGCCGGAGGGTGCTTTCCCTGCTCCGATTCAATGCAGACGCAATTGCGAGGGAACGGGCGTTCTTCTGTTTCTCTTTATCAAGGGACAGTATTGCACGGATGCAAGACGAAAATCGCCTGGCGAACGGTTGACGCGTCGACGGCCCACGAGAGACTGAGCAAACGGTCTTGGAATGAAAATCGCCAAGGATGTGGCGATGGCGAGCAGGCGCGTGGTATGGTGATACATGTGTATCAAACAAGCCGTTCGCGGTAATTATTCCCTGGCCTTAAATGGCCTCGCGAGGTCAGCCGCGGACTCTGCCGTAAATTCCGCGTTTCGTGACACTGAAGAGCCCGAAGAGTCGCCGATTCGCGGCCACGGTTTCGTGTTTCGTCAATCGCTCCGTCGACTCCCCCTTTTTTTAGACTCGCCATATGCGAGGATCGAAGAAGGAAAGACACCGAGGATTTCGGGTGACTGGATTTCAAGCAAAAACCTTCAGTTTGCGAATTTTCGTTCATTCAGTCCCAAGTTAGTACGATACTTTTCAATATTGATCGACTAGTCACGTCGGAGTGGGCTCGTAATATTTTCTTACAAAAAATGACATCACAGAAAAGAAATTTCTTGACGCACGAGTTTTGAAATTTATATGGTAATAGCTTTCTGAGTAATCGGGAATAAAGAGGGATGAGCGTTTTCGAAAATTTTAATACTTCTCTACAGTTTTCAACAGCTGTACCAGTTTTTATGGTCAAGCTATTTTTCACAATTCTCAAAGACTACTGAATAACCCATAATCGTGAAAACGTAGGGAACGCGAAAATTTTTAAAATATACATCTTGGAATTCAATATTGTGAAATATTTACATTTTTCATCTCAAGCTTTAAATAATTATGCAAAATGTCACATGTTTGGTAAAATTGTAACGAAAAAAGAACATTTTCACGTTTTAAAAAATATTTCAATTTCCGAAGAAAGCAAAATAAGTTAACAATTCATCCATCTTCTCGTTCATCAATAAATTTTGCAAATTTCGCGAAAATCACTAAAAATTATCAAAAGTCTTAATGCTTACAGTAGGTTTTGAAATTTCTTTCACGTTGCCCAAAATTTCAAGAAGGTTGAAAAAATGTCGTTGAAAATTTTTTAAAACTATCCATCCGATCACCGAGAGAAAACAAAGTAAAAAACAACGAGCGTGATCGATCACGTGTCTACGTACATATGTTTTTTTTTTTTGTATGTCTTGTAAATTTCCCGCGAGAAGATGTTCTTTTTCTAAAAATCGCCAATTCCCCAAGGTATACTTCTATCTAAAGTATCATGCTATTTTTCATATTATTTGTTTTTTTTTTTTTTTTTTTTTTTTTTTTTTTTTTCAGGAAAAAAAGGCCACCGTATAGAAACGTTATTCACACGACCGTCATTTTATTCATATTTCTCGTAGTCAATTATTGGATGAAATCAACCAATTTTTCTCATTTACGTCGTTGGACCAAGGTAGTTGCTGATTTATTCACATATATTTTGTTCACTCGACAAAATCGGTTATCTCGAGCTCGAGTATCGCAAACTCGATTTAGTATTGACTCGGAGAATTCGTCTTGGCGTTGCGTCATCGGTGGACGATTTGTCAACAAGCGCGATTATTAAGAAATATGAATGGGATCCGTAGGTGAAATTTGCACATCGTGGTAGTGTGAGTTGTTTGCGGAACATTTTGACGCGGAAGCGTTCGAAAATAACGCGTTTCGAAAAGATGTTTCAATATTTTCTGCCACGAAAAACTTTTCTGGCGAAGAAACTGTTCTACTCGATCCAAAAGAAATAATCGTTTCAGTAACTTTTTTCTAAAATCATTAATTTCGCAATTTTCTTCCGTACGTGGATTGCTGCAATTGACATTTTGTTGAATTATGCACAGAAGACGCTTCGGATTGAGAACGACTTCGAGAATTCAGAGTCTTGTAGAAGAAAATTAAAAAATTAAAGGGGCTATTCTGTCGAAAGATTAATCTGGATTCTGAAAAATGGCGATGAACTGAAGAATAAAATCGTGAAATACGAATACATCGTTGGAGCCGGGTCCGATCTTTCCGATGCCCACAACCTTTTTTTTAGCCATGACGCAATCTCGATACTACTCAAAATCCCAAAGTGAAAGTCCACTCGAACTTTCAGCAAGTGAATAAAAGCATGCTCGACATGTGGATATTTAATGCATTTTTCAAATGAACAGTTCATTATTGATATGACGTTAATGTTGTAGCATCGGATTTGGGCTTACAGGAATTTAGTTGAATCATTCATTGTTCATCGCGTGGATTCCAAAAAAAGCTTTCGTACTTGAATCGGGCGAGCATAATTCAATGATTGCGTTATAATTGGCGAAGCATCGGCTAAAACTCACCGGCACGGAAAATTTCTCCGCAGCCATCGCACCGGCTGGCGAATTGGGAGTCGTAACAGTTGCCGCAGTAGATCTTGTCTAATTTGCTGCCAAATTGTTTGTCGACCAGAGACACTCTGCACTTGTGGCAAAGGAAACATACCTCGTGCCAATGCTTGTCTTTGTAAGACAGATCCTGCAATTATTTTCAACGACTCAGTTCACCGTTTCTAAGGATTTTTTGGAATTCACCAATCTCAAGCTTAATAATCATCGCTTCGTCTTCTTGCCGGAAAATTCGAAATTTTTTCCACAAGATATTGTTCAACTTGATGTTTTGACTACTTTGGCGATCTAATTAAACCATTCGTTGTGAAAATAACCTTGGAGTCGATTCCAATGATTTTACTGCACTCTTCGCATCCATTGGCGAAAACGCTCTCGTAGCACTTGATGCAATACGGATGTTCGTCGCGTAAAACGTAACGTTGACCCGTCAACGATTCGTCACATTGCCAGCAGCAAAAGTGGCCACTGTGCCAGTCCTTGTTCATCGCTTTCGTATATTCCCCACTGAAAATCAACTGCAACAAACGAACGTTTTCTCGTGAATTTTCAATGCGTTTCATTCACTCCAACTACTTCGATGCACGTCATGGAAGCTAATGAAACGGAACCTTCTAGAAATCCCTGATTCTGAATCGTTACACGTATTATTTTCGGTGGAACTTGAAATGATTTCGAGTATGCGAAGAATTTTAATTCATTGACGATGGAGACGGAAACTACTGCGTATTGCTGAATAACGCCATTTGTTCGAATTCGCTAAAATTTTCCGAAAATACCGAAAATGACCCAGAAGCATGATTAACTGGCGATTGTCGGAAATTTTCAATATTGCTTGGTTAAAAAAATTGTTATGATGAAGACTTGATTGATATGGGAGTAAATTCCGGAAAGCTTCATTTTTTTTTTACAAATATCGCTCATCATAAACAATGTAATAAAATCAAATATTTCGCGACATTACTGCAATGAGAATTGATTGTACGATGAAAATTGTATCATATTATGTGAAAAGTGATGAATGAAAGTAATGTAATTCGTGTTGCCCTGAACCTAGAAATTCTTTAATTTGGGCGAGAGAGTGGCAGAATTCATATTGTTAAATCTTTTCGTTGGTGTCTGTGAATTTTTTTTTCGAATGTAGGTGTTACGTGTTAAATGAAGCTCCGTTTAAAAGATGATCGGAAAAGAGCTTACTTTTACTACATACACGTTATTGGTTTAGGGTACCATTTCGTTGAACATGAAAAGTATTCATCTGCCATTTAAAGCAACTATCCTCCATTTCTTGTAAACAATGATTCTATCGATTACTATTCCAACTCGATGGCTTTCAAATTTACACATACAATATGAAAAAGTGAAATGTAAAAAAAAAGGTTTGCTCGTCAAGCATCGAAACTGTTGTGCATAGATTTATCAGCTGGAGAAATACATCCTGAAGTTTGATTTGTTCACAAATAAGTTATTCACACTTCATACACGATTAAAGAGTGCACATTTTTCACCAACAATTATTATTCGTACCTGAGAAAGCATTGTTAAAATACGCAACATTATACTTGATTCGATTTTTCAACAATATGTACCTTGGATGAGTACTGTTGTATGTGCTGGCTGAGCATATATCATGGTCTCGCGAGTGGAATCTTTGCGAATTGATAAATATTTAGTACTCTCAACGAAAGTGCCAAACATTTAATGCTCGCGAATAGTTTTGGCCCTTTTGTCATGTTCGTGGCGTTTGGGTGATTCATAAATAAATGTCTTTCGTGAAATGTCATTGGCATTGGGTCACGTGTGTATCGACGTTTCCCTATATTAATTGAAATTTCATGTACGGACAACTGACGCTTGTGCTTCGACTATTTCTATCTCTCTACGGAAAGTAATTCAATTCCCTCATTTTCGTCTTATTCATAAGCGAACTGCTCAATTCCAAGACATGCATTGATGAGTTTGTGCAGACTTTTTTTTCATGTTTGTACATGACGTCTTTGTGAAAAATTCATAAACACCGGAATCCTGGGGACTTTTAAGAATCACTTGTTCAATCAGGGAAACAGATTTTGTTGCATTTTTTAGAGTTACATTTTTTGTTTATTAACATTTTTACGGATTTTCTAGGATTTATTTTAAACTTTCGAGAGGTGTCACGAGGGTTTTTATTTTTCGTTGCCTCCATTAATGAGAATAGCGCTCTCAAAGAATCAGCGACATGAATAATCGAGTGGTCAACGCAAAAGGGACACAATACAAATTCCTCTCGATCGATCGATTGGACTGCCTTTAATGAGTGACGAAAGAAATTTTCGCGAAAGAAGGATATCGACGGTTTTTGGGATTTTGGTCAGTCTTTTCATGGAATGATGATGAGAAATAAATAACAAATCCTCATACATACGAAAAACATGAGCAATCGTCGAACGAAAATATAATAAATAGTGACAATGACATTGTTTTTTCAATTTTCCAGTTACTTTGAAAAACAGGAAAAGAAACGAAACAGAAAACGTTTGATATTGTCGTGCTCTTTCGGGATGTGCACAAAATCATTCATAAATAAGCTTTCATCGATAAATAACTTCGAATCTCAACTTATGAACGATTCTTCGAAATTACGGAGAAGCAATGAACAATTTTCGAACTGGATCATAGAAAGAGAAAATCGAGTTACTTCGTACAAAAATTATGGAAATGATATGTGAATTTCTCGATTAGACAAAAAACAAACTGAAAATAAAAAAAATTTCACAGAGATCTTGACAAGAAAATTCATTGTCATCAACTTTTTAAACTGTCCCGAAAAACGGGAAAAAAGAAGTTGAATATATTATGATGTATTTGGAATATATACAAAATTTTTGTAAAATGATGTATTTCGAGGGGACTACTTCGAGTTTAAATTAACGTTTATACCTAAAATTATGCAAAAAGGAAATACAATTTCGAGTACTTGGATCTGAAATGGACGAAATTTATTTTAACAGCTTTTCTATTTCCAAAGTAGTTGATACTTGATCTTCTATTCACAAAAACATGTGCAACTTGCGCAAATTGCAAATAAAACTCTCGTGAATCATTCGAAATGTCATTGTCGCTTCATTTTTGCTGAAATCATTTTCAAATTTATTTAAATGACAAAATGTTCAAGATATTGTCTGTCGAGATGATTAAAGGTACAATAGAAAAATCAACAGTAACGTCAAGGCATGATGGAGCTCACCTCAGAACTTGGCATGTTTAGAATCACTATCGATTTGATCATTTTCCCATGAAAATTATTTTCACCCCCACAACTTGACGATGCCGTCAGTTTTATTGAGAAATCGATTGTCCTTGAGTCATTTGGCGCCGACTTGCACAGGTGATTGTCATTGATTAGAGTTTGCAAATTAACTGCCTTTTACCATGTGCTAACAAACGGAAAGGCTGGTCAACACGTTTCTAGAAAACCTTTGATCGTAATTTTTCCGAATTTCCAGGGATATTTACTTCTGATGATAAATTTCAAATACAGCTACTGCCATATGAATTTATTTTCCATTAGAACACTCCAATACCTTGGAAAGAGTCGATTAGTTGCCTAATTTTCTTCCATGCTGTCAATTTCATTTTGTGCAATAAAATTGCCCAGTTCTCCCCATTTCGGAAAAGCGAAAAAAGGCTACCGAACGAGAAACAATATTCAAATGAATGTTTCAAGGAATTATGAGATCACGTGACCTTGTTCGTTGGTCAGTCTGAGGTCATTTTTGGATAAGTCGATTGGAAAGTCGGAACATATAAGGCACGCATTTTTATGTGGGGACGATGAATTTGCAGATACGCTCGTTGGGTAATTAACTCCCATAAAGCGATGCGCTAAATTCTGCATAACAATTGTTTCAATTTACATCTGATTTCAATGATGATCGACCCATGAATTTCTCAATCCTCTTCATCATACATACATACATACATATACATATATATATATATATATATATATATATATATATATATATATATATATATATATATATATATATATATATATATATATATATATATATATGTACTGTTGAATGAACGATCCCAAGTTTTTGAGAAAATTCATTTCGGTAGAGGTTCAAAGATAAGCAGAATTTCTGACAAATATGCCAACTTATTCATTGACGTTTATTTTTGATCGAGAAAGAGGATGAAACCGTGATGAGAATTTCATTGCGAAAATGTGAGATATTTATAATATGCAATGTCGATGAAAACCCAAGTTGTCATTTTCGGGATGATGAGACTTATTTTGGACCAGGTACTAGAATTTGACCCACATAGTTATTTTTAAACGCGACAAGATTGATGAGCTTTCATTTTTCGTCACACTCGAAATGAATGAAAGTATGGACATGAAAAACTGCACATTTTTCACTTTTGAAATGGTCGAATGCATTTTTGGGTTACGTACAGAATTTTTGTATTGTCATGATTTAAAAGCGATGAAAAGGGTATAGGTTTGCGGAACACCTCACAATAAGAAAATAGTATTTACTCTATTTGAATGAAGCACAAAAGTTGGTAACATCAATGAGGGTCAAACTTTTTCTCTTGAAAAATTATACGATGCGTTGTCAAAAAATCATCAAAAACATTCGTCGATTCATTTGCAACTTTTTGATAAATAATATTTTTCAACTTATGTTGCGTTCAAGATACTGTAAGTACTTTTCATCGTCTCAAGGGAATATGAAAGAGGGTTGGCGCTGATTTTCAATTCGAAAAAGGTTGGAAAATGTACGAATGTTATAATGAGACTTTGCGGAATTTTACGAATGTTTCCAAAGTATTTTAGAATTTTCAAGGGCTTGGAGATTTTCATGGTGACAAATATTTTTGAATGATTTCTTCCAACTCACTCAAGTTTCACCACTTGTTATCATTTTTTTGAAATACTTGAATCTTAGCTAGTTAGTTTGAAAAAATTTGAAATGTGGCGAATCAATGAACGTCATAAATGAGTTTAAGTATATTACATTCATTTACATTACGAATCGAGTCGTCGTTAATTTCAATGATTTAAAATGAATAATTCATCACCTTTCGCTGATACGAGGAAAATTTTTGTCAGAATCGATATCGCATTTTGATCTAGAAATAAAGATGTCGCATATCATACGTTTTTCCATACCAAGATCTTGATCTTGATTTGAAAATCTTGATCTCGCATATCAAGATTTTCGATCTTCTCAAACGGAAAAATGTACATATTCATATTTCCAGACTTTTATCATGTGATAAAATTAGTTTATCCGAATCATTAGTTTTTGTACTCGAAATTTTTGGCTCACTGGATTCAATTATGCAAATTAGCGCGCTTGTAAATCAGTTGGTGAAATTTCTAATTTTCACAATAGTATATTCAAGTTGTACAATATTTGTCGTCCTTTCCGTACGCTTTCTTCAAAACTTCCACGATAAGAAGAAAATCGTTTCAGGTCCGACGGAGAATGCACTTTTTAAATATCCTGAAGCACGAACTTTGAAAACTATAGCTCTTGACTTCTCGAAGACGAAATATGAAAAAAAAAAATGTGAAATACATTTGCATCCATTGAAATTCTCTTTCAACTTGATCAAAGTAAATTCAACTCTGAGAATTGTGACGATGAAACTTTTGAAGGGTCGTGCTTGCCAAGCGAGGTCAAATGGGATAGATTTCAAAAAAAGGGCACGGGGGGGCGGGGGCAAGAAAATGTCCTCAATCAGATTCTGAAGTGTAACCTGGCGAATGGTTCTTCGCGAACTCCTCGTTTAGCATTCAGCAAACTGAGTACTTTTCGCTGTGTTCTGGAGTGCTTTTTTGCGAGGAATCGAACAACGGGATAATCGTTTCGTCGGCTCTTCCGATGAATTTTCGCATACTGAAAAAAAGGAATCTCGAAGTGGGTACAGGGGGCGCGGTCGAGAACGGTCAAGGGCCAAAAAAGGTCGCCGCGAGAATCGAAAAGCAAAGGATCCGAAGAAGGGGTGTAATATGAAACGTTGTCCCGGCCAGCACATACTCGTCGATGGCCTGCTGGCTGTCCCGGTTGCCGTCGAGCTCGGTGATCGTGACCTCGGTGTTGCCCTCGTGGCTCTCCCTGCGCTTCGAGGTCTTTTTCACTTTCCGCACCTTGCGCTCCGTCGTCGTGTACACTACACTGTCTACGTCCGCCATGGCTTGCAGATGATGACTTATCGAGCGTCGGTCGAGGATGGGTCACGAATGCTCGGGAAGAATGGGCGAAAAAGCTTTCGATATGCGGAACAAGCGACGAGAGAGGAGGAGCTCGTGTGCCTCGCGATGTTTTCGAATGAACTGACTGAAATCTAGGATCCGGCGAGTCAGGTCGTCATCGCACCGGGGACGCTATTTTCGGCGCCCGGCGACGTCTCCGTCGCTCCAGGGCGCGGCGCCCATAGCTCGCTCTCGCTTCTTTTTCCGCCTCTCACCGTCGCTCGTTCGCTCGCTCTCGCGGTCTGTCCCCTCCCGCGGGTCCATCGCCGGCCAAGCGCGCGCGAGAGCGACCGAGAGCGACGACGACCGGCCAGAGCGACCGAGAGCGACCGAGAGCGACCGAGAGCGACCGAGAGCGACCGCGAGCGACGAGCGCAGCAGTGTGCCGGGTGCAACTTGCTCCCTACACTCTCGCGAGGAGCAACTCGCGAGCGTTATCCTCCGCCGCTGCTCGTGCTTGCGGCCTACGGGAAGCGTTTTATTTCCATCCCCGTGCTAATAATATTGGCGCTGGGCGCGATCGCCGACGCTTTTTCTCCTCATCTCCCCATCACTTTCTAAGGGCTTCGAATGCCCACTTCTTTCGGACAATGGCAATCGTCATCTTTCAATCTCAAGTATATCTTCTTCGAGCTATTCGTTCATACTTGGATTCTCCATTTTGAAACATTTCCTTTGGCGTCGGTATACGACTCGGGCGCAACATTTCCTCATGATGTACGAACGACTCGAGACAATAATGATTGCTCGATCGCAATGACTGTGCGAAAATTGTCCCTACATCATGACCCTACAGTGTCGCCAAGTTGCTCGAGATGAATAAAAAACTATTGGCTCCGATTCGAAACATTCGAGATGGAAAAGTTTTCGAAAAAAGGAGATTGTAATCGAACGACGACGCTGACGTTTCGCCTTCACTTGTAGCAAACATATTTTTGCAAGAGTAAACCACTTTGGTGCACATGGCATTTATTCCAAAGCCATTTCGATAGTGCATTCCATTCAATCGTTTGTATGAGCGCATATAGGGAAGTAGGAGTGTGTAGCATTACTTGGTGATTTTTCTCATTTTGGTTGCAATTTCGACGGGTAGCCAAATTCCGAGAGTGATCCTAATGATCGTGAATTTGGATGTTTATTTCATGTACTCATGACTGCCGACGAAGCTTGTTTTGCAACTTAATGGGAGCATTTTGGATCGATTAATCAAGTTTTTCGTTGTACTGATTTCACAATCATTGGTGCTGATTGTGCCAACATTCACGCATGCAAGTCTTTCGAAACGAAAACGAAGTCACTAGTTCTCGAAAATTAAAAACGTTGTTAAAATCCGACAAGTACTTGCAATTAGAATAATCTTGGAGTGGATTTCCAAATAAGGCAAACAAGTTTTCATCAAAGGGATTCGAGCGCTTGAAATTCGAATGAAAAATTCAAGGTCCGCGCATTCGAACTTGAAAATTGACCGTTTAAATGTATTTCTTCGATTCGATAGTTTTTTTTAAATAAGTTGCGAAAATTGCAGCGCGTATAAATCGAATCGTTTCAAAGTCTGGGAGTTTTGAAAGGTAAGATCGGGAAAAACTCGAGTATGACAATTGTCATTATTTCATGATTTCAAATGAAAATATGAACTGGAAGAATTGTGAAAAAAGGTAACTGTTTTCTTCGGCAGTCTTAAAAGTCCAGGCAGTTTTTTGGTTTCTACGGGTTATATTGAAATAGTAACTACCAATTTTCAGCAGTGGCCGTCGTCTAGGTTTTCCAGTTGTTGTTTTGAGTATTTTGGCAGTTTTTAATATTATTATGACCGATTGGACGGTTATTGAATATTTTGAAAAGTAATGTAGAAAAAATGGGAAAAAAATGTAACGTAGAAAACGTTGAAAAATTGATCGAGTTTTTCAACTGTCGAAACTGTAATAAAGTGTTGAACGGTAGAAACTGTTGAAACTGTCGAAAATTTCCAAAAGAGTCAAGATACTAAGACTTTTTGAATATTCTTTTGAAAAGTTGGATTCAGTACGATTATGGAGATTTTTTTCAAACTCTCGATGAATAATTTTTAGCCGCGTTAATTTTTACACCTGCGGCAGTTGAGGCTATTTTACTTTCCAAGATTTTGTAATCTCAGGAAATTCAGAGAAGTTTCAACACGAACCAAGAAATTTCGAAATATTCTTGGAAATTGTTTTTCAAGCCAGCTTAAAATTTGCTTGCTCGCATTTGACGTGTGTACTTAATTGTAAATACAACTGAACTAGAAAGAAAATATGAAATTCGGACGTCGGTTCTTGGCTGAAGCCTCACTTCCTAAAAGCTGCTTATGATTTATTCAACTCTAATAATTGCACACGAGAAATACCCGTTCTCCTGGCAAAAATAAAGGAAACAAGCAAAAAAGCGAAGCAAACAACTTCCAGACAATCATTGCAAAAGTTGCGCAACAAGTTATTGGAGCTCTTGGGAGTATTTGGATCAAGATTGTGTAATTTCATCTGAAATATTTTCTGGTAACGTAATAGTATCATCGATACCAGAGTTGAAAATAATAAATGACGACACTTTTTTCCGCCTCATTTATCGTCTTACAGCATTCGGGAATTTCGCGTGGCGCTCTTCAGATTGATATTTTGGGAGTTCGCACGTGAAGCACACGGCACCAATAAACGGCTCGCGACTTGACATTTCGTATCCACCTCAATCATCACGTCGTTTTAACATGCTCGCGGATGTTGAGCTGATTTTTCCCCCCGTCCGAGACGAGCGGAATATCGTCATTCCCGTATTTGGAGTTGTTTCAATAATAAGGGATTTCTGAAGGGCTCTTGGAACTCGAGAGGGTCCGACGGGTAAAATAGCGCTCGAAATGGAAATGAAAGGGCGTTTTTCCATCTCTCTTCCCGAATTTACCCAAAACGCTTTACTGTCCTCCAAATCGGGAAGGAAATACTCAATAGGTCCTCTGGAAGACGATTCCTCGTGATCCTCCTCGTCGCAGGGAGGAACCTCCGATTTCCGTGGCTCTGCGTCACTAGTAGCGTCACCCCCCCTCTTGTTCCTGCCCCCGCATTTGCTGGCGGCGCCATTCCTCGATTTCTCAAGCTCGGGGCTCCAACTCGGCTCATCCCCAGTTTTGTCGAGACTCGTTTGCACCTGGACGGAAACCCTGCGCGCGCCTGGAGACGAGCCCGAGAGATCGCCCTCGGGCGGTGTCGTGTTCGTCCACTTGTCCTCCGAAGCTCCATCCGTCCGCGCCAAAATATCCGACTTGCGCCTCCTGGGCTCTTTATGACGCTTCGTTTTCACTTTGCTCGCACGTTCCGCGGATTTACGAATCTCGGAACTGGCACATTTGAACCTCGCCTGTTTTCTATTCATAGCCGTCTCCCTTTGGGGAGGCAGCCGCGACTTGGGGCTTCCAGTGCCTGCCAAAGACCCCGGCGGATCGGAGGCCTTGCCCTTCCGGGCATGGCCCCTGGCCAGAACCACCGTCGGGGACCTCGACTTGACGCGTCTCCCGAGCCTCGGATACTCGAGGACGTCGTTCAGCGAACCCGAGGACGAGAAGAGCTCTTCGGCACTGGCGGAGGTCGACCCGCTGAGCTCGCGGGCAGAGGGAACGGGGGTCGGCACCCGGACGTACGAGTCCGGCCGAAGGCGAATCTTGCTCGCCTCCTCGCTGTCGTTGCCCAAGGAGGCGTCGAGGATGCTCGCGGGACTGGACCAGTCGCCCCCGAGCCTGGAGTGGAGCCTGGAGCAGGAGGACAGGTCCCCGCTGCTGCATCGGGACAGAGTGGCCGTGCCCGAGTCGGGGTCGAGGGCCTTGAGCTCCCCGCGCACCCGGAGGCTGTACTCGTGGAGGTTCTCGAGCTTCCTGCGAGCCCCCGGGGGCAGGAGACGGGCGCCGGCCGAGTGGCTGTAGCTGCGGATCGAGTCGTGCCAGCTGACGCTTGGCTCCGAGGGCGGATGGTAGGATGGCAGGCATGGCGATGTGGGCGCGCTTCCCGACGCGTGCGACGAAACGTGCCGGAGGCATGCCAATAGTTCCAGAACACCTGCGCAGCTGATTAGAACCGACAGCAGGAGACCCATGGCCGCGAATGGACTAGCACTTGCACTTGCTCATCCTTTCCTCCTCTCTGCCGCCCGCGTTCCCGAAAAAAAGACACCGGCCGTCGTCGTCGTCGTCGTCGTCGTCGTCATTGTAATTCCAACGCGTCCATTGGGAATTGCCTATGCCAGTTGATGGCAGCAAGAATACTACTGCTTAATTGAATGCGGCGCAACAGTCGTTGGTCCGGCAAACGTAATGTTTCGCTTTGACGAGGGCTGCTCGGGCCGATAGCTAAAGTTAGACCGACGCCCCTGGATGCGATTTCTGTCCTTAATGTGCACATGAACGTCGGTTATCAGGCGCGGAGACGTGTACGCAGCAGTGTGCGTGGACGCTGTTGGCAGCCGAACGACAGGCTATGACCTTTCGCGGCTTTCGTCTGATGCACGGCTGACGGGGCGTCTGCCAGCCGGACCAGGCATTGCGAGGGATCGTCATTCGTGGGGAAGGCTCGAATCCGATATTCCTGTTTGAGTCGTATTCGACCGCGCTTACAGTCGGTCGCGGTATCCGAGTTACATTTGAAGCATCGCCCATCGACGTTTTCAACGACTGTGTTTTCCAACTATTGTTCGCATCACTGGATGTACAATTCAAGCAATGGTGGCCGTCAATAAAGTCGTTTGATCGAAAATTGCCAGCGATTATTTTTTGCCCTCAATCATAACACTTTCGTCGAATGACACGATCAAGTTCCCAGCAATTTGGCAATGGAAAAATAAACGTCGTGAATATATTTTACGGATCGTGGAAATATTATCAGCTATATAATCATAATCACCCCATCACTAGCTTGTGGATATATTTTATTTATACTTTTTTTCAATTTTACTTATTGCGTTCATATTACGAATGCACTACAAGGTCAATAATGTACCATGTAACATTCCAAATACTGTAAAATGTATTGCACTACGTTAGGAAAACTATTCTGGCTATATATAAAAAATGTCGAGTTTCAATAACTGGAATGCCGGACTTGACGAATGTCGAGTAAAAGACAAAGCCTGAAATTCGCCCATTTTAGGATTGTTGAGCGATAGAAGATTTTAGAATAAGAAAATTTTGCAACGGGAGAGTTTATATTCGTAGACTTGAAAAGTTAGATGTTACAGTTATTCTATACTCATAGTTGATAATTGGGCAGCATTCGAAAAATCCAAGACACTGAAATATTGTAATTTTCTAGATTTCACAGACATCACAGCAACACGGAGCGAGTCAGTTTTTGCGATTTGTAGGATTATTAATATTGCGCATAACCATATATAATCGTGTGCCTATAATTTTGAAATTTTACGTATCATTGCACGAGGAATTCAGAACTTGAAATGATGAAAAAAAAAAAAAAAATTTCCCAAAGTTGCAGTTTTTGGGATGCTTTTTTTATTCATGCGAATTTTTACAATAGTGAATGTCTGTTCGATTCCAACAACCACTTCGGCTAATTTTAAAACATCAAATATGATTATTTTGTTGAACGCGCAAATGTCGTGAAAAATCTGCGCGTCCAAGTTGACGTGGTTCGACGAATAAAGACATCCGCCGGATAAAAATAGTGCGGTCGCTCATAAATCGAGCACCGGCATTCTGTCGTGGCCGTGAAAATTACTGATCAGTCCTGAAAACCATGCTTCGAGTTTTTTATCCGTTTTTTTACAATAATCTTTCCGAAAAGAATGCCGACACATCGACTAGGCTCGAATTTCTCATTCTTCATGCTGATAGAAATGAAAGAGCTGAAAAAAGATAGAAATCACTTTTTCTCTAGGATTCTTCAGTTTTCGAATGAATTTCATGTGTACTCCTGATTTTTCTATGAAAATGAAGGGAAATTGCAAAAAGAACTAGGAATCGGAAGTGCCGCTATTGAGATATTACAAATTTTCATAGTATATTCGTTCAATACTTTCTTCATGTCTTCAGCCTCGAATCCGATGCGCGGGAATCCGCAAAAGCTCTATTCGCGAGGACTTTCACGAATCAAGTTTTAATATAGTGATCGACCATTCGAGCGAGAGTTATAAATGTACATTTGAAGCGCACTTGGAAATGTTTTCAAGCCTCAAGAATTTCGAGCACTTTGAAGAACGCTTTCAACTTGCACGAAATTCTCATCGTTTTTCTGAAATGTCCCAATCCCAAAAAAGAGTACCAGAGTAGTCCACGAGTTTGGAATTCGGTAGGGAAAAAACCCACGAAATCAAATAAAACCCGCTTCGAGAATCAAGCCTGTAAAACGGCGGTAGGAAAAATACATCGCCTGTTTAATGCGCTAATCAAGACTCGATTCTGGCAGGACGAACGGAAAAATGGAAATAACGACGTCGCGCAAAACACGACCCGAAATACCGGAATGCACTTACGTAACGATACGCGCATGTTCATAGTTCTTGGGGCAAGATTTACATCGACGCAGAGGAAAAACCCGCATCGATTAAACCAAGATCGCGAAATGGGCAGCCTACCAAAAATCTTCAAAATCACAAGCAGTTGGCACGAAACGAGAATAAAGTTGTCGCTTGCATCATAACGACATGCTTATGAACTCACAAGCGAAACGCGCTCTGAAAATGCACTGGGCGAAAATGAACTTTTATCGACCATGGCAGTGCGCGGGAAACAACGAAAACAATCTTGGCATTGCTCGGAAAATCGAGTTGCCCGATTGGCAAATAGGCCAGTTAAAATGGGCTCGCCAAACGCGATTGCCGACCCTCCGAAAACGTTGGAAAAGACGCGAATCGCGCGACGGTTTCAACGTGTTCGCCATTGGGAAATGTCGTGGCAGCTGCTTGATTGGCAGCGCTTGCTCTTGGACTGCGAAAGGGCTATTTCGGGAGCGTCGGTGGAGAATTTCGAGCCCGAACCAAGTGTCTTCCCATCCAAACATTTCCACCGACGATGATCGAATCGAGCGTCTGATGCGCACTGATTCGACGACTACTTTTTTTTGCCATCGAGCCCGATTCGAGATCGTGCAACTTATACGAGTTATTCGCGATCCCATGATTTTAGATCGGCTTTGGTACGGATCGCATGGAGATATTTGAAATTTTTTCCACGAGGAAGAGTCTTCTCGCGATGAGAGACGAATCGGAGTGATATCGAAAGATGTGTGTACTTTGAGGGGTGTTGTACTATTTTCGCAATTCAAGTACGAGCGTGGACCGACCAAAAATGGGTCGGCTTCTGGTCGTAGCCGGCGTCGAGCTTTTCGTGTGTGTTCCGTTTCGTTCGCGCGTAGTATCGTATGACAAAATGCGCATGCGGCCCAAGGCGCTATTAAAGCATTTATACGAGCTCGTACGTAAATACCGGCTACGAAAATTCGAATTTTCTAGACGCTCGGCTGCGATGTTTCGGGTGAGTCGACTCAAAGTCGTCCACGAGTGACTACGTTCCACATTTTCCCACCCGTTTTAGATAAAGTCAACATTTATCGTGAATTCAAACAATCGCAATTTTCTCTAGAGTTGACCATTTCCTCTTCAATCGTACCATTTCCTCTTCAATCAATCAATCAATCAATCAATCAATTATAAAGACCGAGAATTTCGCTCTGTGGACTGATTTCGTCATATCCAAAAATTTAACAATAATCCTCGACGCAATGACACATTTCACTGAACTTTTCGATTACTGCATAGAATAAGTACAATCACAGCGCAATTATTTTCAGCAGTAAACAGAAATTCATGGTGTACTTGTACTTGTAGCAACTTTCGGTAAATGACAGGGCAATTATAAACTTGTGGACATTTTCAGAGTACAACGATCGTTTTTAGCATAATTCACAAAAGCTAACATGATAAGATTATTCAATAAATCCTGATGTTTCATGAAATTGTTGAAAATTTTCAGTGACTCTTGAACTTACGGTGATTGGGAGTTGTCTGGAAATTTCAAGAAAGCTTCGATTAATCACGTATACTTTTAGCTAGGCTTTTGTTAAAAATTTGGACTCTCTTAGAATTTTTGAAATCGGAATATTTATTAGCGACTTTCGTGTATTATGAAAAATTTCTAGGATTCGAATTAATTGGAAAAATATGATGCAAATTGGAAAATATGATTCGCTTGAATTTTGTGGAACACGCAGAAAAATCAAGAATCGGTACACATTCCTCTTTTGAATAAAAATTTGAAATCTATTGAAACGCGGATTCCAACGATACGAGTTAAAATCGCAAGTGGGAAATGAAAGATAGTTTATAAATACTCACGAGTACTCGTCAATGCTTGAAATATTGGAATGTTGAAGGTTTTTCCAAAATTTAATGTATCCAAAACAAAGTTTTGTCGACGTAAATGAACAACACTTTATGCAAATACTTGAAAGTTTGTAAAAATCATCGATATTCTTAAATATCCTTATTCATGAGAAATCTTTTCCAATTTCATTCAAATTTTCAAATTGACAAGACATTTTCAGATCGAACGGTTTAAGACCGACTTTCACGTATTCGACATAATCGAGATTTGTATCGGTGTTGAAAAAAATGATGACAAATATTCAGACAGTATTTTCAATAATCATGTCAATATTATAATATGATTTACAGAAACGGGGAATCTGTACGGCCTTTTTTTGTCTGTCTACCGACTTGTATACTAGACTCTAAAAAAAAAATACCTATTCAGTAATGATGTATCCAAATCGCGAGCGATCCGTAAAAAAACATGTGCAGAAATGCTTATTACAGATATTTTTTCATCCGTCATAAATTTGTATGAAAACTTGCAAGAAAATCTACAAAGCTATAATAATACCTCTCAGACGTTTTTGCAATCGAGACAAATGTATCGTCAACTTTTCAAGAAACATAAAAAATTATTACCATGTTATACGACAATTTCGAGAACAATCATTGTTTTCAATTATTGAATATTGGGGATTATAGCTTATCATCCCATTTCCACCTTTTTGAGAAATCTTGAAAACGCCTGTCAAAAGAAAAGTATTTTCCGGTTGAAAGTATACATTAAAACTTGGAATGAGTCTAAATGTTTGTAAATTGAGGAAATATTCCGAGGAATACAAGACACAGCTGTGAAAATTTGTGTTAAAATTGTCAGATTTATGACTAAAAATTTCCAAAACACTCATGCGAAATCAAAGAGAATGAGAGTATATTTGAGGTTATCAGCAAATTTTTATATTGTTGCAAAATCTGATGAGTGATATCGGGCAGCGAAATAAAAAACACGTGCTGATATATGCAATACGCTATTTCTTTTATTCGAAAACTACCAAGCGTACTACAAAGTTTTACAGGCGAGACTTTTCTTTTTATGGCAATAAAATGAATGCACCTGAACGCTCAATGAAAATTCACCTTATGCGAAATCAATCAAGAGGAGGACAATTAATAACAAGTATAACAGTCCAAGAGCCAAATTCCAACAAATTTCGATATTTTGAAATGTAAATTCTTTCATTATTTGCTCCAATGGTTGAATCACCTTTAAAAAACTAATCTCTCCAATTACTGATTGGGAATCGAAGAAAAAATTTCCTTAGTTTGCAATTGAGAGGCTCAAAAATGTGCCGAAAGAGTTTTGAATGAGAGAAATACAAATACATGTTTCCGAACTGTAACCGAATTTTCTTCGACAGCTTGAAATCATAATCATAAAAAGTATATGCATCAGAAGGATAACGAGTTTTTTTCATATTTTCCGAGTTTTGCGGATAGTTTTTGGAAAGTTTTCCGAAATTTCATAAAAGCTTATTTCGAATACTTCCTATATACTTCGTAATGAAAATTGCGAATCGTTACGTCAATACCAGTTTTTTTAATGACCATTAGAAATCACAGTTGAAACAACTTTTTATATTTAATCCTAATCAACGCACTATTTCTTGACATTTCGGGAGTACCTAGTTGATTTGTTCATTGTTTTCCGCTGCACGTATATTTTTACTCTTTCTTTTGAAAAATTGTCCAAGGCGATGAATTACTCAAAGTCTGGGTGCATGTACTTTCCACAGAAATTTGCAATCACGTTTTAACTCGATAACTGTACACGTAATCTCCTTGAAAAAAATGACTCCATTATGTTTCGTGAATGACGAAGTTTATAGTTGCATTTCATTTCAAGTATTTTAATCTCGAAATCATCTCAAGAATGAAATAGCGTCGTATTACCCATGTTTCAAACTTGTAGCTGCATGATGGTACATACAACGGTGGTACCAAAATTACGAACTTACGTAATAACTCAATAGTGCAGTTATGTTTGAAAATAACTTTGAGCGATTCTCCAACGTTTCGTTCTTCTTCGACAATCTTGAAATTCGGAATTTGTAATAAAACGCGAGTGGTACATGATTTTGCGATGACAAAACAAAGTAATCGTTGAGTCAGTTATGCATCAGACACTGCGATGATAATTTGATTATTATTGGCGCGGTATTTAAATAATGCTCTAGTAACGATGTGATGTTATTTACAATGGCGATGACAATGAAAGTCACAAATTCACGACATTTTGGAATAGTCTCCAGTGACGATGAAATTACTCACTTCGTCACAAGCAGCACATCTGGGTTTCAGTCGTTCCGCGTAATGCCTTTCGCAGTACAGCGCACCATTGTACGCGCAATAAGTTAAATCGACTAGTAATTCTTTGCAGTGCAGGCATTTAAAGCAATTCGGGTGAAATACTTGTCCCAGTGAGCTCGCAGAGACGACGCAACTTCCGTAGGCCAAAGGTTCGCCGCAACTACCGCATGTCTGTAAAAAACAACTCGTGCCAATTGATTGAATTCAGACATTGAGAAAAACATTGGCACAAGAGAACGCCGAGGAAAAAAATCTGGTACCCTCTGACATGCATATTGCGAAACGTACTAGAATATTGTGAGTATTACAATAATACTGCACGTTTTACAGCATTACTGGGTATTTGGTCATTTTTCTTTTACTTATTACAATACTGCATGGCGGACATTGTTGTATTGTACGAATTATAATATGCATACCAGTTTGCACTGGACGATTTCAGAAAGTGTCGAATCTACAGAATAAAGTATTATCCACAGAAAATAATCCCTACGGAAAAATATTTCATGTACGACAAAAAAAATATTGTACATGTGAGTACACGCATCGCAAAAATTCATATCATACCGCGATATCCGTGATGCATCTTCGATTTTTTCCAATAGCGTATCGATTGCAATATGCTAGAAAGTACACAAAAGTATGACAAAAAAAAGTGTACGGATTTGAGTACAGCAAAACTGTACACCATGCGGCATTTTCTGGAATCGGAATTGCTAGGAATTACAATGTGGTATTGCAAAAGGTGTATGAAAAGTATGATAGAAAACGAAATGCGCGTGGTAGTTTTTTCAGCAAAATATATCTGCTACTGCAACGTCATTTACTTCTACAATATTGACTATATGTTGTGACGAAAATTGCTATGATTATCAAGCATTAAAAGTACAATGCTTCCAACTGATTTAACAGTGCAACACAGTATTGTAATGATAACTATATTTTTTTCTCGGTGACGTTGAAAAATGACGTGAAAACAGATTCAACGTTTTTATCGAAATGAGCTATACATATTTAAGAGACGAAAAATCCAAGAAAAATATCGATACGTTAATGAATAAAATACTTTTAAGCGTATTCAACTGTTATTCGCGAGTTTTTGAAAATCTGGAAAATATTTTTGTATAATCGGTTATTAGTGGATGAGAGATATCACGGTAAATTAATTTTCACACTGTAGAAATTCAACGCTTGAGTCGTGATTCAAAATCAATTATGGTAAATAATCTGAAAACAAAGCAAATAAAAGGAAAATACTGATCCATCGATGAGGAAATTCATTCTTTCCAAATTATAGCACATCTTAGGAAATCTTGTCTCATCAGCAAGAGAAAAATATGAAAAGTGGTGAAAATTGAAAAATCGTCAAGTATCACTGGCGAGTAGTTTGTAAGATGGATTGTTACATAAAATTCGGCATGTAATCATGATTTGAAATTAACTGCGAATATTCCAGGAACCAACAACTTTTTATCTCGTGTAGATTCGTATCTGCAGAATCTAGCATCGATGAATTTCAGGCCACGATATGAGAATCTATATCAACTCAGAAATCATTCTTTTCTTCCGAATACAACCATCGCGAATACGTAGAATTCAAATGATTTCTTTCTTATTTTGAAATACGGAACATCAATCGCTGATTCCTTTTGATGCGAAAAATTCATCTTAAAAAATTGTAACGTCACAATTCCCGGAGTGAGGCTGAATTTCAATAATAACTTTCGATGACTCACGGGGGAATGATGAATTTATACGGAAAAAATGACGCGATCGCGATAAGAACGACTCGAGGCGTTATTATCAATGCTTACCGATCTGCGTTCTAAATTTTCCCGAACACTGCCGATATCGAGATCTGTGATATTCCTGAGTGCCATGAAATGATCCGCTCTCGATTGGTGTTGCGGTTCCAAATGTCGACAGTATGGTCTCGCGAGATCTTGTTTCGGCAACTGATTCCTCAATTGACGATCTCTGTTGCGTTCCCCAGGCGTCCCTAATCTCGGCACTGATATTTCAGGTAGAGACGAAAAATATTCTCCTACCTGCAAGACGGACGCCACGCAATATTAATCTCTCTCCACGCGGTTTATGACATCGAAATGCAAAATCTGGCAATCCTTTCCATCAACTTATCAAAATGCATCTCGACATTTTCACGTGAACGAGAGAAGTTTATGCGAAATCTTCCTCGACAAATGGACTCACAATGAGATCTTTGCTCATCATGATTTTGCATCGTGTACATGATTATTTGAATTATGTATTTCCTGAAGGATAAGTGCGCGAAATACGTTGATGAGTGATATTTTTCAACGAATGAGCACGCGATGTAATTATCATTCGTCATTTGTTTTCAACCGCATACTCAAACGAGAAGAAACATAACAGATAACGAAACGAAGATCAATGTCTCCTTCGCATTATTATTATTATTATTATTATTATTGCTCTGATAAGTGTGCAATGTGTAATAATGAAAAACCTTTGAAATCAAACAGGCTGGCGGTATAATAATATTTAATTATTTTTTCATCGTATTATGTTCTCAAACAGAATGAGAATCCATACGTGCATGAATGGGCGTAATTTGTTGTACATTCCTTTGTATTCATTTACATGAATAATAGTTTTTTTATCGTTTTTATGAGTGTACTTTAATTTCGTTGCATTCCATGAAATACGAAAAAATCTGGAATTCCGAGTCGCGTATGGAAAGTTCTTTTTCCGGCTCATAATAACTCGCAGTTCTTTTCATCGATCGCCATCTCGTCTCTTATCATGGATTGTACTGCTGCGTGTATGTGAGTCGTGCGATCAGTAGTGCATGAAATTGCGCAGAATGTCGCTTACTTTCTGCCAAGGTAGGCCCGGAGGTGTCCAGGACAATTCGTTTTTCGAAGACTCGCAATGCTCGGGCTTCTTGTTTTCGAGACTCAAGCGTGCTTTTACGGATGACCACTCGTCGTGGCGAATTTCGTGGGTGTCTTGGGGACATTTGCAGCTCGTGCAATTTTTCCTGCAAATTTACGAAAATCTGTACACGAAAGATGTGGGGCATTTTGTGAAATTCGTCACAGTTTCACGTTCCAAGGGACGCGAGGGTACGAAGGGATGTTAAAAATGTTGCATGATGGTTTTCTTGGAAGCATATTTTTGTCGCTACGACGCGACTACAGTAAATGTGGAATCGAAATTCGTGAGTTTGGGAAGAGAACTCGGACATTGGAGGAATTTCATTGCCGAAGTTTGGATTGGTGTGAAAATCGGAAAACCGTAGCCCGTGAAACGTGTTTTCTGGGAAAAGCCTCGATTCGTAGAGTTTTCATCGAGTGACGCAAGAGAAAACGCGTGCTCTGCCATGGCGCTCCTATGGTGAGGGTTTTGGTGGATCAATTAACAGGGTTTCTTGCACACTAGCCTAGCGTTTCAGTACTTTTCATCGTAAAGATATTTCACGAAAAAATTACTGTATGATGGCATACTTCTCGTTCTCAGTAGTTTTCGTGACCTCGAAAACTACTGAAAACGCATTAGCGATCTGAATTCCTACTGACGCTAGAGGTACATATAAAAACTACGCATACTCGGATAAGACTTGCTTCAGGTACTTTGGACTTGCGAAAATTGTAGCTTTAACCGTATTCTCGCGAGGCAAACCACATAGAAGTGCATGGGCCTAGAGCAAGCTTCGCCTCGTGAAAATCTCACGAGCAGGGGCGGCAGACATGGGAATGAATTTGAAAGGAATTTTTCAGAAACATTTCAAGTACAGTTTTGGCAATCTCACTTCAATAGTAGCTCCAAAGTGTTGTATTCTTGAATTGAGGATTTTGAATTTTGAAAAGGCTTCTATACGTGAAAAATGAATGATTCGGTTGTCCATTATGTTCATTTTGTACTTCTTACGCGTTCTACTAAATACGTATTCTGAGAGTCGAAGAAAGGGAAAAAATCCTTTTTTACTTTTAGAACTGTACAGTTTCTTCATGACTGACGGTCGTGATTTTTGTAACGAGGCAAAGACAATAATAACGTTGGAATCGAGATGAAATTTTAAATGGGAGTTGCCTATTGTTCGCGCCCTCGCTCGGGACTTTCTCATGAGGTCATCGATGCATTAGTAGAGTGGGCGTGTATGACAAGGTCGAACGACATGAGGACGAACATTCACGTAACGCATATCAGTCAAGCTTATTCGTGCGTACAGTTAGAAAATTACCTAACTATTAGCTCAAACAACTCTGATTGATCGAAAACCTTGCAATAAAGGTGGAGAATCCTGGCGCAGTTCCATTTCATACCAGGCCAAGGGGCGAGGCTCAAATCGAGACCATCCTCGAGCGGGCACTTTCCGATGGCCGGACCTCGCATCAGCTTCCTCCTCAACAGCGTGCAACTTTTTTCGTTGCCAGCCTCTTCGGCGTCTTTCTTCTTATTCCCGCTCGACAATATTTCCCCCAAACTTTTTCCAATCTCGGCGCCGCACAGCGTCAAGTACCTGTCGCGTCGGTCTGACGAGGGCACCATTTTCCGAGAGCAATCTTTCTCCGACAACGAAGGACACCGTGACCTTGAGCTGTCCTTGGCGCGATAATCATTACTCCCGGCTTTTTTCACGGGCTCTTGGATGCGCACGCGAACGTTTTGGGGCTTCGCCCCCGGTTCCGGCACGCAACGTACCTGCACTTCCATTCTCGCTACTACCGGCGCTCTCGTCTCGTTATTCATGTTTCGCTCATGTCGAGGTACGGTCTACTCTTCTTCCTTCTCTTATTCGGGGAAATTTACCCTCTGTGTTTTTTCACTGAGAAAAGAAAAAGAAAAAGAAACTGCATCAATGACTTGGAGGAGACTTGGAAAATGTCACTTTTGACGTCGAAGCTTTTTGGTGGTGAATTGAATGAGGCGTGATTTTGTGATGAGCTTTACGGAAATTTCTCCAGTCTTTCCAGTCTTGTTGCGAGACCTTTTTTTCACCTTTCAAGTTACAAAATCGCGCACTGCAAAGATTATCGGAGCATATTTCCTGAATATTTTACTAAATTCCGATCAAGCTGTCCATAATCATTCAAATTTTCACGGAGCACAAAGTAGTCAAGACTTTCACGAAAGTGTTATGATTGTTGGATAGTCGTCAAAAAAAATCGAAACTCGTGAATATTAATTCAATAGCTACTACAGCTATTGAACGCTAGGTAGTAGCCTAATAGCGCTTCGAAAATTGTTGGGCAGTCGTGAAAAATATTATTAAAGCTGTGAGTATCGAAAAATAGTCGGGGATAATTTGTGACAGGAACGAACAGTGGGGCTAGGTAATGTTCGCAAAAAAATACACAGGAACGAAAAATGAAGCTAAAACTGATCATCAATAATAAATAACAGTTGAAAGTATTGGGATGAAAATAAAAATGGTCCACAACAGTCGACGATAGTCAGACGATAGTCCAAATTTACCTGGAATAGTTCGAATAGCGGGAAATTGCAAGAAAATATTCGAAAACAGTTCAAGTAATTTGAGAATACGTGAAACAGTTCAAAACACTGCATATGTAGTAGTCAAAAATTGTCAACGATTTTTACCTTACCGGTCAAAAATAATAAAAAATGGTCAACAGTCGAGAATATATATTCATGATTAGTGAACGAGATATAGTCAGTCAAGATTTCGAACAGCTAAAAATACTTGGAATCATTTGAAAATAATCAAAGTCAAAAGTAGCGTCACATTATTCGAACATGTTAGTCGAACAAAGCCAACAATAGTTCGATAGCAGTTTAAAAGAATGAAAATAGTAAATAGGCAAATTTTCGAAATCCATGCACGCATATCGAAAAATGCTGCCATAGTTGGATGGAGGCGAAAAATGTACATGGTGGTTCTCATTTTTTGAGATCTTACGTGGCCATAGGGTAAGGGGAGGGCAACCATGCCACTAAATTTCCGATTCTCCTAAAATTTCAAGCTGCATTGCTTTTCAGTTTCTGCATAAAAAACTACTTTCGAATTTCGGAAACTCCACTGACAAGAAAGGCACGATGGAAAAATGAAAACCTGTTTTTCCACCAATGTCACTGAGTTTCGAAATTTCCGAAAACTGTTAGCTGCACTAGCTTCTACGCTAAACACAAAAATCTATAAATGAGCGCTATTTTCGTTGATGCGTCTGCCACGCGGCAGTTTTTGTGTGTAACGAATAAAGAGCTTTTTGCGTCTCGGGACAATCAGTGCATTCATGCATAAACACCATGGCGAGCAATTTTAACGGGCGTAGGCGCGTCTTGCACTCTAAATTTATTACGCTCGACATTTCTCACGTCAGCCAAGCTTTTTTATCCTCTCTCTCTCTCTCTCTCTCTCTCTCTCTCTCTCTCTCTCTCTCTCTCTCTCTCTCTCTCTCTCTCTCTCTCTCTCTCTCTCTCTCTCTCTCTCTCTCTCTCTCTCTCTCTCTCTCTCTCTCTCTCTCTCTCTCAAGTCATTCAGAACGTGCACAAGTCACTGAAAAAGCGTACCCGAATATATGCGACCCCGGTTCTTTAGGCCGCGAACAAACGTGCTTTTTTCGCAAATAAACGTGTAATTAGATAGTTTTCGTAAAAATTTACGACGTACTCGAAAGATTGCCAATTTAAATGTTATTCAACTTGTGAAAGAAAGTTTTCAGACTGATTAGCTATTTTACGTGTTTCAAATTTGAATTTTTTTCATTTTGCAAACTAAAATTCATATGCGAGATCACCAAGTTGGTGAAAAATCATTCGACAGAGGCGAATTCTCGAGAATTTTCGCAAAAATATTACCCGACCTCAAAACTAGATGAATCGGATATATTTGATACTTTTTTCCATTGAGAGAATGAGCAGCGATTTCCGTTTATAAAACTGTAAATAAACGTTTGCCCTTCCAGCATTAGGTATTAAACTGAAATAATAATGAATTTCCTGGCGCGGTGACTGCGAATCAAGAGGAAAAAAAAAAAAAAAAGAAAATGAAAATAGTTTTTCCTGCCTCTTTTTAAATTTATTTACTGTGGTAATTGGAAGAAACCCATCCATTTCACTTTAGCCAATGAGGGTAGGAACGATACGAAGCTGTTCCATCGATTGACATTAAAAGCCATTTGCAGGGTTTTTACGAGGGCTGAAGCTACAATTTTCTTGAAATTCTTCTCACGTCTTCACTTTGTGAAACTTTTTTTTTTTTTACGCCCACAAAAGCAAATTTAATCAAGTTCGAAAAGCGACTGCGCATCATGTAAATTTTACACCGTATCATTTCATATTCAACAAAAGGTCAACACGATTTTTCAATCGAAATGGGGAAATTTGGAAAATGAACGAAATTCGGAAAGAAAACATGCACAGCGAATACAATAGTTGTAATGAAGAGGAAATTCAATCCTTCAGAGCATAATTTGAGAAATTTCGTTCTAAACCGTGATGACGAGGAAAAGAACGTATATTCTCGCGTGACGTGACGTCATTCTGATTCGTTAATGCGCGAAACACGTGCAAACACGAGGCTGCTCAAAATGAAAGTGATAATTGAACTTGATGAGTCTGACCCTCTGATTTGATTTTTTCATTTGGAATTCTATTTCGATAAACTTTACTTTGTGTTTCCGTCTCTGCTTTTGAAACCATACAATTTCATGCGATTCCAATGACCAATTTTCTCATGATTCTTTACACTCGTCAATTTGCCTACCATGCAGCAAATCAGTATTCAGTAATGTACGTGTACGCGAATCAGAAAAAAGTAATTCTCAAGACTGCTTGGTTTTAATTTACTTTTAATTTAATTTTAACTTACTCATCACGATCATTCGCGTTATCAACACGATGTCAAGCACGAAAGAAAATGTTGAAAGTTTCTGTAATAATTTGCCGCGTACGCGAAAACTGCGAAAAATTCGAGGAAACGTTAAACATGAAAGGTGAAAATGCCGCCAAGTTTTGGTGCACGATCTTTCGTCATGTGCAAGTGAGACGGCTGAATGAAACAAATGCAGTGTGTTTCAATAGCCCCTCCCACACTCGAATGCCATTCATATAGCCCGAGAATGATCTCACGTTGTTCAACGCACAAGACGTTGACAATCATGATATATTTTCGACCGCGCGCTCTATCGTGCAATTTTACGAAATCGACCTCAATATTGCATTCGAAACTGTTCTCTGAACTTCACCCGATTTCATCTGACTTCGCATTCAACAAAACAGCGTATGCATTTCCGGAATTCGAGGTCCATCAACAACTGGACAAAGTCACATCAAAAAGCTGGGGCGGGGCGGGGGGGGGGGGGGGGAAAACTTGCGACACACAGTTTTTCACGCGCAGTTGCATTTCACATTTCCGAAAATTGGCGAGTTTGAAAAGTGTACGATGAAACAATGTGTGGAGGTGTTTTGAGAAGTGTAGAAATTGCAATGATAAACATACCGAAAGAAGGACTTGGCAATAATAATCATGCACGTGATAAGCGACAGAAGAAAGTGGCCTCGGTGTCACTCGGGAAACGCGCTTCGCGACGGAAAACGGCGTAGGAAAATGAAGGAAAATGCGTGACGTCGAGTGGGAAAGTTGCGGGTGAAATGCGCGTCTTTGCCGAGATGCGTGTCATGATGCGGCTGGTAGTGCATCCGCCGCACAAGGAGCGTTCTTTAAACTGGCGCCACGCGAGGCGTGCGATTAGCAAAGTTAGCGTTGCTAAACTATACGCGAAAGCACGTGAGCCGGCGCAGGCGCGACCGCTGATGTCACCGAAATCCTCGCGGCACCTGCGTGAGTGGCACCGAGAACCCTTTGCGGGAAACCCCCAAAGTGCCCCAAAGCTCGTGCCCTTTCCGCCACAAAGGTCGCCCCTCGCCCAGAAACAATGATGCTTCATTCGTTCGCGTTTCTCGTCTTACATCGCGCATCAAGTCACATTTCTCCTTCGTACAAGGAATTCCTCCAGCGGCGCAAAAGACACAGTTCTCGTTGGATAATGAGAACCACGAATATTCCTTCACGCAAAAGCTATTTCGATAAAAATGCCTATTCAATATTTACGTCAATGTAACATTTATCGCGGTATCACATCGTCAATATTCATTGGCGAGATAATTTTGCGCGATCGTATGAATATGGGAATCGGATATTTTTATATCGATAGGATGAGACTTCTGGATAGTTTTGGGAGTGATTAAGGATGTATTTTCGTTATTACGATGGTTTGCTTCAGGTTTACTGTGTCTTTAAGAAAATAGCTCCTGAAGCTGAAGAAAAGATTCAGCTCCTCGTCGAGAGCTGAAAGCTCAAGACGAAATACACAATGAATCATTGCCTCGAAGGATCATGGAATGTTGCATACTGTGATGGGAGTGTTTCTGTGATTGTCTACGAAAATTTCACTCACTCGTCCCAGTGAGAGGAATAATATTACATTTGACATTGGGACAGTGAAAAAAATCATTGAATGCATGAAACCCGTTTTTCCGTAGGAGCTTTCAAGACGCGCGATTCTTTGGGCCTTTGGGATGTTTCACGTACAATGACAGTAGCTAGCCAAAAATTGTAATTTTTGCGTTTCATTTTTGTTTTCCGTTAATTGCGACTCTCGTGTTATACGTGTAGGAAAGTGAAGGTAATTTTTAGACGAAAACGAAGGTAAAACCGATCTCGGGGATAAGAAGATTCAGAAACGACACTCGTGTATTACGTCGGATTATTTCGAAACATAACTTTTTCGAGATTCGCAAGATAATATTCTATAATTGAAAAAAAAAAAAATCTGAAAAACTTGCAAAGCACCAAAAACTTGAGAAAAAATCCCGAAGAGTTGGACCTGATTCAATAAAAATTTCAGAAAATTGAACAACATTGAAAATTATTAAAATTGGCAGCATTTCCGTGAAACGCGAAAATTTCATCATATTTTTTGAAACTTGTACGACAATTTGGAATCGTACTAATTATATTCTTTGAAGATGCGTATCATGACTCTCTAATTTTTCAAATAAATATCATGGATACTTAATTAATTCTAAAAATGAAGACCCCGCTTACTTAACATGTATATGCAATTTTGAAGTTATTTTTGAAAGTTTTTTACGGTTAGGTTCTATTTCGGAAATGACTGTCATTTAGGAAAACGAAGAAACATTCAAATTTTTGCGGATCAACGATGTATACGTATCTATGAAAATCGAAAGACGTGTAGTATTTCGACAAAGTTTCATCTCTTCTGTATATCGTAATCATTATTATCAATTCTTCGAAAAATCATGGTTACGGCGTATTATTTTTTTTCTACCAAAAAACTATGCGACTATGTAAGTGTTGAAACGTTTTCATAAGTTTCAAGAATCATGATAAGTTCAGCAAGTTGTAATGACAAGTGGAAAGTTTTGAAAACTCTCAACCTTTCAAACCTTCGCTCTTGGAATAACGTCGCCCTGTTTCTTCACAGTGTTTCCTTGAAAAATTCAAGTTCTCTATCTTGAAACACCCCGAACAATTGAGAGTGAAGAAAAAGAAACACATCACATGAACTTGAGGGGAATGTATTCTCATATTATTTATAAAATATACAAAAACTACCTAGAGTGATATTTCCGAACAAAATAAACCTAGAGATGCCTATAATTTAAAATTGCACTGTTAAACAAGAAATTTCGATTATTTAGCGAACAATGATGGGAATGTAGCTTCAAGTATCACTTGTTGGAAATTTGATATTTACCAATGTCGCACTTGCAAATATAAACAAACGTTGCATTTGTGAATAAATAAAGTGGTCAAGTTTCGGAATGCTGAAAATTGTTATTCTTCGGCTGGTCTTGTATTCTTTCTTCTGCTGTTCCCGCCTGTTTTTTTTGGTTTTGGAGGCGGATTTTCCAAAGCATCTAATTCTTCGTCGGTGAGCACATCTTTGTACCAGTCCTTGCTAAAATTTGAAACCAAAAATTATGATTGTTCTGCTCAACTTTAAACTCAACTCGAAGTTTTCGTGCGCTCACTACTTGGAGGAACTCTGCAAATCTTTGTAATGGTTAGCAAGCTTTTCAGAGATTCATTCAAAAGTACAGAAAAGAATAAATATCGACGATAACTTTTCGTAGTTTTCAGATTTAGAGGTAGTCAGATTGAAAAAATTTTTACAATTTCAACAACTTTTCGTGAATGATATAATCATCATTATTTCTGAAATCATTGAAAAAATTTTCCATATCGTTCGGACATAGAGCTATCTTTATCTAGCGATATTTTTAGAATACGAATATTTTGAATTATAAATATATCAAGAGATCCTTATTTTCATTCATGAATTTTTTAGATTTTTCATGATTTCCGCGAGAAGAAATATAATCTGGAAAAATGAAGCATCTTACGATCGTACATCATCATGTTTTTTTAATAACGAATATCACATTACGCGAATGACAAATCGATCACGGAAATAATACTTCTCCCTCTTCATTGTTCAATGTTCCGTTGTTCTCAATATTTTTCACACGATGGATATTTATTTTTTGTGAAATTGACTGTGACCGAACATTGAGTGATGGTTTACATTGAGATGTCCAATTACCATTCTGGGACTTTTCTGGCCCAGTCGCATTTTCCCGTGCTTTCGTCGAAAGCTTGGCCGAGCTTGCAACCACTTCGCCGAGGAATTTCTCCGTTGACGCACACGTAGAAATATTGGCAATCATCTAGGTCGGGGTAACGAGGATGTGTTGCTGCGATTCTCGATTCAACCTGGCAAATTTATCGAATTTGAAGATTGAACATTTCCTAAAAATACTTTGCTGCTGTCGGATGCATGGTTTATTTCAAATACAAAATAGAGGACTTTGTGAAAGAAGCCATCGTTTGAAGATGACATCAGAAAAAAGTGAACATCTCTTATCCACCTTCGGAAATTCCTTCTGTAGAGAACTTTACGACTTGATTCCTTTGTAGTTTTGATCGCTTACAACAATTTTCAATAAATCAATGCGATTTCGAGAACTGAGTTATGCGGAATTCAGCAAAATTTTTGACGGACACTCGTCCATGATTTTCCATGATTTTGAATCACTTGCTCCCTTTTAGAAATGTCCGCCAGCGAAATATTGCTTTTTTTGAATACTTACAACTGGACACGTGAAATTGAAAAGTTCTCGAGAGCCGCAGCCCTTTTTCTGAGCTTCGTCAGCCCAATTGCAAATGCCAGTTTTATCTGAATAAACGAGTCCGTCGGGACAAGTGATCATGTTGAATTTCCCATCGACGCAATAGTAAAAAGTGTTGCATATTCTCGGGTCCTCGTGCGCGAAGTAACCGTGAAGTCGAGGACAATGTAGACTTGGCTGTGGTTTTTCTACCAAAATGACAGCAATTTTCACATTTCAGGCTCGAACATTGTCAAAGTCTAGCATTATTTGTTGAAATACAAGATTTCGAGAAAGTACATAAATGAAATATTCGAGAAAAAAGTACCAACTAAGAAGAATCTTCGACAAAGATTACGATAAAAAGGATAATATGACTCTATTTTTGCATAATTAGGAAATTGAACAATGATCCCACGATGATAATAATATTTTAACCTCAATTCTTGAATCGGAGTAAACTGTTTTTTTTTTTTCCCCCCCCCCCCCCAATGCTCGGATAGTTATTTTCAATTGCGCCACTGAAACTTGGAGTGAATTGAAAAATCACTCTACAGGAGTGAAATTGTAGTTTCAAAAATCACTTTCAAGTAGTGAAATTTCACTCCAAAAATCATTGGAAAATAGCGAATTTCACTGCTGCCACTTAAACAGGGTCAAGTTCCACTCCGTTTCGAGTAAAAACACCCTCACTAAAACATGGAGTGATTTTTCCAATTAGCTCACGGTATTGAAACTTGACGAAAAATCACTTGAAAGCAGTGAAAAGTCACTTTATTAGTCCCTCCCAAATTATGAAATTAATATTTTCCACTCGAAAGTTGAGAATATTCACTCGGAAAAAATCATTAGAAAGTGGTGATATTTCGCTCCAAAGCGCATATTAATAAATAAATAGATAAATGAAGCGCACATTGGAATTCACTAATTTGACTCGAAAGCGTGAAATGTTGCCACTTTTCAAGTGAAACTTTACTTTTATTTCAGAAAAGAATCCGACTCACGTTTGAGAGTGAAATTCACTATCGGAAGCAACTCTTTCCTCTCCGAGGGTGAATCTCCACTCCCCGTTTCAGTGGCAGTACTTTGACGCAA
Organism: Platygaster robiniae; assembly: GCA_028476575.1. Lineage (NCBI taxonomy): Eukaryota > Metazoa > Arthropoda > Insecta > Hymenoptera > Platygastridae > Platygaster > Platygaster robiniae. The sequence continues at coordinate 775,765 of CM052024.1, forward strand.
TATAGCGTGATAATATTGACTCGAAAGAATGAAGAGAGTTTTCTCACCAGATTTGTATACGGCACGACAAGTCTCACGGAATGTTGAACAATTTTGTTTCAAGTTTCTTCGGAAAATGTGAAGGAGGCTTGCAAATGAATGATACTTTTCCAAAAACTCACGTAATTTAGGCCTCTTGGAGCAATCGATGTTAAAGGGCAAATCGCATTTTTCCTGGGACGGATCGAAATCGTTGAAAACGAGACCATCGGCGCAAAGTTTTTCCGTCACTTCTTCGTCCCTGCAGTCGTAGTATTTGTCGCACTGCTCGGCGTCCGGGAAGAAACCGTAGGGTTCCGGGCATTTGCCTTTGTTGGCGTCACCCCCGTATTCGGAATTCTCCTCACGTTCCGCAGCGGCCTGCTGCGTTCTTTCAACAGGTTTCGGGCGCTTCTGGTTCCCTGGTTCTGGTCTTCTCGGCACTGCGCTCGCTGCGCCTTCAAACATTTTTCCAAAGGTTTCTCAATTAGTTCCCCAGTCGATTCACGCGCGATACGCGTGGGCCTGTTAATTTCATTTCGAGACGTCAAGAATTTGATTCGATTTTCGAAGCAGATTTCGCAAGCGGTCGGCGCAAGCCTGCCAAAGCCATACTGGAATTTCTGAGAATATCTCGGGTCTTGTATTTAATGCCAGGGAGGGGGAGAATTTCGGGAATTCCTGGCGAAAATTCGCGCACGCCTACGCCACTGTGCAAAAGAAAGACACATTTGAAAGTATTCTCAAGGCGAAATCGGGTCGTCCCCGGACGATCCGATGTCGAGCTCTAGTCGACCTTGCGAAGAGAAGAAAGTGTCAGAAACGGAGAGTCGAGAATTATTCGAGAATATTCGTAGCGCTCCCCAATCAATCAGCGCCAAAACTTGCAAAACAAACTTAATGCCCATTCACCGAAGCTAAAAGTTGTTATAGAACCGACTTCCCATGAAAAAGGTCAAACGGAACCATGCCCAACCGTCGCGACAATGTACACTTTGCGAATTTAACAGCGACATGATTTCCCGAATCTGAGCTTGAAAACGAATAATTTTTACGCAGACAAAATTCTTCGACGCCGAGGGTTGACGGGAAATGAACGCTGCTCACGTTTGCTGTAACGTAACTCTAGACTCACCTAGACAAAACAATAGGCACAAAAACGACTTGTTCCTCATTTCGCCGAATGGAGGAGAGTCGTTGCGGGGGAAGTTGGCGTGCGAGAAGCGTCGCGAATCGATGCAGCAGGAGCCAGTGTGATGACTAGAAACTACTGAGACCCGCTCGGGGCACAGCTTCTCTGTATAAAGCAGCCCGAAGGCTTTATGCCCCCACTTTGCTGCGGCAGCTACTCCTAACACCGGGTCGTCGTAGCACTCGAAAGATACTCGAAACACGACGACACCAACCAGGATTCCTCCTAGGGCTTTTTTTCGTTTTTCGGCGATACCGCGCAAACTGGATATCGCTAAAAATAACTTTTCGCGACTCGCACAATGATGTCGAGCCAAAATCAAACGAGTTTTTGCCAATGCCCGAGATCAATACGCGAGGCATATGATTTTTCGAAGAGACGTTTTTACTTGAGAATAATTGGGGAACACGGAAATTCAAAATGGCCACAGTAACAAATTATTGAGCTGACATGTCGATGGAAAAAACATGGACTGGTTTCATTGCAATTTTTCATTTGGGAATATTTTCGCGAAATCGGGAGTGCAAATTTCGGAGATCGAAGGTTCCTTTGGACTTTGGAACGAATTCGCCACGTATTTTTCAAGTTTTTTCAATAAAGAAGCTCCAAGTTTTTCGGTATTTGAATACATATATACGAGAGGCAACTTTTTGGGATCAACCTTATAGCCAAGCCCAGGTTGACAGACATTAGATCTCAGAATTAACACATTTTCCGAATCTTGGGCCATGCGAAATTCTAACTTGAATGCCATATCATGAAGAGCTTTCAATTTTTCACGACTTCGAAGAATCTGTTTCGAAATTTAGTTTCATCGCTACGAAAACCATGAATTTCGTGAATCAGAAAGTCGATCTTGAGCTGTTGTGCTCGAAATAGCAGCTTACTTCATTTAGCCTCTGAGAATTCGCATAACGTATTTCACAAAGTTAAGGCTCGAGTTTTTGGGAATGGCGCGCGATTTCGATGTTGAGGTATAATTATGAATTCTGCCAAAGTAAGTTTGTTAACCTTTCATTTAGTAGAATCTCTAGTTCGTGATAAGTAGGAAATTCGTAGATTTCCAGGATCGAAAATTTCAGAGTCAAAAATTTGGGGCCTTCTAGAAAATAAAGAATCATGAAAATGTGTTCAATCATCGGTCTCTTTTTTTTCCGCATTATATGCACTGATTCTCTGGTTTACCGTAAGTCTCGCATAATGAGAATATTTCGAGGTTTGTTGAAACAATAACGTTTGTGGAAAAAAAAAGATGAGAATGTTCAGTCTTTGAGACCTAATTATCTCCAAAATTTGTGCATAATTTCGTTTCCCCTCGATTATTCCATTCATTGAGTTTTTGGTTCCTTGAAAGCTTTGGATCGTCAAGATTTCCAGTACTTGAAGTGTTTAGAACAAAAAATTGGCCAAGAGAAACAATTAATACACTTTGGGCTTCTGAGAGAATGATAGAATTCCCAAAGTTCATACATTTCAAATGTAATAGTCGTGTACTACGTTCTCCCTGCATTTGTATTTGCTGCTGAGTGATGGCCAAACGCCACAAGTTTCTGCAGCGACACGGAAAGCGAAAGAAAAAAAGGAACAAAGTAAATTCATCAGACGAGAAAAAATAGCAATGCGTACCGGGAGCAACGGTATAAAATGTTGAAACGTGACTAATGTACTAAGATTTTTGCACGAGACGAAAATTCTCAATGAGCTTTGATTTTTCGATAAAATGCACATTGCTCGTGATAAAAACATTCTATACCATTTCTTTCACACATCTTTTTTTCGATGCGATCATTTTTTCTCAAATTTTAGGGAAACCGGTCAGACTCGTAGAAAAAAGGGCGAAGGTGTTCCAGATTCGTTTTCTCGATTTATCATTCAAATCAATTTCAACATTGGAATTTGTTCGTAATCTACTAGATTAATCGAAGGAAATTCGAAAAAAAATAAATTTTTCGAACATCAGCAACTAGCAAATAACAACGTCAAAATCGATGGTAAAATTCACGTTCACGATAGCTGCGACGAATTGTATTTGACTATACATCGACTAGAGCACGTTTCTCTATGATTTAACGAAAATTCGTTGGACTCGCAGAAAAAGAAATGAACGCTGTTTATAATTTTTCATAAAAATTTACCCTCGTGTATGAAGAAAAAACTCGAAAATGCAAGGCAATTTTCGAAAAAAAAAAAAAAAAAAACCCCAAGCAGAAACTGGTCAAAAAAGTATGTCTTCGTCTTCGAAATTCGCACGATCCAACTTTCCTCTTGATCGGAAAAACGTTTCGCGCCAATGTTTCCAAATCAAACGAATTCGCGCGAAAAAGACGGAAGAAATTCGGCGTTTTCTCTCACTTATCGTGGATTATCATGAATCTATGCGTGAGCAGTTCTCGATCAAGTAAAAGCGCGTGCAATTTCTAGAGCGTTTTCACTGCCGAGCATCTTACATAAACTTGCTTCTAAGAGAATCGATCCATTGATACGCCCGTAAGTGGGGAAGTTGCGTCAAGTGGGGATATATCCAGCAGGTATACCTTTTGCGCGAGCTTCATGACCGCAGTCAATTCGATTGAGACAGTATTCCAAAGATTCGCCAAGATTCCCCGAAAAGTGCCCAAGTCCTTCTTTTCGCCAATATCCAATTTCCCACTTGAGTGCTCGTGAGCATGGACCGACTGGGATTTCTCGTGCTGATTTCCATGCCATTTTTAGTATGTAAGTATCGCACGAGTCTCTTGATTTCAAAGTTTTTTACAATAATCAATTACGATTTTTCAAAAATGGATTGCTCGATTGTCTCAAGTGTTGTTCATGTTGTGAGCGCCCTGTTTTGCACGGCATACGGTTTTCAAATTCAAAATGTAGATTTTTTCAAAAGTCGAGTCAGATTATTCATGCAAATCGTGCATGGCTCGAATGTTTATTTACAACAGTTTTTACATCCTTCAGCGTATGTCTCATGTGAATTTTATATGGAGGACTAGGATGCATGATTTCAGATTGGAGAAAGTGAGTCCATCGAGTTCATCGGCCTCTTTCTCACTCTGTCTTTTTCACTCTCTCTATTTCCCAAGAATGTTTCACTTCGTCGGCTGTTTTTGCAAAGATTCGCAATTTTTTTCTCAATTCCTTCGTCATTTTACAGACAAGAAACGAAAATATGGCTGAAAGTTGAAAGCGTTTTCGGGATTCGAGGAGTATGTTTGTCGAATTTGTATTTGAAGCTCGAACTTTAGAATGCAAAAGGCTTTTTTAATTAAGGAAACCAACTTCCTGAGTTAACCTCCTCTCTCATATTTATGATTTTCTTATCTTCATTTACTTTCATCCAGAAATCAACGAATGCGCAAGTTTCATTAGATTCAATAATTATTCACGTTATTTCTCGTCATAAAGATTTGAAAAACCTTTCGAAATTATCGTTTCGAAATTCGGTGACTGAAAAAAAAACTCGAGAATCTCGGAAAATTCAAATGTCTGGAAACAATCAATAAAATTTTAAGTATAAAAAGTAAGTAAAAATTTAACTTCATAGTAAGATTTTGAAAAAAATTCAGTTTTCAGAAACAACTTTGGCGGGAAATGAACGATTTTGAGAAAATGTTTCATACAATTTTTGTGGACTTGCAAAATTTATAGATCTCGATGATTACGTGTACCTACTGGAGGAAAATTTTCCTTCGTACCCAAACATTCTACACGTTACTAAATATGAAACAAGAGATTTGACGATTCCACAATTATATCTTGACGATTTGCACAAAAATCGTCATGTTAGCAAAGAAGTTTGAATGTCCAACAAATTGATCGCTATGAATGCGGTTCTTCGTGTAATTCTTCGGAAATCAGATTTTTCTTCTCACGTGAAAAACCACTAGAAACGAGTCCCCGAATTAACATTATTTTGCAAAATATTTCGCACTTTTCTCGAGAATGAAATGCAATATTGAAAAAAAAAAAAAAAAATACAAGTATGTTTCTGCAGCAATGTGGAATCGAATGTGCGAAATTTGGAGAGATTAAAAATCGATGATTAGTATTATGATGGCAATTGTTTTTTCTATTATATTAACGAGGAACGTTCAACTATATAACATTTCAAAATGTTAATGTCTAAATGAATTCGAACGATTCTCATTGAACATGTGCGCGAATACGTAGATCAAGAGACAGTTTTTTAGTCCTGTATTCTTCCTGGACCTTTTGGAATCCCGGCAACCAAATCTACTTGAAATAATGAATCATAGTCAACTTGGTATGTTCCTGTTAACTTTCGAACTTAATCGAAAATACCCAAAATATATTGATTTCGATGATAGACTCGATTCCACATTATTCTTCGTGGCATCTTAAATTTATTTTGAAACACTTCGATCCCAACCCACAGTTTACTCACACTTGAAATGAACATTTCGTATCGAAATGTCACGCGATTCAAATATCAAAAATAATTCAAGTTCCCTGAAAACGAGAAAATTCAGTTGACTGCTTAGAAAACCATGATACCATGTTGTGAAATTCTAACAGCATTCGGAAAAATATTTGGTAATGTCTAGAACTGGTTTTTTCGAAAGGTGCGTGAAATTCTATCCATGAAACGACGCACAATGATTATAATCATGGGAAAGATATATTATTCAGTTTCAACGTTTTTTCGCGACTTGTCGCTGAACCAACGGGATCTTTTTTCAAGTATACATTAGAGAAAAATAATATGCTTGTGTGGAAAGTCCCGATACGCTGCGACGGAATTATTTTTTTCACGTATCAAGAGAAAGTCCATTTGTTACGAAACAAGTAGACAACTTATTCGATGTTACTTGCAATTTGTAAACAAGATACATTGTGCTGAAATTTTAGCATAGTTTTTCGTGGCAGCGATGATCGTTCGATGAATAACTCGGTGATTTCGGTGATATCGAAAAATCATAGCATTCTCATTGCTCTCGATTATCACATTTCATACCCAAACGTAACATCAATCTTTAAGGGAAAATGATAATTTTGTTACGATTCGTACATTTTAGCATAAATAACTACTCAAACCGAAAATCTTGAAACCTCTAATCAAATCATTCGAACTCAAATGACGAACAAAGGTGGGAAACGACTTTGAAATTGATTCATCATGCTAAAAATAGAATTTCTCACTCACGTGTAAGACTTTCTAAACTGTAAATGTCAGAAAGAACATTTCTGTTCCCGCCAAGCTCGTCGTTAATGGCTCTTCATTGCCCAATTCGTCTGCTTGCGTAATCGCGGCGTTGTAAAAACGATGCGTCGAAAAAAGCCGTCTAAGAAGAAGACGCCAAATTGCAAAGAGCCTCAAAGACTTTGGGAATATTCACCGACTTTCCAATTTCACTTCTTCCCGGGAAATCCGTCAAGTTGACAAAAATTTATCCGATTGTTTAATCATGTTCGCGCTGTTTATAAAAAATCGTTCAACTTCATGATGTAACGAGGGCATAGCGATATTATTAAAAATTACAGAAATTTCCGAAACATTATAAATTATCCATAAAAATTGAGGAATTCATTACGTCCTTGCGGAAAGTCTGTAAAAATCATTGTTTTTGGATGATTGAAATATATTTTTTTTTCTTTCAAGCAAAGTCGAATCAACTCAAAGCAAACTATCGGGAACTCATCGGAAAATCTTTTAATTTTTGAAATGAAATTCGTAACTTGAATGCTTTTTCTTTTCAGACGGGGCTTTCAACTGTCCAAAGAAAGATGGCCAGTACGAGGATCCAATTCAATGCGACAAATATTACGAATGCGATCAAGGAAACGCGTACGAAAAACTTTGCCCTGACGGTCTCGTGTTCGATCCCTTGAACAGGAAGATCAATAAATGCGATCATGTTTTTAATGTCGATTGTGGAGAAAGATTGGAATTACGTGAGTTGTTGAATCTGGAAATCCTTCTCCCTTTAAACTTGATAAGGTATCTTTCTACTTCGAAATTCAGGTCTTCAAATGAATTCACGAAATGTTTTTCTATGCGTATAAGAACGCGAACAAAAAGAGGCGAAATCTATATAAAAACCTACACTACGATTTTTCTTTTTGCAAATCTTGAAAAAATATCCACCAGGCAGAATTTTCAAAATAACAAAAAACACATCAACAGTTTCTTAATCTGACAAAATTTTAGTGGGATGAAAATCACTCGAATGATTTTTTTCACGACGAAATCTCGAGAGGTTTTTTTTTCAAAGACCTAACACTCTTTCCATCAGTTTTTGAAAAATAATTCAGTCATTGATGTTTGTAAATCTTTTTAAGAATACGAATTATGTCGTACAGAACCTCCTCAGCCCACGAAAAAATGCCCCCGTCGTAATGGATTTTTCGCCCATCCGGACCCTTCGGTGTGCAACATATTTTTCAACTGCATCGACGGCGAGGCTGTTGAAATAACGTGCACTGCGGGTCTTCATTTCGACGAGTACAGTGGAACCTGCGTGTGGCCAGAAAGCGCAGGACGAGAGGTTACATAAAATTCATATTCCGCTCATTGGCGCAAGGTTTCGTTGATTTGACGCATAAAATAAACCCATCGAAAATTTATGTGTCATGTAAGGCATGCTCTATACATTTACAAATATTTGAAATTCGATTGAGCGTGACGATGGTGAATTCAAGGGCTCGATCTGCACCGTAGGTTGATCTAACGTTACCAGGAATTGTTTTCGGCACAATATATGGCGAAACTGAAAAATAATCCGGCATTTTACCATTTCGTTCGGAGAGTGGAAGATTTCAGAAAAAAAAAAAAAAAAAAAAACAAAACCAAAACTCTCATTATAAAACCAACGCCTTCTGAACTGAAATCAGGGAATCACAGTAAAAAAAGTTGTATAATTGAGCTGAACAATGTAAAAACCATTATTCCATAGTTGAAAAAAACAAAAAGAACATTCACGCTCATTCTTACGATTTCGAATTCAGGGCTTCAATATTTCCGTCAGTATCACGAACATCGGGAACAACAGTGGGAAAAGTGACAACTTCTCCCACACTTACCTCACTCATAATATGATAATTACTTTCTTTCACGTACTTTCACTTACTTTCAATTTTCGGATTTCCCAGGGTTGTGGAGTAATTGGAAAAAAGCTCGATGACGGCTTCGAGTGTCCAAAAGACGCGGAGGTCGATTATCGTGGACAGGTTGTCGATCATCCCAAATTCCCTCATCCAGAAGACTGCCAAAAATTCTACGTTTGCTTGAACGGAGTGATGCCACGTGAGCAAGGATGCAGCGATGGCACCGTATATAACGAAGAGAAACAAAAATGTGACGCTCCGGAAAATGTACCAGGATGGTAAGCAATAATATTCTAACGAGCTTGTAGGAAAGTTTTCAAGCATTTCTCTCAATTTATGAAATTAATCCCGAAATGAATTTCTCATTCGGGGTTTTCGAGATTTCGGGAATTCGATGATTCTTGAATTTTTTCAAGACTCTTTCGTGCTTTTGGAATATTGATTTAGAATTATTTGGAATTCCAATTGATTTTAATTTTGTATGGATGACTTTCACGTTGGACAACTAAAAATCACGAGATTTTTTCAAACTACGAGACTTCCCCTATTTTTCACCATGTTTCGTAATTTTCTTGAACCACCTTCATCAAGTCCAGATTTTAAGAGAGTGAAAAAAAATTGCGTTGAATAAAAATTGCCTCAGAAAAACCACGTGGTTCCGAAAAAAAGTCGAATGTTCACTTTTGTGATTTCACTGTAATACAGAGTCCCCTATGGAAAGTCTACTGTAAAATTTGTCATTAGTTCATTTTTGACTTGTTCATCATTTCGGGAATTCCAGAACTCATATTATTTCACATATTCATGATGTGAATTATTTGAATTATCGTTTTGATTCAAATTCTTTTTTCTTTTCGAACCAGATGTTTTCAACTATTCTTTTTCAATGGACATTTGACGATTTATTGGGCTGATGATAAATTTGTTATTTTCTTTTTCTTCAACAGCGAGGACTGGTACAAAGAAGACGACAAAAAACAAGGTTGAGAGGATGTTCGCATCGATGTTGTCCCGCATCGGGACCTGTTGGCCTGAACATCGTCGAATGTTAATATTAGAATAGCGTTAGTGAAGTAACCACGAAAAATAATGGCCACCACCACCAATAAAGACTATTATCTGTTTTTATTTATACGATTCGTGTATTTATGTCACTGATAAATGAGTAATTTCGTACCTGAGTTTATCGTTTATTGTTGTTCGTTTATTGCTTCAACGATCGTTATTCGTTTCTTCGTAAACTCGGGAGATATCCAAAATAATTTGGTGTTTCATGGAGTGGTATCGAATTTGCGCGGAAAAATTCGGAATTATTGGGATATCTAATGGATTGTGTGAAAAAAAAAAACATGTTTTTCGTCAAGTGCTGATAAATAAACATTCAATACTTCTGATGATTTAATGACAGTTATATAAAAAGGGCTTTTGTGATTGCGATGATCTGAAGTATAATGGGAATGGTATTATTTGATCGAAAATTGTGAATATTGCGATGTCGACTGTCGCTCAACGATTCAATTCAAAGAAACGTGTTCCTCGAACGATTACCTTCTTATGAATTTCTAAATGTCCCCCAAATTGTGTGCAACAATATTTACATTTATTCAAGAAATTTGGATTTGATGCGGAGTTGCTTACTTTCTACGTCTGCAAATTTCATAATGATAAAAAGGTGCACTCGTCACTTGCTCTAACGAGCGTTTCCTGTCCTTTTTTCCCGTTGCTAACGGATGAGAATGGAAAGAGGAGAAAGCACTCGTTATAGCAGGGGACTAGTGTACCGAGATTTAAAATTGTAATTCTCGTTCATCTCTCCTATTTGTTGAACGTCATCGTTCTCCGGAAATTTCTCCACCTCCTGAAATTCTGGAGAAGGATAGAATCTCTCATGTCAAACGCGGTCAGGTTACAGAAATACTGCAGCGTTGGAGTTGTGATTGCTGGGAAACGAATTCAAGCACTTTTCGGAACGGTTCTTCGCCGTCACTTTGGAAATTGACCTCGCCCAAACAAATCATTCCGGAATGGCACGAGTGCGCTCGCAGGATCGCAGATAACGGAACAAGGGCGTGGACTTGACCCCCCCCCCCACCCACCCCACCCCACCCCACCCCACCTTCATCGGCCCGACGTTTCGTAGCCAAAGACGCGTGATCCCCCACCCTATGTTTTCCATTTCATAGAATTTTTCACTCAACTTTGCCGAGTCTACGATCTCCGAAAGTTACGAGAGTTTTCAAGAAATTTCGCCATTCGCTCTTCATCCCAAGTAGACTCGTCGATCGTTGATCTGAAAGACTTTCTTCAAAGAAACTGAGAACGAGACTTGGAAAAAAAAAAAAAAAACCAAGTTTTCCGAAAAATACTATTGTGCGCTATTTAAGAGCAATAATGGAATCCTCGCGTCCAGTGACTCCTGTGTTAATCCCGTGTAATGCGAAAAGACTTCTGAGTGAAGGAAAAAAATGTCAAAACTGTCAAAATCATTATCGCCAATCACCAAAGAAACTTTGAATTAGGTTACTTTCGGTCGCGAATTGCGCGATGAAATACAAATGTCACGACTCTCCTCCCCAAAAAAGCCGACGTGTCGGTGAAAGCACGGTTGAAACGAGACAAAAGTAACGAAAGCCCTCGAATTCAAGGATGAGCGAATCGAGCGAAACCCAAAACTTGATTCTGGGAGGAGAGCGATTGCCAAGAAGAGCCGAAAAAGAGGCGAATGTGAGAGGAATTCCGCGGATTGAAGGTGGGAGTCGTCGTGCGGCGGTGTCCCCAACAACGGTCGAGCTACGCTTTTAGTCACGTAAATGCGAGGCCCGAAACTCGGTCGAAAAATGAGATTCGTATTTGTCTTGTACGCGGTTTGCACGTTTCTGGGCTCGGGGTTGGGCCAAAGAAAGGGAGCTTTCCAGTGCCCGGAAAGAAGGGGCTTTTTCGCGGACGAGGAGCAATGCGACGCGTATTTCGCGTGCGTGGACGGAGACGTCGAGGAACGGCTCTGCAAAGACGGACTCGTTTTCAAAGACGACAATCCGAAAAAGGAGCTTTGCGACATACCGGCCAATGTCCCGTGCGGCGAGCGCAAGCTCCTGCGTGAGTAAACGACGACTTGTAATTTATCGCCCTTCCGCGTGATCGTGCTTTCATTTGCGCAGGCGAAGGGGCGATACGCATGTGATTATCGAGCGGCATCCCCGCGTCGTATTCAACGTGTTGTAATTTCTCCGAGCACTCTGGAGTAATTAGGGTAATTAGCGGGCTTGATTAGTTTGTTATCGATATCGCGTGCACATCGGCACTTACGGAGGCGTCGTCTGCTCTTCTGGGCTTTCGCTTTTTTTGCTTCTGGTCGGTGGGGTTGTTGCGTGGTATTAATATTGCGATGGAGGTTCTGCGATTATTCGGGCTTTTGGGATTTCGAGTCGTTCTTTGGCAGAGGAATTACCGACATTTATTTTCATTTATTCATTCACATGAGAATTCCCTCTGACATTATGACGCTTGAGTAAAATTTGTCTACTAGCCAGGATGAAATTGTTTCCAGAACATCGCAAGTATCATCGAGAAACTAGCAATCAATTTTCTACAACGACCAGATCTTCTCCGCGCCTTATAACGAACTATCGATATTCGTAGAGCTTGCTTCAGAAACTGAGACCACGTAAAATACCATGAGCTCTTGGTAGAAGGCATTTACTCTCTTCCTCGAAATGTCTTCGCAGGCTCCGACAACTTCTCATTGGCTTACGGATGAACAGTCGACAAACGAAAAACACTAATACCAATCCCCCAAAAAAATCTCCACACACTCGTAATAAAGCATACCACAAAATGCAATCCCAAACATCGAATGCACCAACTGCAACCAAAAAAATGCCACGAATGAGAAACGCCTCTTCGCCATTGATCATGCCCATCCCCGCCCCTGGCCCCCGGCCCGCAATGGCCCTTACCCACCATTAAACGCGCCCGATGTAGAAAACCCATATTCGTAACAATTACGCCTCCTCGCGTGGCGCTGAAAAATGCATTCGAGCGTATTCCGAAGTGACATCGCAGCATCCGAAACCGGTTGCCAAGGTCTTTTTTCAACTCACCGCTCGAAAAAAATGACATTCCTCGATTTCGTTGCGCGTTCGTGAGATGCCGATGAAATTACCCCGTGTCAAATGTCCATTCCCCCTCTGCCCCATTCGTCCGTCGTCCATGTTCCTTTTTTTCCCTTTTTTCCACGTGACGAGTTGTATGGATTTCAGAGGCACCCCAGCCAAGCGAGGATTGTCCGCGTAGGAACGGATACTTCAAGCACGCGGATCCTACGCAGTGCGACAAATTCGTCAATTGCATCGACGGCGTTGCTCAAATAATGCCATGTCCACCTGGTCTCATCTACGACGAAGCGAATAATATGAGCTGCGTTTGGCCCGTCGATACTGATATGTGGGCGAGCATTTCTTACGAAAATTCCCTTTGGCATCCTTGAGACTGCGTATTACGCGATGAAAAATTCTTTCCCTGCAAATTATTCATTTCACGCAACCTCTTTTGTACTGACATTTCAACTTGCCAAGTCCACGGAAGTCAATTGCAATTCCGAGTATCGAATTCTAGTGAAAAAAACGTTGCAGTCTAAAAATAAAAACCGAATTTTCGGCAGAGTATGCTCGGACGTGAAGCGCGAAATTCTCGACGATGGTTTCTCGTGCCCTCGAGGTAGAGTGCAAGACGCTTTTGGCAGAGTTCTTCCTCATCCGACCTACCCTCACCCCGACGATTGCGCAAAGTTCTACATTTGTAGGAATGGTCTTCAGCCACAGCACGGGCAATGCGGAAATGGCACTGTTTATAATGACCAATTGTTCAAGTGCATGGAGCCTGAAGATGTGCCTGGCTGGTGAGTACCTGATGATACATTGAAAAAAAAAAAAAAAAAAAAAAAAAAAACAATACAATGGCATGCCTAAAAATCATACGGTGAAAATTGATAATATCAATCATCACTTTTGATTCGTTATATTAATATTATTTCTTTTGTAATATTTGTTCAATATAGTAGTACGAATCATAGACAGCTAATAGTCGATAATGCTGATATATTATGAGAGGAATATGAATTTCATGTTGTGTATGATATTTTATGAAGCATACTTACAAATATGGAACTCGAGAAATTGTTCGTGGTTTACTTTAGAAAAATTTCATTGCAAAGAAATCCCACAATTTCAAAATACGCATTCTTGTACTGATTGAATTCTTCGTTATTGTTTCAGCGAAAACTACTTCAAAAGCACTTGAATAACGAAATGCTCGAATTCTACTTGGAATGGAAAAATTTCGTATGTTTACACAATGTTGCGCTCGTGTCAAGTTTTAGGCTGGATGAATAAAAGTCGACTGAGTATAAATTTATAAAATCGTCTCGTTTTCTTAAAGCACCGCAATGTTTTGAATAATCGTGATCACCGGTCTGCTGGACCCTCTCGCTTGGATATTTTTCAAGTTGCTTTTCCCGACCGTTTCCTTCTCGGGCTAATCACCAAACGAATGATTCGAGTTCGAAAATGAGTCGTGGAGGGGGCGATTTGCATTGTGACGCAACCTGTTGTAACTGAAACGCAGAATGTGCGTTACGTAAAATTTTGCCGCTCGAGAGGAAGATGCGAATGAAGGCCGAACGTGGAAAGTTGATATTTTGTGGAAAGTTGTAGAATTTTTGTATCACGAGTCCAAGCGTCCGAGAAGTAATTATGCCGAATATTTCCAGATTAAAATGATCTGATTTCAATGCTAGGGAATAATTTTCCCTCGAAATTTTTTAATTTCACGGAACCGAAAGTGTAAACGATTCATTGTAGATCTGTCGTGAGAATTATTCTTAATTAACTGAATTTAGAAAAGGTTTTTGAGAATGGGGAAAATGAAATACACGAGACTCGTAAAAGTGAAAATTGTTTATTCTACTGCACTAAAAATGAGGCAGGCTCGAAAGCTTCTTTTTACAACTTGCGTGAAAGTCTTGTGCATAGTTTGAAACAGTTTCGAAATTCCCAAGTCTCTCGAGTGTCCTAATATTATAAAATACACATTACCTTGAATTCTCGAAATAATTTTCAGATTAAAAAACTCGGCAATGTACGAGCAAATATTTTGCCAATTGCCAAAGTCATTTGACAGAATCATCCGATGATGGAAATTTCCTCTCCTCTTAATCGGTCATGAATCTTGGTGCGCGCCAAAATCGAAGGTAAAAAACGGACAACAAGTCGGTAACAGCAATGTTCTCCGCCAAGTCACAAGCGATTCTCGCAGCTGTCGCTTCGTATTCCGGATCGGTAAACAACAAGGCACGAATGATACATTGAGTAAACGAAGGTGGGGCCAGTTCAAATCTCAAGTGAAGGGACAACTCTCTGGTCAGCACTTTTCAATCTTACTTGGCGGCTTAGTAGCGGCTGAATCTTAACATGCGTCACGTTAAAAGAGTTGTTTTATTGGCCCTCGTTGCCATATCACTGGACAGTAAGTACCATAAATTTTTGCAAAAACGATTCCACGTCCCCGCGCCCCCTCATCATCCACCTGAAATAAATAATACCCAATACCTCGGTTACTCGACATGACCAATAACTTCTCCTACGAAACTTTTCATGTGAAATCATTGCCCGAAATTGTGCAAATGAGGTGAATTTTCGCGAATTCGAGGAGCTCATTCGCATCTTGGCAATCGCTTTCAAAAGTCTGAACGTCGACGGGATACTTCGTATCGCGCCAAGTTTACTTTCACCGTCTTTTCGACTGCCATATGGTTGCTTTTCATGACATCATTTCTGTTCACTTTTTAATGATGAATGTCATGCTCCGAATACGTGTTTCGACACCTGACGATCACGGAAAAAAGTGGGATCGAGAAAAAAAGCTCATCATGAAGTTGATCCAAAAACCTTGAAAATAAAAGTTCACTACATTTGGGACGGCGAAGGTTCTTCGACTGCATTTTGAAAAATTATGTAATGAATCGTTCCCGCGCAGGTTCGAAAAACCTAAGCGATGCGGCCTTTTTGCCGATTTCCGATTGCCCGGAGCCTTACGGGGAGCAAACTTACCCTCACGCGGAAAGCTGTAACGCGTTTTACTTGTGTGTAAATGGAACTCTTCGCGAGGAAGTGTGCGAAAATGGCTTGCTGTACGATGGGCATGGTGCGGTGCACCATCACTGCAATTACCATTGGGCGGTGAAATGTGGAGATCGCCAAGCTGATTGTAAGTACACAGATTCTCAAGTGGCTCGTCATAATTGTCGTTACAACAACTAATCATAAAAACCTGTGCCCAGTCATAATTGTAATTTCGAAATATCGCTCATTTGACGCCTCGGAATGAAAATAACAGATTGTTAGAGTCATTTTTCAATGCAATTTTCACAAGTTTCGGTTAGTTTTCTTCATTTGCCAAATTTTCAAGCAATTGAGTGAATTTTTTTATTTTTCGAAAGATTCCAGACGAAATAACTGAAATCGACGATGTTACAAGTAGTTTTTGGAAACAGTGAGTTCTTCTGACATTGAAAATTTTTTTTTTCCCTTACCACTTTCAGTTTTGACTTTTCATTGAAAAGTGACTGATGAATTTTCGTGAATCACACGAATATCTTTGACTGTGAATTTTTCTGTGGAGGTGTAACTGTGAACGTTATGTAGGATTTTTTTTATAAATTAAATCACTTCCGACGTATTCTTCCAGTTTTTTTACCAACTTTGCCGAGTTTTTTTCAATTTTAGCCCAAAATTAAGACGATAACTTATGTTCTTTGCTACATGAAGATCAATTAAACTATTTTAGGCAACCATTCGAAATTATTAAGAACCTGTCAACAAGCTCATTGAAAATTGCACAGATTTTCGAGTCTCATTATAATTACATCGTTTCGACTATAGCTGTAGTACATGGTAGGCAGTCATTATTATAAATTGAAAAAAAAAAAAAAAAAAAAAAAAAAAAAAAAAATGTTTATTTAAAGCATTCAAGTCAAAACTGCAAAATTTTTCAGTTAATTTTTGTCTACTAAAGAATAGTTGATAATTGAGTATAGTTTTCAGCTTGTTTCCTACACTTGAAAAGTTTTTGAGAATATTTGCAAACTTTTTCTATTTTTCGGAAGATTCTGGACAAAAAAATCAAAGATGTTATTGGGCAGTTTTAAATGTATCTTTAACTGTCGCTTATTCGAAAAGGTTTATAAAAATAAACATTATGTAAGATTTTTTGATAACTTGATACATTTCTAGTTTATTCTTCCAACTTGTTTGCTTAAACTTTTTTGAATTCTAGTTCGAAAAAAAGGAGAATTTTAAATTCCTACTCTTTCCTACGAGAACGTTTGTTGGCTGATCAAAAGTGATTTTATTATAAATTTATATAAAAAGAATTGAGAGAAAGAATGTTTTGTTGAATATAAAAAGCGATGAATTTATTATAAATTCATCGCCCCTGATTGTTATTTTAATTAAAGTTACCACTGCAATTATCGTACTTTGTGGGATTGCACAGTGTTACGTATAAAAATTCAACATTGTTTTTAGAGTCATTATAACGATATACCGTCATTGTAATGAAAATTTCGAAAAATGTCCATGTTAACGCTTGAAATCAATTTTGAAGTTTTTCAAAGTAATTCTTTAAAATAATTTCGACAGCTTGTAGCATATTTTTTACATTCATTATAATACCCCATCGAGTTTTAGCATTTTTTTTTTTTTGAAGAAAAAAAATCAAGGAAATCGGACTTGAATCAAAGACGTTCCGAATATTTGTTGGAATCTTCAAGTTTTTCTGACATTCCTCTTTTTTCATGCAATCAATATGTTTTCATTTTTCAATGGAAAGTAGCTGATGAATTTCTTTGAATTATAAAAACATTATTCAAGCTTTTCTCATAAATCAAACAACTTGAAACCTTGATTCCACCGCAGTTTTTTAAGCTTCTTTAGATCTTGCCCCGAATAAAATGAGAACTATAAATTAGCATTCTTCGCTTCGAGAATGCCCATTAATTTTCGGATATTTTTTTTTTTCAATTGATTCGAATATCGTCAATTTCAGTGACACCTATTAGCACCGACGGTTGTGAATATCAATTCGGCTTGCATGCTGAAAGCGAGACCTGCAGCACATCTTACATCAAATGCATTCACGGAGAGCAACATAAAGCAGATTGCGACGCTGGATTGGTTTACGATGACAAAACTCATTCTTGCATTTGGCCGGACCAACACGAATATTGCGACCCAAAAGCAATTATCGGCTTCGAATGCCCTCACAGACTCCCAGCTCGTTCGCCAGCTCACAAATTTTGGCCCTTCCCGAGGTAAGGACTGTTACGAATTTCTACAAATCTTATAGAGATTACGTTAATTTACACGCAATCCTACGGCTTTGAAGATGGAAAAGGCAATGAAAGGCATTTTCGCGTGAAGGAACTTGAAAATTTAGGCTTCGGTGCAGCGCTGCGCTGTCGCGCTACGATAGTTTTTTGTTTCATTTCTTCCATACTTACTAACATGATATGTTATTTTTCAGATTCCCTGTACCTGGGGATTGTGGCAGATTGATAACTTGCGTTGAAGGAAATCCTCGATTATTGACGTGTGGAGATGGAAAACTTTTTGACTCTGAAACTTTGACCTGTTTGGAGCCAGATGAATTACCTCACTGGTACGCATTTATCTCTTCAGCGAAAGTGTCAGGTACAGGCTCGATTTGGAATATTCATTAATTATTTAATCATTTCAGTGCTGATTAATGTGAATATTCGAACGGGAGCAGTGGCGTAGCGCGGGAAAATCCTCAGGACGTGGAGCTTGGAAGCAACGGAAAATAATTCCATAATGTGAAAATAATCGCGATTTGCATCTCATTGTCAGCGTTGTTTGTTTTTCTTTTCATTTTGGATTCCAAAGTGGAAGCAGTTATTTCAAGTATTAAATTTGAAAATTGTTTCGTTCACAGATTCACATTCAGGCTCGAGCGAATTCCCGAACTTTTGTAGACCACGATAGGCTTAGTGTTGAAAATTTTACGTTCTTCGAAATGGGACGACGTTTTTCTTGTAAATTTTCGAAATAAAGGATGTTTAAGGTTTTGCGTTTTGTCAGATTACACAGTCAAAAACAATGTTGGTTTCTTGAATTCGAGGCTCCGAGTCACGAAATGTATCTGCTTCCATCGAAAATTTGAAATGATAATATCAGATTCATTGATTTTCTTCTTATTAAAATTATTAATATTATTTTTGCCAATTATGAAGAATAAATACTCGAATCAATAACAAAACACTCAAGATTGACAAATGAATGTCGAATCGCAGAAAACCTTAAAATTTTCGTTCTACATAAAGAGATTTTTCGTTAGTTGCGACTTGTAAGATTCTTTTTGGAATTAGTTAAGAATAGCAAAGAGTTGAGATTTTTCAAGAAATTTAAAAAACAAAAAACATGACAATATTTTCGTAGGTGTTTAAGGATAAAAATGCTCAGTCGCTAAATGTATTGATTCATAGTTTTTCATCGTTGCGCTATCGCATCGGTATATCTGTGATTCTCACGTCTCAAGTTCGATTTTGTAGGAGTAGAGAGTTGTCTGATGCAGATTCAAAAAATTGTAGACTCATGATTTAAAAAATTCTGCCTCCTTTTCTTTTATACTACTCGAAATTGATCCTGTCATTCAAAGTGCGACGCAATTTTTGAATAGAAGATAGAATACCTAAATAAGGCGTAGGATATTATTTTTCAAACAATGCACGATCGTTTGGAAGAAAATGAATTATTCTGTAAGTTACTCCAAAATGTGATGAAAATTCACAAGATACCGAAAAGCAAATGAAAAAGCTTTTAATTCTGTCTGCGTCTTTTTATTTCATATAATCAAGCTCAAAAACTCGTGTTCCTTTACCATGGCATACGCTTGCAACGAATTGAAAAAAACGCATTCTCGTCATTTTGTAGTTTTGCGCTAATTAAATGATTTTTTTCGTAATCTTGAAAAATGTGAAATCCCTCGCCCACAAATGAAACTGATACTACGAATAAAGTCAATAGATTTCGAGTATAAAAAGTGATTCGATAAGGAAAAAAGTACACACGAAGGGGACAAAAAATCGGTAAGCAACGCTATATATGTACAAAAAATAACAGTTGTATATTTTCCAGACAAATTTCAGCATACAATAATCCTTTGCGAACTTGGAAAACAAATATTCATAAAATATTTACATTTGCATCAAAGATGAAAGAAGGATTATAAAAGTGCAGGGCCATTAAATAGGCGACATTAATACATACTCGAGACAATCAACGACGAACCTTAGTAACTAATTGTAATATCGGCGATGGTCGGGGAAAAATATTAAGCAACGTTGCAACGTGTTGAACATTTTTTCATGTATTCTACGCTGAATTTCTCGACCAATGAAACTGTGTGAAATGATTTTTTTCTACGAATCTCGTTTGAAAATATTGTTCATTGACGCGTGTAATTTTTTTCTTCTTTCGAGAAAAGTGACTCGAATACAGTGCGAAAAAAAAAGCCTGACAATAAAAAAGATGACGCAAAGAAATGAGATTCGAACCAAGTTTCTTCCTCTAATTTCAGAGTCGGAGTTTTTGAAAGAAGTGAATATATACTCGCAGTTTTCGATCGTCAGGACGATAAGTTGACGGAAAAAGGATGCGCTCGAAAAATTCCCTTGACTCTCGGACCCTTGAGCTCGTCTTTCCATTCGATGGGCGATATTTTTCCAGCCCTTTTCCTTATCAACGGTGAGAATCCCCTCCTGGACGACTTTCGGAAGGACGAGGTCATTTAGTTCCTAGGACGACTCCTGACGGGCAGGGGGAGGCTTCCCGATGGGAGCGGGGGCACTCCTGGTGGGAGGTTTTCCTCTTCGGCCTCTTGCTCGTTGCGGTCGCCAAGGTCACCTTCGGGAGTCGCCGCCGTCGTCGGCACGTCGCAGTCCTCGGTGGGCGGCACCACGCATCTCAGGGAACGCCGATCGAACACCAACATCGCCGGGCATCTCTGCAGTCGCGGGTAGCCACCCTGGCATTGCCAATAACGGTTGCACGATTTACCCAGGGGGACGTTGCCGTTCGCGTCGTCGTTGCACAGAGCTGACGAGAAAGAAACGCCGACCCAGCGCTTTTCAGAACAACTTGGCAAACAATCTTGGGGCAATGGCTATATTTGCCATTCCGCGCCATTCGTTCGTGAAATTATGAAAGACTTTCACGGACATTTGACAAAATCCACTCGTGCCGCGAAATTCAACGTTCTCAGATATTTGTCGGAAAAGCGCAACTTTCCTGTTAACTCACATGCCAGCGCTCGCCCAAGAGCTCGAGGAATGGAGAAAAATCGAAAGACACCGAGTCCCGGAGTTGTGAAATTCGTACTTTATTGACGGCGATGAGTTAATGGTGTTTTATCCGATGCGCGTGCAATAATTTTCACGCGCAAGAGGCCGAGGAATGCAAATTTTATGAGCGAATCAGTGAAAGTCCAAACTGTCATTTTCCCATTGAGAATTATCTCCCGTCACAGTCATTGAATCCTTCGCGCCTACTTTTACTACCAGACTAAAAACTTTTCCTACGACTCGTGAATAATAGGCCAGTTTCTCCGATTCACAATACGAATTATATTATGTTCCCTTTTTTTTCCGCCTTCGTAGCCATCGTTGCGAATTCATCCTCAGTATCTCAAACTCAAACTGTGCATGACTAAATTTGCAGTCGCATTACTGAAATGATTTCGCATCGAGATGATGATGGATTCTTTGTAAAAGTGAAGAACGAAAGTTGTCAAAATATGCTTGCTAAAACTTGGAATTAACAGCGAACAGCGAACGGCGCGGTAACATTATGAATTTGCATGCTCAATGAAAATTTTTTCTGCCGACAAGGCAGCTCGTGATTTTGTTCATTTATTCGGTGCAACTTGGTCAAATGAATGTGCTGCGAGGTACCCCATTATCGGCCTATAATTTTCTCGCGTGTTTAGATTCATCCGTCACATTATACGCGAGTCGAGTGTATATCTTTCCGTAATCAGTGAATACTTTCGTTTCTCAAATCATGAAAGTGAAATCGAATAGCCTCATTTTCGAATGTCACACTTTTGACGCTCCGCGTGGTGGTTTCGCGTCGTTAACGTCGGAGGAGGTGGCGTGGCTACCATATATTTCGCGCGCGAGTTTCACGCCGCGGGAAAAAATCGCACCCGACGCGCATAAGCGTGAGAAAAGAAGAGCTCAAAAACCATTGCGATATCAACAATACTTTCTTTCGGAAACGATACAAGAGGCGTCGTTCGTCGATGCAGAATGAGGGTGAAATGCTTAATGGAGCGGCTGGGATTTTGGCGTTGACTGCGCCGAGGATGCATTGGGGGACACTTTCACTGTGAAAACTAGGAAAGTGTCGCACACGGATCGAGTGGACTTGCAAATGACGTCAGATCAACGAGACCACGTTGATCTGACGTGTCTGCACTCTGCTGAAAATGCCCATTAGTCAAGTTTCGCGTGGACTTACGATGCTTCTGGCATCCCTCGACGTTTTCGGGCCAGTCGCAGGATCGGGCCCGCTCGTTGTAGAGGAGGCCCCCGATGCACAGCTGCTCGGTGGCGGTGCCGTTCCAGCACGTCCAGTACCTCGTGCACGAGGTCTCGTGCCCGAAAATGCCGTAGAGCCAATCGCAGTGCTCGGCCTGGATAGGTGGATTGGCCTGGCGTTTGCCGTCGCAGTAATTAGCGCGCCACGGGTAATCGCAGCCCTCGGTCACGCCGCGGTGCTTGCCCGCGAACACGAGGCCATTCGGGCAGTCGAAAAGCTCGGCTTGCCCGTTCACGCATTCCCAGTAGCGGTCGCAGTACTCGATGTCCCCGACCACTCTCGCTTTCGTTTGACAAGGATCCTCTTGCTTCTGCGCCAACGAGGCTGAAAGCACAAACCCACGCAAGGTAAAAGACTCGCCATTTTCCCGAGACCCTATCCTTCCCGGGTCCTTCTCGGGACTTGAAATCCCTCGTGGCATTCTCCTCCTACGTGACTCGGAACGAGGAAAGAGCCCCCCCCCCCTCCCCTCCCCCTCCCGCCCCTTTCTCTCTCGATTCCCCGTGGAGTCAACTTTCACTCCGCGTCGAACCCAGAGTGATTGTCCTTTTTCCAGGGTCAACTCTTTCAGGGTGGATCGGCAAAGAGCCACTCACATTCGGTGGCTCTCCTTCTTCTTTTTCTACCAGTAAGTTTTCTCAAAAATGATCAGTCACGTTTTCTATTGCTTCACGCTCGGTAGAAACTGACTCATTACCTGCTCACTAATTTGTAGAGTAAAATTCACCAACTGTCAGTAGAAAACTTGAGAATTCTCGTCCTCGTCAGTGAGAAACAACTAATCAAAACAGAGAAAATTGCGATACCCAAAATTAGGGATATTTCACTCCTTTCAGAGTGAGAATCAGCTGATTTGTTAGAGAGGGCTCTGAAAAGAATTCAAGAGTGAATTTTTCACCCACTATTTGGATGGCGGTATTTTTTTTATTATGGCCGTCAAGTGGAAATTCCCTCCGAGGCGTCAATACAGTTATATAGTTACATGTGATATTTGGCGAATTTCATACGATGTGCACGAATCAATTTTATTCATGATCAGTGGCGGTTCGAGGATCCCAAGACTCGAGAGGGGGTCCAGTATTTTGCAAAAGTGGGGCAGAGGGCAGAGTATATGAAATTTTGTCAATCATTACAAAAAAAAAATCACTCAGGAATATAATATGAAATTTATGAAAAAAAAAAAAAAAACTATAGCTCATTAACTGATGTATTCTTAGCAACTTGGAATTTTGCAGTTTTTCTTATCAAAAATGTAATTTGACGCAAGCACAAGCTCTCATAATATTTTTGGAAAAGTTTTGGAAATTGAAAAACGATCAGGACTCTCTGTTGGTTGTGTGTTATTTCTCGATTTGCTGAAAATTTATTTATTCATAAATACACCCGAATCGTCGTATGCGTTTACTCTTGTAATTTTGAGCTTTGTGAATATTAATGCCATTCCTTCATTACCGAATTCTTCGCGTATAATATTAGTGATTTTGACAGACATTTTCAAAAATTTTCATAAAACTGTACAATGACATTTATATAGTACAATTTGCATTCCGAAACATTTGGATTTTTTTACGTTGGGTGTGTCAAAAACTGGCATAATAATAGTTCTTTTACAATACAATAATTTTTCTAAAACATTTTCCTAAAACGAAAGATAAAAATTACGAAATCTCGATTAATATTACTAATGATCTTCGATCATACTGTAAAATTTACAGTACTCTAGTCTTTTTTACCATCAATATGTGTTAAAGTCGTGGATGTTTTCGCCAATAAGGCATGTCATCCAAATTAGATAATTATTATAAAAAAGTAGCAATCACAAAGGTCTTCATTTCCATGACTGTTTTTATTCGATCGTATATGATATTTCAAAATGAATCGAGATTCGCGAAAAATATACGAAAAATCGTATATTTGAAAATATACGATTATACGAAATCGTATATATGAAATCTCCCTTTTTGAGGCAACATTTAGCGGATATTATATAACGAGTGAACATTTTTTTGCACTTGATTTTTGCCGATGATGATTTTTGTGGTTGGATTCAGGAAATGAAAATTGTCGTGCTCAAATTCACGTTGCGAAAACTGGTACATTATACAGGTGCGTATGTACGGCTTGTTTTTAAGATGGGTGATATTTTTAATTTAAATTGAGAAACAGAAGTTACCAGAAAGCAGCTTTTTACGTCACACTGAAAAGTAACGAGTTTGGTCAGAAGCTGAGAGACGGTCAATAATCACCGCCTTTTATTCATGGTATGCATGAATTCTACCTGATAAATCATTCATGAGCCACGCGAAATGAGAAAATCAGTTGGAAATGATTTCACTGAAACTCTTCGATTTACACAATATCGAGTCGAAAATACCCCGTGTTTTTGTATGGAATGGTATTATTTTACGGAGGATGCTTTCGATCTCTTCTGTTCATGGGAATATTTCGACCTTGATGAACATGTTGGGATTCATGATTTTGCGATGGTGTGTTTGATTATTTTTTTTACAATTTCTTGGAAATTTCCAGAACCTTCGGTAACGTGCTGAAAATGAAAACACTCGAGAATTTTTTCCAGTTCGTGATTTACTTCTTGACGAGCTTTTTGAGAAAACTACATATATCGAATTTTAAGAGTTGCGACCTGTTTATCATTCGAAAACTCGTTCAAGTGACGGAGTCTTAGAAAGTGAAGATCGTTGATATGATTAGAAAATGCCTCAAGTGGTGAAATATTTGGAGGTTGTTTAGTAGTTTCGACTGCTTTGAACAATATTCTTCGAAATTTCACGATAGAAACCAATGTAAAATATGTGCTTCATTACGAGGATTATTGGTAAAATTCAATATACTAATGAAATCCTGCGTTATTGAAAAAGAAGCAGTTTTCTTTTTCGGGAAATTATGGAAAGTGTCAAGTTGCGAGTCACTATGAATTTACGTAGCGAAAAAATGACCCATTTCAGGCATCTCGGAGGCAAAGTTTTTCTAAAAATATTCTTGCGCATGACTTCTTATCCTAACAACTTTTTGAGAATCTTGACTCCCATTAATATATCTATTATTCCGCGAATTTTTGAAAATTATCGAAAATATAAAATAAATTACTCGTAAGAAGAAATTAGAATAAACAATTATGCACGTACTTCAACGAAGTGCGATGAAATAATCAAGTTTACTCAACATTCTACTCTCGAGGTTTTGATGAATCGCAACAAATAACAGAGCAATCATCCGGTGTATCGCTCAGTGTTTTCATGAAGATGAGGAAGTAAGTAAAGAACCCCTTCCGACCTCCCAAGATACATTCAATATTTGATTCAACAATAAAGGCTGTTTTTCTTGAACGGAAATAACGACCAAGCATTACTTTTCCTCGTAATACTTGAAATAAATACATCCTGAAAGTAAATAAGAAAAATCAATAGAAAGCCAAGTCAACGGCTTTCGGTATATTTGCTTCGAACCCTTTGCTTGTTTTAAACCTGTCTGGAACTTCTCCGATGTAACTGGTTCTTAAAAATATGCTCTTCAATTCGGTTTCTACCAAATTTTTTCCGAGTCCTCTTTTTAACATACAATATGTTCTCGAATCGATCCTGGAAACCTTCCTCGGTTTTCGCCCTCGGCTGAAGGCGTAGGAAAATCACGTCAATGGACTGGACCGGAGAAACAACTATCACTTTTTCAAAGATCTCATTGAGCTTATAAATATATATATGAGCGAGAGGTCGTCATATACGTAAGGCGAATGTTGCTGACGAGTAGCGTTAACCGTTACATGGTAGGCGTTACAGAGACATCTCAGGGAGCCCGATTATGTAAAACGGCGCATAGTTCTCATGGGCCACTTTCCTTTTCTTCGCCACACCATAGGGACATGGAGAAACAACGGCCATCGAGAGTAGTCCGGCCAATCGCCCGTTGCGTGGCAGCCCTGATTAGAAAGGCCCTTCGAAAGAACATTTTCGGGGATGCGAATCGGTTTGGAAATCCGAAATGCCTCGTGAGTAGGAGGGGACCAGTGGTGCTCACGCGAATTTCTCAAGCCTGAAGAAATTTAGAAAGCAGTCCAGTAGAGTGCGCTAGAAATCTACAAAAATACCAGTGAATTTTATGGAATCTCACGAATATTAATTAATAATACTGAAAAAAGTACTTCCAGTCCATGAAGTAGCTCATTCCTATGCAGCCATTTTTTCGAGTATTTATAAAAATACTAATGAACATAGCATACTTGGAGTTTTAGAGAATAAAATTGTAAAAATCCTGAAATAGTGGAAAAATTTCGCAAATTTCTTCAACACCGAAACATAGGGGAAGGAACTTTAACATCGAAAGATTTGATGAGAAGTATAAAAATGTGAACGTCACGTATTTTGCATTAATAAATTAATGTTTTCTTTCGAATCGTAATATCTTGGGCACTAATTCGTGATGCTCAGCATTCACTTACAAGACATATCACTTTTCACAAAGATTTAAACCATTTACTTTTAAAATCGTAAGATATTAATTTTTTTTGGTAATTATATTTTTTCCACGATTAACTTCCATTTCGTTGTAATTAATTTTCAGAACATAATACCGCTGTATTCGAGATATTATTATACTGTATGCATTAGAGCGTTTCGATTGATTGAATCTGTAAAAAATTACAACATACATGTATATTGATTCATGATATTTCAAATTTTTCGCCATTTTTATCGAGTTTTATATAGATATCTAAATCAAAGCTCCGGAATAATCAATTTACGAATAAAAAATATTCGTCACGATTCGTTCAATAAACAGTGAGCTTCAAATTACTTTCATTTGATAATTTTTAAATATTTTTAGCAACTCTTTTATAAATTGGTATTGATTAACAAAGCTTGATGGATTTCGTGATATTTTCATGTATCAATATTATAGCCTTCTAGTTTTCGATGAATTAGGATTGAAGGGCTCGGAGACTAGATATTATTGATTTTATAGAATTTTGGAAAAATTGCACTCGCGTAGACTTTGAGTTTTTTTCATTCCTGGTATGTTTTTGAGATTTCCAGAATTTTCATGGCCATCAATAGATTTCGAAATTTAATGCTCTAAAGTTTAAAGGTTCGGATATGTTCAATTTTTTGTATACATTATTAAACAAAATTTCCAGTACTTTTTGGATTTTAGGAATTGTTAGTCATCAATGTAGATTTTCTAAATTCGATGCTTTT
Source organism: Platygaster robiniae (assembly GCA_028476575.1). NCBI lineage: Eukaryota > Metazoa > Arthropoda > Insecta > Hymenoptera > Platygastridae > Platygaster > Platygaster robiniae. The sequence goes on from CM052024.1 coordinate 802,917, forward strand.
GAATAAAATTGAAGGTACCGTCGATTTCCGACATTTCATATTATTCTTCAGAAAAGTTTACTTTAATATATTCCCAATATTTTTCAGAACTCTAGTACCTTTGAAAAATTTTAAGTAATTTTGAGTATTTCTCGTATACGAAGGTCTTTATCATACTGTGTTTCTTTTTCGACAAAAATTTCCAGTATTTCCCAATTTATGTAGGTATGTGTGGCATTCAAATGAATATCTAGAATTCGTACAGTTATCCATATTGAATTTTGATGCTCTAGAATCCAAATGTCTCTGGATTTTCTTCTCACGAATTTCTAGTGTTGTACAAAATGTTGGCGCTTATGAAAAAATTGCAGTGACTTTGAGTATTTGCAGTATTGCCCAATTTTTTTGAATTGCGTCTTTTCCCAAAATAATTGAGAACTTTTATGGATTTCGTCGCACAGTTGCTTGACAGTGCGCAAAACCTGGACCTAATTTTCATGTAATTTCAGGAAGCATTCGTTTGAAAATCTCTGCGTATCCTCAAAATATTCCATCCCAATCTCGACTTTACGTATTTCCATCTCCTCGTGCTTATCTAATCTTTCGAGCTTCCGTCTAGAAGTTGGTGGAATTTGCCGGAACGCGATAATGATGCGCGCCGAGTCTTTAGAATAATCAGGGATGCGTGTACTTGAAACGAACCGTGAGAACTACGGAGCCTCGGAATAATCGCGCTGGTCGCAAGGATGCAGGGGAGACTGGTAGTTGAGCTACTTTCATATTTTCACTCGACGGGACATGGGAGAAAGTTTATCTCTTGTGTGTGAAACTCGCCATTGTCACGGAAATGTCGCTGGAAAATGACTCGAGAAACCTTAAAAAAACAAAGCTAACCGGCGTCGGAGAGAAAGGAAGAAGTTGCTTCTTGCTTTTTCACATCCCACCGGATTCATCAGCGAGCGAAAGTGAACTCGTGGATGAAAAAGCGTGCTCGTATATGGCGAGGAATAGTAAAACGAGCGAGAAGCGAAGCCACGGCGAAATGCAGGGGTGTAAAAAATGGCGTTGCAGAGGTGGAGCGAGCGTAGGGGGAAAAGGAGGAAAAGGGAGGAAGACGGGAAGGACGGCGTGAGAGGGAGAGGATCCGAGGAATGGAAAAGAAGAAAGAGGGTGCTCGTCGAAGCTGAGAATGACTCACCGTGGGCGGCCAGCAGGACCAGGAAAAGCGAGGCGACTCGCTGGGGCACCATTCTGGGGGTTGAGTCGATTTTCCCTGTCTAGCTTTGTGCTGTTGCATCAAGCGTACGCGTGTCTTGGGAGGGCACGAGATTGGTGGTTACGAGGAAGGAAGCCAAAGGAAGCCCGGCTGATGAGTTTTCGTCTCGGGACTGATCACTGGGAGAGCTGTTTGGCTTGAGGTCTTATATGAGCTCCCCACTCTTGAGCGGGGGCCCGCTGCCGAGGAAGGCCCCGTGGAGAATACTCGGCGAAATCCTATCGGTAACAACGGGAAGACAAGCCGCTGCCGTTCGGTCATCGGAAAAAAGGGCCTTTCGCGGATTTCGCGCGATGCGCAAACGGAGGAGGCGGGCACGCGTGTCGGCAGACGCTACTGGCCTCAATACAGTTCGAGAGTTGAACGCTGGTGACGCTACTTGGCACATACTGCAGAGTACTGCCGGATCTTCGCTACGTGGCTGCCAAGCGTATCTTTCATAATGTTCCGTGCTGTCAAAACACTCGCAGGTATCGTAAAAGGGATCGATTATTCGCCTCGAAGAACGCTATTTTATCGAACAGTGCAGCACTACCGCTTCCATAGCTCATTGTGTGGCAAAATGTCGGAATTATCGAATTGTTCCCCTACCATTCTCATTGATCATATTTTTTCATTTATACAGTAGGAAAATGGCTTCAATAATAACTCTCTTCTACGATTATTGAAAGCCTTCCTCAGATTTCATTGGAATTCAATACACGGTATTGAAATAGTGCAACTATACAAACTTTTTGTTGTATTTATTGATTATATTGGAATTTCGGACATTATTTTGGATTGAAATACCGGGAAAATGGTCGGAGAGAGGATTAAAAAACAGTTTCCTCGAACAGCTGTAGTGCATCTTACGCGTTTTGTCCACTCGACTATGGCTATATTTGTGGCGTGGAACGAGGAAAGGGACCCGAGGATCGAACTCGTTTGGGCTCACTTCCGAATGTTTTCAAGTCAGAAAATGATTCTGAACGATTTTGATCCTTCGACCCCTTTTCTCGTTCTCGTTCTCGTTCTCGTTCTCGTTCTCGTTCTCGTTCTCGTTCTAGGTCACATTTAGTTTCATGTGCATAAACTGTAAGCTAGAATTAGAATTCGCCCAACTTGGATATTCCTGGGAGCCAAGTATCAAAACAATATAGCACGAGAGCATTGATTTCATAATTTTTGCGGTTACCGAAATTTCAATTGATGAGTAAAAAAAGGGACATGAATTCATGAAGCCAGTGCAAAAATTTTTTTCTTACAATAGACAATTAATCGAATCGAGAAAAAAAAACAGCTTTCGTTATCATATACATTTTTTCCAATTTTATATAATTTTCAAATACCGTTGTCATCCGTGACATCGAAACTTGGAATTCATTAAATTAAATGACGAATTTTCACTATCGTTTTCCTGCGCTTGTATAGCTTTTCGATTTCACTGTCAAAAAATATCAGTAACAGTCGGTGTCGTTTTCGACCTTATTCCAAAAAACCATCTCACTCAAACCAAAGTAGGTATATGAAACTGGCGATCGCTATCAGAGAGCTGCAGTTTCTTACAATGATATCGCAATTCGTCGAAAGAAGCGTCAAGTACGTACTTAAAAAAGGGAATTTCAACCTCATGGTAATCTACTTAATAATATCTAAATAATAATACAAGAATCTAGATAATGAGACCGAATTGGTCTCGCCAGTATTGAAAAAGTGCTGATGGAGTTCCCAGTAGGGCGATTACTAATAATGTGGAAAGGGACTTGGAAATATCGACCAGTATATTATGTAATGTAAATGAATGCCAAAAATATTGAAAATCGTTCAACTCATCCTGGAAAGTGAGGGAAAAAAGGGAATCGCTATCATTAGATGACAATTTAAATAAAATTCTTCAGACGCGAAAAACTTGCAGCAAGCATGGTTGCATGCCAAGAGTAAATGCAAGATTTAATAAAAGTACCTATTACGCCACTTTCCACGGTTGCAATAATTTGTCCTTCGCAAAATGATTACATCAAGTTGCGGATTTTCAGTGTGATTAGCTCTAAGATGATCGAATGTTGGTTTTTAATTGAAAAATACGCGTGAGACGAGAAACATACAGAAAATCCTTTCGCCAATTAGATATTTGAACGCGTCGGAGGCATGATTCGCTATTGAAATGATGGAATTCAAAACCTGGAATCAATGTGAAACGTAACTGTAAATGCTGAAACTGTTGTAACTGTCATTCCAGTTCATGACTGGAATATCATTCACCCACCTTCATTGACATTGGCTCGAAAAAAGAATGACCAGCGACAAGCGCCCATTTCAAATGTTGTTCCCAACTCAAAATTATCACTAATGACTTTCATGCTCGTGTAAGGCTTGAAGACGTCATTATCGCATTTTTTCGCAACCCCAAAGACTGCGTTCAACAAACTGCTCATTACCCGAGAATGTCGAAAAGTGACCTTGAGAAAATAAATCCCTTGGGCCGAACTTGTTTTCCTGCCTGTGACGCAATCGCGGTTACGAGCATCCTTTTTTTTATAGGCGAAAAAGCCTCTGTTGCATTTTTTGCGGTACGAAATTCGACCTGTCTCGTCGAACAGCATGCTCAAATTAAGACCGATGCGGAGCGCATTCGCCGTGTAGAATGTCCAAGCGATTTTTTCGAGCTTGTTACGATGTCAACAAACTACCTCCACTACGACGCGGCTTAAAATTATAATCCCCCATCGGCGTCTCTTCATTCATCACGAACCTGTAAAACGATATGGTTTATTTGCCTCAAGACATTTTACTGGGGGGATCCGCGCTTGACTTGCGAGTTTCAAAGTGAGAAATGTAAAATTGACAATTATCGATTGCAAGTGGAGAAATTATAGCATCCAGATCGAAGTTTCATGATGAAACTGTTAAAAAATGACGTATCGATTCATATTATTTTGAGCGAGCTCTTGAAATGTTCGATTGCACATTCCGAGTTTCTTCGCAGAAAGTGAGAACTATCATCATAATTCGAAAGAATGGACCGAGGAGCCTGGGGATGACTTTTTCCGCAAGTTTTTAAAGAACTCGACTTTGATTTTTGGAGTAAGCATGATACGAGCACGGAGTTCTTTTGAAACTAATGGGTTTCAGAGCGTTCCGATGCGATTATAATCCATCTCGAATTCCTGTTTGATGAGCAAAGAAATGAGGCTTCCGAAAATGAAAGGCTCAGGGGTGAAAAATCCCGGAAACAGCGTCTGAATATAAAAAACCAAAATGTGAATTCTCGGGAAACGCAGCAAGTTGGAGGGAAAAGTTGTCCGATAGAAAATCTTGGTTTTCGCGTCAAGTGGCTTAAGCGAGACGCGTAATTGCAGCCAGTTGTCAGAAATGGCGAATAAGTGCGCAGGGGCCAATTACGCGAGGCCCAATTACGCCGATGGTGTGCACCTTTCTGACAAGTGGTGTTCCCTCCACGCGGAGCGGATAAGACACCGAACGCCTTCACTCGCACTCCCCCCTCGGGCTCAACAACTCGGACGGAAATCCCACCTGCCAGTTTACGACCCCTCTGGCGCGAACGCGAGTTAACGATACATTGTCATCGCAGCCAAATCGAATTCTCACCGCATCGCACATGCATTTCGTCAGAAATTACCACCTCGGATGAATAGTCAAGTTGCCGGACGAGTTACTCAATAATCCATCCTTCAACGAAGTCAATACTCGGGCAGAGTTGAACATTGATTCAAATTGAACATCGATTGAAATTGAAGCGAACCTCTTCGCAACTTTGGCTTCCAGTCAAACGACATGGCCTCGAAATCGCTGCCAGATTCCAGAGTGATAGCAGAGAGCGTCGAGGCGTTAGGGCGTGAACTGACCCCGAAGGTATATCAGTTGTTTATGGCCACGCGCCCAAACGAGAGCTACAGTTACCATGATGATTCGTCGATCGATACGACTCCGAGCAGCTTTCGTTGCATTTGAGGCGAAGAAAAAAAAAGACTCCAGCCTGGCATCGAAACCCTAACGATCCATATTCATGAAAGTTGGTCAAACTGTCCAATGTTTGGCACGAGGAGTCGAAGGAAAGCCAACTATTAAGCCCGCGCCATAACAAGGTGGAAAAGTGGAATATGTTTATCAATGGCAATTGATGATTTAAATGGGCAATCTGTTTTCATGCATACGATTATTCGCTGGTGATTGCCATCCTGAGTGACAGGCGATTAAGCGAGTTTGATTGTAAATGGCCTCCTCTCTAAGAACATCGCACGATCTAACGACTCTGGTCCTTTTTGTTTCAATGCTGATGGGAGCGATTGCGCCTCGCGTCTGCAAAAATAACTCGGCGTGGTGAAAAGTGGGGAGGTAAATAATGAAAAACTGCCTGGGTCATCAATGAAGCGTCGTCATTCGAGAGTCCTGCAGTTATGTTTCCTTCATTTTACCGCGGGATATGGAGATTGAAAGTTCATGGTCGGGACTGGAACGGTTGCGTCGATTTATAGCTTCCAAGTGGCGAGTTCGACGTCTTATCACCAGTCACTTCCTATGACAAAACGACAAGGCCCTCGCGAGCCAAGATCAAAAGCAACCGAGACCCCTCCCCTTGCCCCGATCGCGCCCGCATTCCTGCTCAGGCCTGAAAAATTGTCCTGCATAAACAGTGAAATATCCGCGCAGCGACTCCGTAAATTCTTCTGCGCACGTATAATTTCCGTCCCCGCCATCGTATTTTGCCTTTTGTCAACAATCGATTCCCCCCCACCCCTCCCCCTCCCCCTCCCCCTCCCCCTCCCCCCGATGACGTCGTGTATGCGAGATGATAAATGAAAACGCGAGGGGTCGTTCACGTTCGGTCAAGTTCACTGAGGTGGTGATCGGATCGGGAGACTAAATAAATACGTGTTCCAACCTTTTGTACTATTTGGGACGTTTTTCAATTTTGGGCCGTACAAATTTATCCCTTTCCCCCGTGAAAGGCGCCGCGACATTTCCAATGGTCCAATCAACGTTTTGCGTCGCTCGCAATCCACTTTTATTCTTCGCCATCCACCTCGATCACGTGAAAGTTTCTAGGCGATGTCAATATTTGTCGATTTGAAGGGGGGGGATCAATTAACTACTCGCTACAGGAGCAGTGCCGCTAAATATCCTAATGAAGATAAATGCATTCGGTGCGCGACGACGTGTCGAGGACGAGGTGGGAAAGAGACGAGGGTGGAGAAGTTAAGGCTATATGAGAGACAAGATAAGGCCGGAAGAAAGACGAGAGTCGAAGACGAGCTGAGAACAGGGAGAACACGCCACTAATGCAATTAAAAAGTAAGTAAGGGACGATGGCGGCATTCACTGAAGGTGTGGAATCAAGCTGATGCACCGGGAGCCAAGAAGATGGAGGGTGGGAGGGAAGGATCCGGAGGGCTATTCGAACGATCCAAGGCCCAGGGGTCCTTGCACTCCACATAACACATGCAGGCTCATCATACTTTTTCGCCTCAACTTCAGGGGCTCTCGAATTTCCTTCAAGGTGATTCTAGTCAATTTTCGGCTATTCGGAATGTGTCAAAGGCCGGGAATGTGCCAGCGATGTGTCAAGTGACGAGATTTCGAGATTCCGCAATCTGAAGATTGCGGAAATTGAAACATCCAAAGGTAGAATCTGCAGTATCCGCAGCATCTATCTATGAATAGAAGCGGTCGTAGCATGTTTCAATGGGCACTGCCGCATCTGCAACACCTGCGGATAGAGTCTCCAGCATCCGTAGCATCTACAGATTGAAACTGTAACATCTGTAGCATCTGCCGATAGAAACTGTGGCATCCGTAGCATCTTCGATTAGAGACTGCAGCACCTGTAACATCTATGGGTAGCAACTCTAGAATACGTAGCGTTGATTGATAACATTCTCGGCATCTGCATCATATTCTTGGCATCAATAGACAGAGTTTGTAGTATCTCTAGCATGCATAGATGAAAACTGTAGCATCCGCAGCATCCGAAGATAGGAGCTGTAGTATAAACAGTATCTACTGCGAGAATCTTTAACGCATCAAGTATATGCATAGCTAAAATCTGAAGCATCTACAGATAGAAGCCGTAGTGCCTGTATCTCCAATCAGTAGCATCCGTAACATCTGCTGCCAGGAGTCTGCTAAAAGTGCGCGAAAAACATGACGCCGACATTCCAACACTCGCGTGATTGGGAGAAAATAGCTTGAATAATAAAGTTCCGCGTGCGTGAAACAACTCTTTCGAGCGCGTGATAGAAGAAAACCCTCATTATCAAATAAATGGCCCGACATGAAGAGACCTTAAAAAGTCACATTCCCTTTTAGTTAGATCTTGACTGGAAATGACATGGCAAATAGAAAACTCGCGTGAATAACATTCTGCGCTTTATCGTACCGCAGCTATCAGCTGGCTCGCGGAGATAATATCTTGATGCCGGGGTTTTATGCTCCGATATCAATCTTGTTTACTTCCTTCGCCATTCCCTTTTTTACCCCATTTTCGCGGGTTCTTTTTCGCGGTACAAAAGGCGGCCCGGGATCTAGATCCGACTTTGTTTGATTATTTCCAGCCGGCTCATTGACTGGGACGATTCGCGATTGATGACGCTGACTTCCAGTATATGTGCTTGCGATTGAAAAATCTTGCTCCAATTTATCTTCTTCGTATCGCCCGAGTCGCCGTTTTTGCTCGTTTTTCGGACAAATTCAGGGCTATTGGATGTTTTATGCAACGATCGGTGTAATTGATTGGGTTTTAGAGGCCGCAAAAAATCACGTAAGAAAAGGTAAAGTGACTTGTTCGACCAAAGGAATCGTCGCGATTAATGGTTTAATTCTTGTAACTTTGGAATCATTCAAGTTTTTCATCTTCCAATGTCTGGATTATTCATAACCAACTTTATGCGCACATTTCGAATGTTTATCCCTTGACGAATTTTTGTACTCTTGATTGATAAGTACACGCGATCCGTTCTGGGTTTTTACCAATTTCAACCGAATATTTTGTACGTTCAAATCGAAACATTCATACCAACAAGTTTTGTCGATTATTTATTTTATGGTTACATTTTTAGAAAAGCAGGAATCGATGATTGGAAAAAATTTGATTTACACCGGCGGTCACTTTCAATCAACGTTGCATGTTCTTTTTTCTAATCATGAGATACGTTGGAGATAAATTTCTTCAGATTTCATTCGCAGCTTGTTCCGTCAAGTTTGCATCTTTTTTTGCGGAGAACCCTAAATTGGATTCATGTCAAAAGGCCGACGTAAGCTGAATTTGGAACGGGCATATATAAATAGATTTGCGTCATTGGATTCGTTTCAGATTGTCGAATTATGCTCCAAAGAAATGATTCCTCCGTCATGTTTTTTCGAGTCACCTAATTAAATTATTGATAAGTTTCTAATAATTCACATTTTTCTGATCGATGGATGTATGAAAGATGACATGAAAAATAAAAAACTGTATGATAACTTTTTTTTGGTATAAATTATCATCAATATTTTCAAATTGTACAATCATGAAATGATATATTTTGCTAAATATCAGGCAAGTATCAATATTGTATACGAATGGAAACTTTTTTTCCCTTAGAAATAATATGTGAAGGTAAATTAAAGATTTATCTAATTTTTGAAGACAACGGTAACTTTTCAAAAATATTAAATTCAGGCAATGAAGAAGTGACTGAGAATTCTCAATAATTGACGGATGTGACTTTTTTTTCAGAATCTACTTGAAAAATGAAAATCGAACCAAGTTTCTGGATCTATTTTTTTTTTTTTTTTTTTTTTTTTATAATTAAAAAATGCTGGCTACAAACCAACGCGAGAATGTTTTAAAAATAAATTGCCGCGGACTGAATTCGAGTACTTATTTTTCATTAGAATGATGTTGAGACGAATTGGAGATATTTTTTCAATTTCGAAAAATAATTTTAAACATTGCGAAAATGCTTCGATTCTATTTGCGATGATTTCAAAACGTTGGCACGCAACCCAACAACAATGTTATCTTCAACACGAATCTTGGCAGTAAGAATTTCACTTACCATTTGTCACCAAAAGTGTTCAATTATTTCGATGGTACGATCTCGAAAACTTGAATTGCCGATACGAAACTTGACATGAACTGCGATATACCGTTAATTGTTATCAGGAAATGCAAGAAGAATGGTTGTTTTTCGTTGGGTTCCTCGAGGCAATCGAAAGGTGAAATATGGTAATTCATATGAAATTCCTGTTATTTTAAAACGCGATCCTGCCTGTGCGATAGCGGAGCGCATACCAAGTTTCGGAACACACGCCCCGTTTGGGCCTCTTTCTATATTTGCACTTCCCAAACTGATTTCACCAGTCCGGTCTCGAGTGCGTGTCTCTGGAAATGTGCATTGCAGCTGAAAATCTCTACGAGACAACGCACTTATTCTTCGACTCGCAGTCGACATATTCAATAGCATCAATTCTTTGCAAAACACTGAAATCGAGGAGAGCGCAATTCATATGTTCCGTCAAATAAATATTCCGAAAATATCCCGTTACTCTGATTCGTGAACGTGATAATGTAGATCACGATGAAGAAAAATGTAAATAAAACATTGCACTCCGTAAATTTTACTACAAGTTCATTTCGAAAATGAAACTTTTCGACAGAGAGCCATAAATGTCTTCGTCACGTTAAGCGTAAAATGAAAAAAGGGCGAAGAAAATGAATGACGAAATAAATGAAAAATGGAGCCAGTACAAGAAAGTCGAGTCTGGATAATTCCTACGCTAATAAATAAGGCATAGACATTCACGCGAATGTATAATTTAGATTTATTCAGTCATTCAATAAGCGATTACGCTCGTTTTTTTTTTGCGCAACAAACGCGCTCGACTCGAATTTTCCTATTTGTTTCGACTTTTATATGTATACGCTCGCCCCGTCGCCCTCGTCGTCTTTTTTTCCTATTTATCATCGCCTACCGCTTGCACGGCTTCGTCCTTCAGAGTCGTTATTTTCTTCCTTCTTCGTGCCTCTCGGCATTCTTTTCGTTCTCCAGTTCTGGACTGGGCCTAAGAACTGAAACCTTCGCAAACACAGGCCCTCGAAAGGGGGATATACCAGTTTGCCAATTCGGGTGTTTCTGCCTGATGAGGGAAAACAAGTTGCACGGCGTATGAAATTGATGGCCATTTTTATCATACCGAGCCTGTTGGAATCTTACGGACATTTCGGAAACGTAGCGTTGGAATATGGAAAATGAAATGCTATAAAGTGCGAAAAATACACTCGTGGAATATCGACTCTTTCGATCAAAATAAAAAGGAATGAATGAAAAAATGCTCAAATTATTGTTGGGTCGACGGACAAACGGTGAGGGCCAATTTTCGGGGAAAGGCGCGTTATTTCATGCAATGACGATTCGACTGTTTCTCTTTTATTTTTCAATTTACGTACGATGTCGAGAGAAAGTTTTTGTACCGGCTTTGCAAAAAATATAGCTAGAAATATATAATTCAACGCTGTGCGAATATTGCGTTTCGAATAAATGTCATTTTCGAAAATACGACGACCGAAATGGCCCCCGTTTTAGCCGAGTGATCTGACCCCATTCAAATCACTGGCCCTCTTGGTGTATCGTCAGTGTATTGTACCGAACGCAGTTTTGTAGCAAGACAAAGTTGTCGCAGCGAGTTGCTCTAGGCGACTTCGTGACTCGAATCCTTATCTTAACGCTCTTGCTTGCCCGCAAAGAACTGCCAGCGTTCAAAACGAGAAAAAACTCGTACTTGTGTAGCGACATTTATTCATAGCCATTTTCTTTTCATCCGGGATGAGAGGGAGAAAAAAAACCCGCGTTTTTATCTGATTGGTTGGGCCTTTTTTTTCGTCGTCGCGATAAAGCCGCGGAAAGAATTGTCTTCGTAGCGAGAGTCGAATGGAAATTGGCCGCTATCGCGCATACGCAAAATAATGAAATGCAAAGCATCCCAATGGGAGAATTTCTTTTTCCCTCGCCAGGATTTTCTTATCGAGATCCGATTTTCGAGGCCTGCAAGTGCAAACGTAACTTGCGGATTTGAAGAAGAAATCATTCGAAAAGTGTCTTTGCAGAGGAAGGCAAACTCCATTATTGGTTTCCATTTCCGAGCGAGCATGCAAATCGACACTTGTCGAAATGCCGAGTCGCGATTCAGCTTAGAATTGAAGGGATGTTTGCCAGCCTATTTTGATTTATCTAAATACTCGAGGTCGTAAATAATCTCGGTAATTGCAAATAACACGAAAGATGTTGGGGCGTTCGATTACTGCGGGGGGTGTAAAATTCATAATCTTTGTATTAGCTTGATAAATCGCATCATCATCATCATCATCATCATCATCAGCGTGAAGAGACGTTGGGCTTCTCCTGCGCTGAAACGCGATACGAGAGAAAAAAGGAAAGACATGGTTCCGCCGAGGTGGAAATTTATTAGCACATTTATTCTAATTATCGGGCGAGTCGCCACGTTAGCGACCGAGGCGTCGCGATTGCGCGTAGCTTATTGAAAAATTACTCATTAAATTTATTCCGCGACAATTTTTCAAGTGTCGCGGGTATTTGATAAAAACTGGAGCGTGGATTCAGCAAGTTCTCGCGCCAGTTATTCTACAATTCCACGATTGGAGAACGTAAATCTCACGATGAAAATTTCAATGACTGTCGGGGGAGTATTTCGATTTTCCAACTTGGAAAATCATCCATTGAACGCAGTTGAAATGTTCATTTCCATAATCTCGATTCGTAATCTGAACAGATGGGAAAACCAAGGCGAGCAACTGCCTTGAAATGGCCCAGACGAGAAATAAAAATCGAAATAACAGGCAGCCCTTTTGAGAGAATCGTAAGAATAAAAACGAGTGCCGGGGATTCGCCCAGCTCGCAAGCGCCGCAGCGTTATGAACTGTACAGTGGCATATCTTCGCGTACCCAAAGCGGGGACTCGCGAAATCGCGCAAAGCCAAAGCTCGCGGGTCCTGGAATCCTTACTTTTTGCCGCATTCATATCATGTCTCTGATGGCTTGCAGTGTGACCCGAATCCTCTTCTTCCTCATTGCGAGCGGGCTCGGAACGGTCGCCGAAAATCGGCAATAAAAAGGACGATGAGCCCCGCGATGCACTTGCAATTGTAACGGTCGCGGCGCGGGTCCCGGGGAATGGTGCTGATTTCGCTGGTGCTGGGAATGGGGAGGCTGATGCTGCTCCGGTGCTCTGCTGCTCGTGGGGACGTCATCGGCACCAGTGGCGGAGGCTATATCTTGTATCTCCAAAGCTCACCGTCGTAAATGCAGCGTCGCTTTCGTCCTTTTTTTTGCATTCGCCCGAGGAATGCCTTCTCCGAATCGGACGATATTTTTTCGCGCTCTCATAATGAATAATGAATCGTGCCTCGGATTGGCCACGATTTTGCTCGGAAAACTTGAGCGGAAGAAAAAGGTATCGCGAGCTTTATGGGCGTTCGTTGCCGCACCGGGCGCTTGTAATGAATTTACAATTGCTCATTAAGCACCGAGAAGAGGTACGAATGAAACGTCGCTTCCAGGATTCTCATAAACTCGTCGTTGGAGTGAGAAAACGAGCCGCGCCGAGTCGCCCCAAGGACTCGTGCAACCATGCTTTCCCACGTGTGGCTTCGCCCTGCAAATCTCGAAAATTGAAATAAACACCTCGTTTTCCACATCATCACTGAGGTGCTTGGCCGTGGCGTTCTTTTTCTCCTCGCTTCGACATACTACGAGCTATCCCTTCCGAGCACACACGCCGCGTTCACGCTTGACGGCCACTTCAATTACAACTATCCTCAGCGAAAATCCCTTCCTCGCCCAGGCGTCGGTTATGGCAGCCGTGATTACAACAATTTCCAACAGGCGCCCATGATCGCACGTAATTAATCGCACGACACCCCTAAATTGTTTTATAATTCCATGAAATTAGCCCCGATCGACACAAATCACCTGGAATCCTATTCGCCGTGTCTAGAACTGTACTGCCCCCGTCTTGTCCCATCCAATCATGCGACGATGCTTCTTCGGCGACTCCTCCAGCCGGACGAAACCAGGATGTCTGGCGTGTATAGCGATAATAAAAAGCATGAAAAACCGCGCGGTTGAAGGGCCAATTCATTCCTCATCGAGGGGAAAAACCGATGGAGACAAAGTAAAAGAGCCTCGCGCAATTTTGAAATACATTCTTCCTTGGATGATAATGGGCATTTGATACGGCCATTACACGGAACGTACCCCTCGACACCGTCGAATCATCGGCGATAAAGGAAATACAGTTTTGCTTTTACAAGATAGCCGGGAATTCCTCGCGCACCTCCGAATAACTTACACCTACACGTAGCGGCGGTGCCCGCATTTAACGACACACTTGCCGTGCGCTGGACGGACCGACCAGCAACGGGGGCCGCCGCCACCAGCCGCCACCAGCCGCCGCATCACGCGAAAGATGCGATTAAGGCGAATCAGCGGCTTTCTTCTCGTTCCACCGCAGTTGCCGTAATTCCCTTGTCGCTCATGTCATTGACTTTTATGCATCCGCAACACTGGAATCTCAATACCCTGAAAAACAAGCGCTCGGAGGCTTTTGCGCGATTCGATCCGTGAAAATTGCGGAAAACGAGAGTATGAGAAATTTCACGCGTGGCGTAACTTTATGCATAGGCATTCGGAAGAGGTTCGATGCGAAAGTTTAGTTACATTCAAGGATCCAAGATTTCGCGGTAAATTTGCCGAATTCTTCATTACATACTTCTATTCGAGTTGTATCATGTTCCTTCGTTTTATTCTTTGAGATTCAACTGCGAAAATAGTGGGTCTCCAAACGTTGGCGAAATGATAAACAAGCTTTCATCGTGGGATACTAATTTGTGAAAGAGAGGTTGCGGAATGTGGCATGAGTGCGACTCTACGAAAAAATACTTTTTGGAACAGCGAGAACCTCTGCGGAAAAACCGTTTGTCCATTCTCTCTGATGGAAACAGTGTCATTTGTATGTTTTTCTTATTTCACTTCAGACGTCAATTCCGTGCGCCACACGTGGGGTTCATTGAAACAGTGTATATCGAGTGTTGGAATGACGGTGCAACAATCGCCATATGTTTTCGCGATTTTCGGGTTTCGAAGATGGCGTACTTGGACTCGGACTTGAAACCGCCCAAGGCACTCGAAAAAGGGACAAAAGCGACATGGGAGACTAATTACCTCGCGCGGAACTGGTTCCCCGCGCTCTGTGTAACGGAGCAAATGAAAACACTTGAGCCAATTTTCTGCTTCTGATTTCATTCCGAAAAATGGCGCATCTCTCGCTTCATTAGTGATTACGCGTTAATGATCATCCTTCTCGGAACTGCTCATGCGGCTGAAATGTTCTCTCAAGGGAAAATATTCGAGCACGACACCTGAGATGTCAATCCAACGCTTTTCACATTGACAGATATCTAGCCTTGATCGTTCATAATCCCTTGTTTCATCTTTTGTAGTTTTGTTCGGAGAGTATCAGATTGGTGGGTTTCTCTTCAGTTTCTTTCGAAATTGGAGGATAAATGACTCTTGCAGGTTTTGAGTCGTGCCGGGAACGATTTTGCGTATTTCACGCGCGAAATATACGTTCTATTCATTTGGAGATAAGCGAGGGAGTAAAACCTGTCTCGATTGAGATTTAATTAAAGAGGATTTTGTATCTGCGACGTTTATCGATACGGGTGGGTAATTAAAATGAGGATTGTGGACTGTGAAGCGTGGTTGAGTAAGGGTGGCGATCTAAATATAGGTATCGTCGTTTGAGTTTCCGATAGCGCTCTCTGCATTTCCCGAGATTCAAGATATTTCGAAGCTCAGGATTTTATATAATCGTTCGATTATTTTTCTAAGGAAAACATAAAAAGCCACTCGAGATTTTTATATATTTTTTCGAAATAATTTACGCACGACTTTCAGAATGTTTTGCTATGTTATTTTAAGATTTTCATAGTGAAATACTCCTTGTTATAGTATTTGATCATAGTTTCATTAGCTTTTACACTTGAGTTGAAGAATCTAATTAGCTTTTACACTTGAGTTGAAGAATCTAATTAGCTTTTACAACACAAGAAAAACTGTGGAAATGGTAAAACTCGAAAAGATGTGTACCTAGTGATTGAATTTTGATCAGCATAACTAATCTTGCTCGTATTTAAAATTGAAACATGGAATTCTATCAACATTGCAAGTTGGAATTCATTCGTACGAGATTATTTGGTCAAGTCAAAAAATGGTTGTTTCGAAAACAAATTGCACGTTACGAAATAGTAGAATATTAAAATTCACCGAAACTTTGGAAGTGTGAGAAACAAGCGAGCGTGAAACACTGCTTAAAAGTTTTAAGAATCCTCAAAATTGGCTAGAAAATTTCTGGAAATACTCAACTATCTAAAATAATGAGTTAAAAAAAAATACGCGGATCAAGCTGAAAAATCTTTCATAGGATGATTTTTTTTCCTCAAACTCTTTCGACTTTGATCAATTGAGAAAAAGTGTGAAATTCATAACACTCAAAACAATGGACATACCTGAGTCTATTCGTTTCGAAGACTTGGAGAGAGGATGTATTTGTTTTTTTTTTTTTTTTTTTTTTTTTTTTTTTTCAAATCCAAAAATGTCCATCAATTTTTACGAGAGAATCAGGTGAAGTTATGAACATGTTCTGAGAAAAATGTATAAAAAAATCGTTGAACAGTGCGAGAAACTATGAATAATGAAAAACTGCTGAAGATAACGAAAAATCCGAAAAATGCGCCATAAAATTGAGAACAACGCAAGAATGACTAAAAATGAACAATGAATACGAGAATCACGTGAAACACTCAACGAAATGTCCGAGAACCGCGTAGGAATTCGTCTCTGATTCAATTTCCAAACCAATCGTTCACTGATGCATCATCGAAGCATGCATCCCCGCAAAAAAACCAATCGTCCCCTCGCGAATCTCTTTTATCATGAAACGATCTCTCCCATCAGGCGCACGCCAACCTTCCTCGAGAAACACGATCTTGGATCGCCACCCCCGCTTTCATCCTCGAAATCGCCACGTAGGAGTGAGTAACGAAATTTATTACGTCCCGAAAATAAAATCGAGTCCGCGGAAAGCGCATTTGTTTTCAAAATGCCCCTCGAGGGGCCTTGGTCGGAGGCTCCTCCTCGCCTCGGAGTCCTTGGCGCCCGCTCGAATTCGGAATATGCCATCAGCCAGCAGCAACGGGGCACGGAATATAAAACAACGACGGGGCCTTTGTCAGTTTCTGCAAAAATTCGGGAGATACCGCGACTGAATACATCGGCCTTCCGAGTGACAACTACATTTAATCTTGTTTATTTATCCGCGCGATGCCGCCGAGCTTTGATTGCATAATCCGATTAAGCGCTGATATATCGGGCCTACGTGATTCTTTTTCCCTGGACTTCTCGCTCGAGTCGCCAAGTTTCGCGAAATAATCGAGCGCATCGCGGCTACGGCTAATGCCGCCACTACTACTACCACTACTTCCTGCGAGCTGGCCCCCTTGCCTGCACCCGAGGTCCTGCAGTCGCGTAATTGGGATCCTGCGGCGGTTCCCTGGATTCTCGCACGAGGTGGTGGGGGTTGCCCTATGTAAGCCCTCGGCCGCCCCTGGTCCAGCACATATTCCCAGCATCGGGACCCAAGAGGAAGGACTACTCGCTACTCGTCTTCTTCGTGTCGCAACGCGCGCACCGTCCTCTTCTCCTTCGAGCTCTTCCCTCGCGCGGAGCTACGAGTTTTTCTTTCCATCCCCCTCTCGACGCTTCTTCTCCGGACACCAGTCAGTCGGCTCATTTCCCATCAGGCATGAAGATTTTCATCCTCTTCCTGTGCTTGTTCGCGGATTTTTCGTACGCGCAGCGAGGTGCCAGGACGAGGTCGGGGGTGGATAACAGGGGCAGGCAGTTGCCTTTTCCCAGGCAGCCCGAAGGTCAGTCTAGATTACTTTCACTCGAGAAGTTATCGCGTTGTGACAAACGCAGATCCTAGAATATTTTTTGTGCCTCTCGAGGACGTCTCGGGCCGTGATTCAATTGGAAAGTATACTCGGGGGGTGGACTTTCGAGGATGTAGGTTCAAACTACGTCCTGGGGAGCTTTTTTGGGGGTTTCGAGTTCAGGACGGGCCAAGTCGTGGGATATTTTTTGCTTCTGGCAAAAATCTGTGGATAGGGTCGGAGAAAACACTTGATACATTTCCTTCAAAGTTTATATCGAAGCTATGCTTTGGAACTTGTTTTTCAATCGCGGAAAAACTGTTTGCTTCCGCAGGAAATTCTTGCTTTTAATATCGTTAGAAAGTATACTTGAGAGACGTTTTTGGAAATGTACTTTCGGACGCGAGAATCGAAGCTACGCCCTGCAACTTTTTTTTGCGCTCGAGTCCAAATTCGACGAAATCGCGAAAAATACTTGCTTTTGAAGAAAACTTAAGACCGCGATGGAAGTGGAAAGTACATGTGAAAGATATTCTTGGGGATGAACTTGCAGAAACTTAGATCCAAGTTAGCTTCTGAATCCTTTTTTGGGGGTCGACAAGTCCAAATCGGTTAAAATCATGTCACATTTTTGCTGTCAAAGAATATTTTGACCGTGATGAGGGCAAAAAGTTGTTAGAGTTATGCTTTCGCAGACGTAGATTGAAGCCACATTCTGAAAATCTTCATTCTAGGGCTAGAATCCTAATTTGGCGAAATTGTGGAAAATGTTTTTTTTTTTTTTTTTTTTTCTAAAAAAATGAAAGACCTCGATATGGAAGTTTGAAGAAATTGTAGCTACACTTCGAGAGTGTACTTCAGGAATGCTCTTGCAGATGTATTTCAAGGGATGTAGATTGAAGCTACGCTCTGAAGTTACCGTTTGGCACTGGAGTCGAAAGTGTAATTTAAAAGTAACGTCCGACAATACGGCTAAGGCTGCGATTTGAAATAATCATTCGGCAAACAAAGATATTATATTCTTCGATAAATTGTGAGAATGAGAATTAGATCTAAAATCAAAAAAGCTGTCTCGAAAACATAAGTGCATTTGCAGAATCTTCAAAATTCATTTACCTGAAGGCAATTTTCGAAAATTTCTGTAGACTCCCACAAGAAGAAATAGGTGCCGTAATTTATGACAATTTTAACGGTTTTCCGAAAAATTTTAGAGAGTCGCGTAAGTTTTTTCAATAATCGTGCTAAAAGTTTTAATTTCCGAAAAATTTTTGTCAAAAAATTGAGCGAAAAATTCCTTTAGTGCCACGCAATAACGCGATGAAAAATAGTGCCAGCCAGTCAAGGTCACCTATCAATATTCGACAAAGGAACCATTTTGGCAATGAATTAAAACAATCCAAACTATTTCAAGAATACAAATGGGAGGAAACTTGCATTCTTTTGTTCTAAGCGGTTATTTATTCTGGAATCACTTAAAATATTTTACGCATTTCTTTTAGTCGTCAGAAAGGTTTTCAAACGTCGAAATACTTTTTACAAAAGTTAAGGCATTGACGAAATATTCACAAAAAAATTAACTTTTCGTAGCTTTCATGAAAATTGGAAATTTCCATGGTTCTTTGAGATTTTACTTATTCAACATTGTTTGTTATTAAAAAAAAACTATAATTTGACAAAAAAAAAAAAAAAAGCATCATGATAAAAATAAAGAGCAACTTGAAACTCAACAACCTAACCCTGAAAGTCAAGGCTATGACCATGAAAATGAGGGTTTTACTTTCAACTTGAAGGTTGCAGGCTTAGAATATTTAGGAACCATCCTCAACTCAAAAAATTAATGGGAAATCTCTAAAAAAGTCATGAGCTGACTTGTCATTTGAGGATATGAGTACAACGAAATCGATAAAGTTTATCATCGACTCGAATCATCCTTTCAAATTGAGTGCAGTGCTCTGAATGCTCTGAAAATTGTTGGTTCACCACCCTTAACCAAAGCTTTTCAAAGGTTTCAACGGTTCTCATTGATTTGCAGTTTTGAAATTTATGACATTTTTGCAGTTCACCGCAGTTAGTTAGTTTCACCAATTTGGACCTTATTAAAACAACTTTTAGATTATCGCCAGTTTTACTGTCAGTACAAAAAAAATTCTCATGAAAGCTTAGAATGTTTTACAGTATTTTTACTGTTTCGATTCTTTCGAAAGTTGTCAGTAGTTTTTACCGGTTGAACAGACTAGCAGTAACAGTTTTGACGATTTTTACAGCTTTTTTTTTACATTTCCAAGAGTTTTTAACAATTTTGACGACTCAGTAGTGAACATAACAGTTTCGAGGGTCTAGATCGGTTCGAAATTTTACAAAGTCGTATAAGTTTGAACAGTTTGACAGTGTATTTTTACACTTTGGACAACATCGACATTCGTGGCGATTGCCACAATTTATAACATTCATGACAGACCATCTTCGTGAAATATGTCAAAATATTATTTACGCTGATCTCGAGTACGAGGGCATACTCAAGATCTTGACGTTATAAAAAAAAAAAAATCGAAACAAAAACTATTCATAACAACTTCATTTGTCTTTAGATATGAGCTTCGATTTGAGAGGGAATCCATGAAAAATAAGATTTAGGTCCTGAAATTGAAGACACTCTTACCAGTAGTAAGTCTCCAACCCTGAATTCTAATGTTTCAACAATCTGAGAATTTCCTTATAATCATGAATTTGGAAACATACATTGAAACCTTCTTCTTCAGGATTCGAAGGCAAGCTTTTGAAATTAACAACACAGTCCTGAAACAAATGTCCTGGCCTTTCAAAATTCAGTTAAAAATAACTCATCGAAATCACAATTTCCCGTCTCAAAATGGAAGCGTTCTCCCTCGAAAAAAATGCAGGGCTGATCCTGGACTAGAGAGATTCGCCAAGGAAAACTAAAAATAAAGCTTCCCATTCGAAACAAGTGAAAATTCGTTCTTCCAGGATTTGCCCTCCGTGAGTATCAACAAAGCCCTGAAATTAAGGACATAGTCTTGAATCTAATATCCTGGCGTTGCGCGAATCGAAGATAGGGACCCTCCAAAATCCAAGTTGCACTCTCCAAATCAAAAGGTTCTCTTTAAAAAAAGTGCCCGAGTCGTCAGCAACAAAAGCAAAGTCTCAAAGGCATCAGAGCCCTTTGTTGGGAGCTCTCATTATTGGAAGCAAGTGCGCTGAAAAGCCGAATGAGCCGAAGGTTGATTTGAATCGAGCGGAGATGGCGCGAATCCTTTGTTGCAGAACCGGGGACGTACTGGGACGGGCAGAAGACCCAGAACACGTACTCGGCGCCGAAGCCAGTAATCGTCGCGAGTCCGGAGGAGAAGCTGAGCAACAACAACCATGAGAGCGCGATACTGCCGCGGCAGTCGTACCCGGGGTTCCCGCCGCCCGGCTCGGGGGGCCCGGGCCCGGCGTCGGGGGGCCCGCCGGACGCGTCGTCTTCGTCGGGGGGCAACGAGATCCCGAGCCCCATAAAGCCGCCGAGCCGGCCGCCCCCCGGCTGCAAGGAGCCGAGAGGTCAATTCCCGAGCCCCAACAGCTGCGCGAATTACATCAACTGCTGGGACGAAGTCGTCGTCGAGCAGACTTGCCCCAACGGCCTCTTGTTCAACGAGAAGAGGCGTTATTGCGATTTCGATTACAACGTCAACTGCGCCGGACGACCTGCTCCCCCGTCAAGTGCGTGCGCCACCCGAGATCTTAGCATGGGACACCACGGGCTTTTTCATCGAGGCAATGGCTGTCCTTGTGCCTCTTGTCCTTTTTCCCTTCTTTTTCCGCATCTCCAGTCTTGAAGGCACGCTGAAAGAATTTCCTTCGCCAAATTCCCTGTAATCCCGGTGTTAATTTCATGCGCGAGCGATCTTTCTCCGTGATTTCGCTGGGCACTCGCGCATCTGGTTTTGCATGAACACGAATGCTTCTCGTGGCGTGGAACCTGGGATTTGGCAGTGCGTCGCTTGCGCTCTGCACACTGTCATTTTTCCAGCGAGGGGAGTTTTTTTTTCTTTTTTCATTTTGCTTTCGATGCTTTACCTTGGGATGCAGGTATTTTTATGGAGATTACATTTTTTGAGATTAAGTCGGGCTGAATTTCCTTGGAGTAAGTTTTGAGGGTTATGGCGGGTTTGGGCGGTTTTAGATAGTTGGATGAACGAAAATTCTTCGAAGGTGATCAGAGGATTTCAAAGTTGAGAAAACTTGGATGATGGTTTGGATTGTGAGTTTTTGTGTCATCTATAGTCAGGAGAACCATTGCGATTGAGGTTGTTTTAAAAGTTTTCCGAAAAAATGAGTGAAATCGAAGATAGAGAACTCACGCATATTTATTTGAAAAAAGAATAAGGAAACGTAACTCAAATATTTATAAGACAATAAATGAAACACAAACTTGAGAAATATATTGGTATATTATTAGCTGATAATGAGTAATTTTTGAATATTTATAATTGATGTAATATAATGCAGCAATTATGATTATGAAACATTATACGCATTATTTATAAATAAAATGAATATATTGACGTGAATGCAGAACAAAATTCACGCTTCAAAAATGTCATCTTGGTTTGAAAGATTCGATGGGAAAAATAAATTTTTCGTTACTCGAGCGCTGAGAATCCGTGCAGTTCCTTAAGTAGTTTTTTCACGCTTTTTTGTCTTTAAATTTTCAAAATACTGTAGTTCACGATCAATAGCAGCAGGAGATATTCATAAATTCTTATATTCATGAGAAACCAAAGCGTGTTAGCCCGAGGTTTTAGGGATTTCTAGAATATTTGGAAATTTCAGATAACAGTCGACAGATCAACATAATTTGAAAAATTCACTACATTTTCCTTTTCTCTATTGCTTTATACTGGAAACTGCTAAACATTTCGAGAAATATGCGATACTTATGTCTTTTGCCCGAGTGGTGCAAAAACTTTCAGATTCTCGATGATTTGTGAAAATACCGTAAGGTGTCTGAAAGTTATGAATTTTGAAGGCTTTGACGGAGTTGTTATATCCAACTTTCGCGTCACATTAGGAAATTCGACACAAAAATAAAATGAAGGTAATTAAACATTTTTCTTCTCCAACTACAGTACGATTGAAATATCTATGCAACTTTTTTTTTTAACGACACATACCAGAAAAAAAACCATTCAAGGCTGATTAATCGCAAATTCTGTTTTTTTTTTTTTTTTTTTTTTTTTTTTTTTTTGCACCATATAAAACTCTAAAAAGAACACAAAACTTCGGAATCTTAATGATCAAGTTCTTTCAAATATCAAAGTCCGATGAAGTAATCACCAAAATATTTCGCAGGTCAAAAGCCCTCGAAAAACACAGAAATCGCACTCACCATCTCCCCTGCCGTCAAAAAGCATTCATCACCAACGCGAAAAAACCTCTCACAATTTAATTTCAGTTAAATCTGAATACCCCAAGTCGCATGCAATACATAACAGTTGAAATTATTGCAGCTTCATCGCAGTGACAGATAAGACTCGATACTTTTTCTGATGCTGCAAATTTATTGCTGGGAGCGATGGTGGCGGTTGTTTTATGCGTTAGTGTAATAACTTACGACATCGCGTAACGTTATCTCGTGTTTTTGAAGAGCCTTCATTACCGGCTGGCTCGAAACGTTGCCCCGACTTGAATGGACGATACAGAAGCGCAACCAACTGCTCGGAATTCTACGTATGCCTCGCCGGGAGCCCAATCAAGTTCAGCTGTCCCCGTGGTTTGGCCTACAATGACGTGAGATCATTTTGCATGTCTCCAAAGTTCACCAATTCTACTCCCGCGAATTCTATCTGCAATCTAAGTACAAAAATCGGAAGGCGGAATGCCGATTTTGCTCCTTCTTTCATTCAACGATACAAAAGAATACGTGTCTTCTTAACTTGAACATTATATGAAAAAATTTCCCTTCAAACGTCTTCCTTGTAAGAGTAGTGATCAAAATCCTCTCCACCGCATTATCCATCATTACCGCATGCTCTGTACGAAACGAAAATGCGATAGCGATTTGCATACACGCCTGGTGTATAAAATTAAAAAAAAAAAAAAACACTTGCGAGCCATTTCGTCAAAGAACGATTAGGCCTCATCATGAAACGTCTCTTAGCCCTCTCAACTCGATCCATACTAATGGGCCGGGCTACCAAGTACCCCGCAGAAACGGATAAAGACGCGAGCCTATATTTTCACGCAGCCAAGTAGGATAGATATTGATAATGACATTCGAAAAATCGCGCGATACTCGGCCATTACGTTTATGAAGTTTAACGTGCGACGATTACTCCTGGGCACTGATGATCGTTTGTGACGAAGCGACTCGCGCTACCATGAAGCTTATTGCAAGCCGCAACATTTGCCAACAACTCGAATAATAGTAATTGGCCGGGTTCCTTGAAGTCGTGTGCCCTGAAAACGCTCATCTTCGCGAGACTGTTCTCCCGCGGTTTCGTGCGAACGTCAGTGCAGATGAAATCAAGTGAGACTTCTAACGCGGCATTCCCTTGTGGGAACATTGTTCCCCAGGCGATCGGAGTCTGCGACTACCCGGAAAAAGTAAACTGCCAAGGAGCAGCTCCACCGGAACCCACGACACCGTCTCCAGATGATTCCGGATCACCAGGAGCTCCGGGAGGATCTGTTTCACTCGGTTCAGGAGGATATCCGACTAACCCTGGAGGCTCTGGCTACCCAGGATCGCAAGGATCGCAAGGGTCGCAAGGGTCGCAAGGGTCGCAAGGGTCGCAAGGGTCGCAAGGGTCGCAAGGGTCGCAAGGGTCGCAAGGATCGCAAGGGTCGCAAGGATCATCCGGTGGTTCGGGATACCCTAGTTCCTCAGGTGAATATTCCCTGAAATAAAACTTCTTTTTTTTGTCGTTCTTTAGGAAAATGACGACCTGCATCACATTTTAAGTTTCAACAAAGCCACAGCACCAGTTCTGCTTCCCGAAAATGGCTCACTTAGCACTCTGGCCGATTCAATGAAAATTCAAAGAAGCCGGAGAATATGCCAAGGTCTTTTGGGCCTTAAGGCCTCTAATCGTTCACTTTACCAGATGAGATGGTTTCATCTTCTTTAAAAAGGGTCCTGATGAGGACCCAATCATGGAAAGAAATAATGATCAATGCATTTGTGTCTTCTACTGATTTTTGAAGAATACGATTTGAAACGTCACATGGCCAGAAGGGGGGAAGTAAACCTTCTTTGGGGTTTCAGGATCCTCGGTGACCCCGGGTTCCCAGGGAGCTTCGGGTTACCCCGGCGCAGGATCGGGTAATCCAGGTTCTTCGGCAGGCTCTCGACCGCCTTCCTACCCGCCTGCGAATTTCCCTGCACAGGCAGGTCAACCTTCATATCCCCCCCAGCAGCCGCAGCCTTCCTATCCTCAGCCAGGACAGTCCTACCCCCAAAACTCGTACCCCTCTTATCCCCAGCCCTCGTACCAGATCCTCAGATTATCCAACCCAGAGGCGGAATCGAGCGAGGATGACGAGAACGTGGATATCCCCTCGGAAAACGATGACGGCGTGGATAAGGAGATCTCGCACGCGACCACGCTACCACCACGGCGTATACGTCGATTAGGTCAAAGTAGGAACGGCTCCCGGGGACGATCGGCTACTTAGGCCACTTAGGCTATGATGAACTAAAGATTAAGAGGTGAGGGCTGCAATTCCTTCTCGTTTCGAGGAATTTCTTCGAATCTCATCATGTCAGGAAGCTAATTTATCTCAGTTTTTTTTACAATTACTGCGAAAAATTTCAACTTTTTGAAGAATATTTTTCGAACTATGCATAGTTTCTCTCGAATGAGAAATGTGAAACATTCTTCGAAGAATATCAGAAAATCGGGGAAATTCGAAGCAGTTTGCAAAAATTGCCATTCGATTTTCCTTTATTCATTAGGTAGGCTTTCTCAGTTTTCCATTTTGTCACTCTCGGTGTGCATGTAGATATAGTAAAATAGTAATTTATGCACGCAGATCAAAACATGCTCTATTTTAGAATTATAAAGAGCATCGATATTGAATAGACTGAGATTCATTATATAAATAGAGCTACGTAAAGAAGACTTGATTACGATTTTACGATTTGAGGGATGAATGTGAAATTATACCTATTATGGTTATATTAGTATAACTTCCGTAATATATTCTCGTACGTTACTACTACATTGAGCAATGAAGTAATGATTTAATAAGTTATTAAGAGTATCGCGTACACGATTTTTTATACTGTCACGAAAATATATCATAAAAAAAAGCATGATATAAAATTTTCAATGTTTCATCATTAATTAATGAATGTATGGAAATATTACTGCACGTTTGTTATAATTGACTAACAATTGTCGTATAAAATGATGCTATACGCGTATTTGATAAAATCATCAAATATATAATTACCAATATATTATAGACATGATTCTGATAATCATAATAGACATGATTCTGATAATCATAAGTATTCACACAGTCACATGAATTATTATTCAAAAGTCGAAAACTTACTAAAGTCGAAAACAGTACTATACTACACTATATAATATGAAGATAAAAATTCCTCAAGTGTTCTACGCCACTCGCTCGGAAGACACTTGGAAAATCAGGAAAACCGGAGCAAATGATTGAAATTACTATGAAATGTCCCTCCATTCACCAGAAAAGCTCTCTCGAGTTTCCTTTTTTCCGCTCTCGTTTACATGGAGCATGCAAAAAAAAGGACGAAAAAAAAGGGAAGAAGATTAAGCTTGACTTGTTCATGAAGAGTTCGATACCACTTCGGGGAGACCAAAGAACCGCTTATCGTCTTGCTAATAAAACCGAGGCAGAATTTTTCCGATTGATAATACCCGAGTAGAACTTTTTTCGGATTTGGAAGCAAGTCCGAACAGGTTTCCAATGCATTTTTCTCCAATACCCTTCAAAAGTATAGCTCTAGTAAAAACGTGATAGAAGGGTCTATCTTAATGCGGCTCAAACCGGTTCGGCATTTCATTAATGTTGTGGAAATCTTCATTAAGACGACACAGAACCCATTCGGGATTCCTGCATTCCCACGTCACGTGAATGCGATGAGATTGTTGAGTCAATTATTTCAATCTAAAATCTATTTGCATGATGCCGAGCAACGTGTAACCTAACACTAAATAAACTGCGGTAGTGTTTTTCAGCATTCAAGATTTCACAGTAAGATTTACATAATGGTGAAAACTCTTTTGTTTTTACAGCCAAGGCGACCATCAAGAACAATTTTGAAGCAGCGAACATGAGGAGTTTTGAGCGACTGACTTGACTGACCGTGAGTGAAAATACAATTCCAGAAAGTAGAAGAAAATGTATCTGTTATACGGGGAATAATAGCTTACATCATGTCTTCATTAAGTGTGACACTCGATGGATGTATAAGTAATATTTAGCCAAATAAAGTACACATTGCCACTACAATATCAAGTGTAATTACGATTCCCAAAAATCATCAAGTCAATTTGGAATAACACTATGACAATAATTTTCCCCATTCATCCCGGCACTTTCATTCTAGTATTTTCAAATGTAGAATCTCAACGAACCAATAGAAAAATTAATCTTCAAAATTCCTACTTCGAAATCGACGATCCACAATAAACATTGATAAAATCTTCAAGCCAAAATGTCAAAGATCAACGTTCGCATTTTTCGAAGGCCAAACTTCAAGAATGATAATTTTCAAACTCTCCAGAGAACAATCTTCGATTTTCAAATTTCCATTCCTGCAGCACGGAATTCTCCAAAATTTCATGGAATTATTATTTCCTTCTTGCGAAAACAGGAAAAACTACTCCATTTGCCACCGCGATGCCGTTTCTACGATTGAAATCTAATTGGACGTTGACTAGACAAAGTGGATAAACATTCCTGTATAGGTTGTAAAAATACCGGTCATTGTTCGGCGTCAACTTTTCAGTAGCATCAAGTATTCGCGGTATTTTTAACGCCAATCGTTCTTGCGCAACGTACAAAAGGCCCAGCCCATGTCACGCGTGACACCCACGTTGACATTCGCCTTCAAGTTGAACTTCTCTGACATTTTGGAGGACTTTCACTGTTTAACAAGTGTTTCAAAGTCAATTGCCTATGCTTTCTTCGTACTTTTTTCGAACGGTACTGACTGAATTTGAGCAAGGCGATACATGGAATTTTCATAAGAGTGAAAGGGCAGGGGGGTTGCGCGAAAAACTGCATATTGAACCGAGAAGATTCAAATGTCTCACGTCCAATGAAAAATTCTTTCCATTTCATCATCCGGTGCAAATTGGTACGATATATCGGATCATGTAAGATGTTTTGATAATCATCAGAAGATTTTCTGCTGTCCGTAACTTTTGATAGAAACTCCAATCAACGAACTCTACAGTTTTAGATCGTTTTTGCACTTAGCGAATCGAGATGCGGTTATGACGTTATTTTAGTTATATCTTTGTCTCTTTCAAGATATTCTTCAGAACAGCTCAACTTTTGTTTTATTTAAATTACTCTTCAGTCGTAAACTTTGCTACTGATGTCCATATTTTTCACGTTTCGCAATTTTACGCAGATTTTCAACATTTTTCGTGTATTTTTTTGTCTTCGTAGAATTTAGTATTTTTCTTTGTTCTCGATCTATGTTCAATTTATCGTGAATTTTTGCGCAAGTCTTCTTATTTTTGAACGCTTCACGGAAATCAATACAGACAAAAAGGATTTTGAAAAACTTGATCCGACTCGTTCAATCCTTACTTATATAGAACGCACTCTTTTCCCCTGTATCTTTATAATCACCGATTTCATGTCTCACTGCAAAATTTGACCCTCTTTCCGAACGCCGTTCAACTTGCGTATTTTTCGCGAATCTTTCCCCGCTCGGACATTGAATAAAAAATGCGCCCGACGATGAAAAAGCGGCTCGGATAAATTTCCCGCAGTGTTTCGTCAAAGAACGCGAAAATAATGTATGCAAGACGTCGTCTGTGAAGTGAATGTAAATTATCTTCGTCGCTTGATAAGTCCGCTGAAGACACTCGAACTCTCGCTGGGTCCCTTGATTATTATTATTATTATCATCATACCGTAGGCAAAGGTCTCGACTAAGACCGCGGCTTCGCCATAAAAGGAGGGAAATATTTTCCGTTTTCGGAATGCAGTGCGAGATGTTACGGCTAATTATTTCTCTTTTGCATAATTTCTCTATTATTTATGTCCAGCTCGCGTCGCATGTCACGTGTTGCTTTTGCCGAGACGCCTGTGCCGATGGCAACACGATTTGCAGGCAAGTACGATATTTTGCAATCTCAAGTGTCTCGTCTAAAAAGCTAAGATTCTGCTCGTAATAATAAAAAGACATTTTTTTCCGGAGAACCATCAAGACGACAAGTTGCGCTTTTGAATTATCTACAATTTTTTCTCACAGGTGACATTTTCCCATTCGTAGGATTTGAAGATTTATTGAGAAAGTCGAAGGTTTGCCTCATAAACAAGAATCCAAAAATTTAATCAAATGCAAAACTCGCGTTTTCTACGGACTGAGAATTTATCAACAGTCCTTCCATAGATTACTTACATAGACACCATTTGCATGAACCAATGGGAACCTTGGAAATGAATAACTTGTGAATTTTATGCGGTCACATTCTGCTGCGAATTGAAAGAAATTTTATCTTCAGATATTTTATGAGGTGGAAGAAGATTGATGAAAGGCTTCGACGAGTTCGTTGATGACCTCATGGACATGTAATAGAGGCTTCTTATACAGTGCGTGGATTGATGAATTGTCGTCCTGGCTTCTTGGAAACGGTGGGCTGTGTCGACGAAATATTCTTCTTACAATGCCCCTTTCTCTTGCAGTACACGTCTGACTGCGAGTACATTTTTCTGGATTTACATACCACGCGCTGACAATGAAAGTATTGCCTCCAGAATTTTCAATGTTCTCTACCGTTACCTCCAAATCCTTGGTAGACAAGCTGTTATCTAGAAGGTGAATGGCATTTGCCGAAGTCGACGCGAAAAATTCTGGATTGCTTTGAACAGTTTGTAACAGTTATCGCAGATATTTTACAGTTACTTGTTTATAGCTGCTTTGACAGTTTGATGAGCTATGGCAGTTTATAACCCCGTTTGCAGTTTTTATACAATTCTAAATGTTTTACAGTTTCGGAATTTTCGACAGGGAGTTTTTTAAGAGTTTTAATAGCTGTCGAAACTTCAGAGCGCGTTGACAGGGTTGGCAGATTGATGTATCATGACAGATTGATATTGATATTTGTATCGATATTTCATGACAGTCCATCCATACATGTATTCTGAAGATTTTGAACAATTTTGATAGTTACCAGTTTTCGTTTGCAGTCAAGGTAGCTTACGCCAACATTAAGATCGTTTTTCAACATGTCTGACAATTTCGCTAGTTTTTTAATAGTTGTCGAGATGAAAAACATGAAAAACGTTTATTGATTCGAAGAATAATCAAGTTTATACAAAGTGTCATTAGTCCGGACAACTTCCAACAAGTAGTTCGCCAGTTCGAAAAGTCAAACATTTCGTAATAGTGCCGACATTGCAGACTTTTTTTGATGTTTTAACAGTTAAAAATTCGACTTGTTACAATATTTAACTATTGATTTGATGAATCATTACACATTTGAATAACTCAAAGTCATTGCACTTCATCAGTGTCCATTATTTTGATCCTTGGAGATGGATATTATACTTTTATACAGTTACATGGCAAAAAGCACGTTCTCCGTTTCTGCCTTGAATTTTCTTTACGTGCGTGACAAATTTATGGACGATGTTGAATAAACAATGATTTTCGCGAGGAGCCTGTCGTCAAGTACCAATACAAAACATTAAATCTCATGGAAATAATTGAAAAATTTCAAAAAATAATCCCTTACAGTTACCAAAATCATTTCTTCATCATTACAGGCATTAATTCATTTTCACATATTTTTATCATCGACGGATGGACATGGCGAAAAGAACGTCAAAGTAACAAATCGATCATCGATAACCAACGTCTTGAAGAGTTACGAGTAATTCCTTAGTTACATTAATCGCAATTAATTCCGTTTAACACGTCCAAATGAGTAATTAGTAAAAAGTATCGAACAATAGGAAGTACATGAATTAGTAGGTTCGAGCACT
Source organism: Platygaster robiniae (assembly GCA_028476575.1). Lineage (NCBI taxonomy): Eukaryota > Metazoa > Arthropoda > Insecta > Hymenoptera > Platygastridae > Platygaster > Platygaster robiniae. Next base: position 833,378 of record CM052024.1, read on the forward strand.
GGCAGGATCAACGAAATGAAAAAATGGAGGCACTCTATGACCGCGAAAAATCACGTCTTCCGCTCCGCCTGAATTTTTTCCATCTTCAATGACAATTTCCAAGAATTTTGAAAAAATAACGATATTCGTCAGTGATAAGAGAGGAAAAACCAAAATGACGAATGAAAAGATGAATTGTCGTACGAACGATGATGAGATGTATGTAAATAGTCCCTCGCCTGTTTACAGACATCCTTTTTGCACGATGGCAGACATATTTTCATCATCGACCTATCGACACGGCAAGAAGCACGTCGTTACTAACAAAGCGCGCTTGAAGGAGGAACAAGAAGGAGAAAAAGGGAATACGTGCCCGTATTCCTCGCGATGGTCACGTAGTAGAATGACAATAACGCGCAGCGGACCTCTGTAATAGTCTGCAATAAAACCGTTATCCGGAATTCTCGCTTTAAATGTCTTATAAACTTCCTGTTGGAGGATCGTTAAAAGGCGCGAGCGCCGAGTTATGGTATTCCCCGGCCCGAAAAAAACGCAATTGCAATCGCGTCGAGCCCGGCGGCTGAATCGCCCAAAAAATGCACCCGAGGCTTCTTGTCAGCTCGATATACGACCACGCGGTGCATGTTCGCGCGCGCAGTAATTCATGTTATTTACGTGAATTTCGTGTTATAAATATGCCGAAGGGTCGCTTTTTGTATGCCCCAGTGTGACGCGTTCGAAGGCCTGTTTTGCCAAATTAACGAATGTTAGATTTCTCGTTCCCAGTCCATGGGCTTATTCGCGTGAGTTGTTGTCGAAAGGAGGGGACAATTCATTCGATTGTTATGGGAGTTGTCTCGTGTTTTTTCAAGTACAAAAACATTGTTTATGCGGAGAGTACACTCGATTTGCGGAGACTCATTCCTTCTGAAAATTCGAGGATCGCAAAAAATTGAAAAAATTGCGATCCCGAGACCAGATCGTGGAAGATGAAAAATTCAAGAAACAAAAGGAAAACACGCTCGCCTTATAAACTGGAGTTTGAGGGAAAATGAGCAAAACAATCAAAAATGTACATCAGAAATTCACAGGGCTCAGCTGATTTTCAACTTAATTCGAGGTGTGTTCAATGAAAATTACGAAAATGAAGAATGCACAGCTAATGACTGAACAGTTTATCAACTCGAATGTTCAAGTATTGAAAAGAATTGTTCAATTGTTGCATCATCAAATATATATATATATATATATATATATATATATATATATATATATATATATATATATATAATAACAAACTGGATCATCAAGGATTAGAAATTTTCGAATCCATCAGAAACTATGTTCCCACCGAAAATTGTTTCTGCCCTGTTGCTTACTAAAAACTTGCGTTGTGAATTCAAGAAACTTGATAATGTTCATACATGAGAAGAATAAAAGCTTCCGTTTACGTTTAGTGCAGTTGTTAAATATTTCTGAATAGACAGATACGGGGAAAAAATCAAGGAAAAATAATGGGAAAAGGTGTAAATCTTTCGAAATGTGCAGAAACAAATCAGGAAACGTCGATGTAACTTTGAGAATCTTGGATGTAAATTAATCGTCCTTCCCTTTGGTACAATTGTGATTCCTCCTAACAAAAATTTTCCCCTGAATAACTTAATGATGATTTCAGAAATCAGATTACGAATTTCAAAAGATTTTCAAATTAAAATAAATCTTTTTTCGTGTATTTTTTATGTTTTTTCAAAGTACTCGATAAAATACTTTCGTTTCCGCGACAGTCATAAAAAAAGCAATCAAAGATTCTGCATGAATGAAACGGTAATTCACGTCTTGTTGCATGGAACTTCTGGGAACCAATTTATAGTAACGTGACTAGTTGTCCCAAGGTTCATTGAAGCTCTTCCGCGACGCATATACATACTGCATTTGTACCGAGGATCGCTCAAGAAACTGGATCAAATCGAACGAGAAAGTTCCGTTCTCACTTGTTACATATACCAGATTTTTGTGTAAACACGCGACGTGGGTGAAAAATTTTTTGCACCTTGAAACCAATAAATTTCCATTTGAATATGATGCCTCGTGTTTTCATGACTTGAAATCATTGATTCGAAGAATCAATAATCAAACTTTCTGATATTTGTACAGTTCTTACTGTATTTCGTTCGTAAAATTGATAGAATACCAGGAGAAACAAAATATCTTGAATAAATAATCAATCTTTATATCTTCAAGTCCCGAAGGATATATCTCGCCTTATCTTAAGACTTGAAACAATCTCTTCGAAATGATTCGAATTTCGAAAAATTGCCGACTCGAGGCAATTTAAAATATTCAGAAAAAATTTTTTCATAGATTTTCGAATAATTGAAAATATATATAACCCAATGTTAAAAAAAAAAACTTGCTAAAAATTTCTTGAAACGTCAAAATACCGATATTATTATCACAAAGCTACATTCGAGAATTTTCGATGCCACCATTGTCACGGAAAAATGTTATCCTCGAATTCCTAGGAATGAATGAACAGAGTTTTTTTTTTAATAATGAAAAAAGAAATGCAATAGTAAGCCCCTGATTCGAAAAAAACTAAGCAACAATGGTGCAATACAAAAAAAAATAGGGCCCGAAAACACATTGGGCCCTCGCGAGTGAATTGCATGAAATAAAAAGACTCCCTACGTTGAGTTGGAACTCGTTTCCCAATCTGGTTTCAGTTCTGTAGGACCCCTAAAAAACCGCAGGATTTCAGGTGCGGCCGAGCACAGGGACCCTAAACCCTTTATTATCTTTTTTCACCCTTTTCCCGAAAAGGTGAGTTGAACAAAAAACACGAAATCAAAATTTCATCTTTCTCGTTCCTATCAATTATGAGTTCTTCGTGCTGGTACTGGTAATATATGTATGATTGGTAGACAAAAGCAATTGCAGCCATTTATGATTGTACAAAAAATCACATTAAAATTGGTAATTAAGCGATCATTTCTCCACTCATCATGAATTTGTAGACGAAAAAATGTATTTTCTCATGATTACATATGAATTATTAGATGAAACCAGAATATAGTTCAATAGGTTCATTTTATACAGTTCATTTAAGATAAAATTATGAAATTTGTTTCGTTCAACTTTGACAAATTATTTCTACTACTAATTTTTCACTAGCGAAAACACATTTTCGTGCTACATATTTTCTCAATAATTTATGCACAACTTTCACATTTACTGACTCGAAGATTTGAGACTTCTCAATCTGGTTGTTTAAGACCAATCACATTGTTTGATTCCAGTCTTGTTTTACAGCTTGACAATTTTTCGTATTTCAAATATTCGAGTTTGCGAGTTAAAATATCGAAATGTTAGATGGCTGAGTGGATTTTCTGACTAATTTCAGTTTTGATTGCACAGTTGATATTGGAGGTGGTGTAGTTTTATTTTTATGAGTAATTGAAATCATTTGTAGAGTAATCATTTTTTTTATGAAAGTGTCTTCTTCTGTAAGTTGGAATCTGCCAATCCAAGTATTTTGTGACTCGACGTTTTCAGAATTTGGATTTGCAATGGTAGAATTCGCAAAATATTATTGTATAATTTCATGGCGCAAGATGGTGAATTTCATATAATGTACACTACAGGTTGCTCATCGACGATAAATCATTAAATAAAACATTAGAAGTCCGTGTATCGTCCTTTTCGTTCCAACGAATTATTTTTATTTGTTCGTCTTTCAAGTAGTTCTAGTCTTAAGTTATTTAAGCTTCAAAGTATTATTATTATGTAGTAAAAAAATGTAGAGTACAATCGAGGACATTTGTTTATTAATTTCAAGAGATTGTTTGTGGAGCAGTTCTCACACATGGCATATGAAACTGAAGTTACGGATGAACGTTGCGATAAAATAAAGACTATCCTTGAAAATGAGAGATCATCGAGAAAATAAAAATCTGAATCAAGTAATTCGTTTTCTATGTAAATCACAGATTTTTAAAAGCAGTCTATTGAAGTTATGGATTTTATATTCATTATAGATTGATGATTATAAGAAAGTTTTTTGAAATCCTCTTCGTATATGTGCCATGTAAGTGGTATCCAATTTCCTCGCCCACCCCCCGGCAAAGGTCGTGTTATCGTGACGTATAAAACCCCCTGCTGGCCTCGCCCCCCTGAAGACCCCGGGAATATGAATTTTCGCGGGCCCTGTTCCATCAGTGTTTGAGGAGAAAGAAAGCCGCATTGGGCCCTCTTCGCGGTGAACAGGAGGGGCCGGACACGTGACCGATCACTTATATAAAAGTAGGAACAGTCGGGTGCCCGACAGAGACTTCTCCTCGCGAGCGAGATTAATGGTACAGAGATAATAAATAAAGTGCACGTTATCGACCGAAAGGGAGGAGGACCCGAGAACCAAAAGGGAGGCCCAATAATAATTATTCCAGACTAGTTTTACAGTGCCCTTGTTTTCGCCATTGACCATGAGGACGTACCTCGTTTTCGTCGCTTTTCTTTTCGCCGGTACGTAAAAAAATAACCCTCCCCCCCCCCCCCCCCGCACCCTTGCAAAATGTCAGAAAAAATTTTCCTTGCAGCGAAAGAGTGAGAACTTTCGAGTGTCCAAGTGCGCGATTACGGTTTTCGTGTACGTAAAAACAAGTATCGATGATGTTTCCCGAAAATATCGGTCAAATTTGATCCTCATTTGGAAATTGATCTCCCTGGGGCCCGATTTGTGTTACACTGAAATGCCGAAATGGGCGGTGCCGGATTGGGCGAATTTCGTAATCAGCGTTTCGCAGTCACTTTCTCCGACGCGAAAATGTATAATGTTTGAGAATAACGCGCGAGATTTGTGAAAAAAAAAAAAAATGGAAATACTGGAAAAAGTGAATACATTGATAGTAATGACTAATGACAGTGAAAACTCGTTTGAAATTATCGCCGCACGCGGCTCGATACGAAGAAATTGAATCCGTTATGTTCGTGCCGTGGTCTACTTAAAACGCCATAAATTTTCATGTCTGATTGGATTTGATTTTTCACTTGTCTCGAGAGTAAAAGTCGAGGGGCAGGAAAATAAATGTACTTGAGAAATTGAGGAATCATGATTATATTCCGAGCTGTCGCATTGTCTTTTGTCTGGGCATTTTTTAATGACTTTTTTTGTATTCTCTATTGATTCGAGGTGAATGTACTTTGTCCTTTTCATTTCGCAATATGATTCCGCTGTTTGCATTGTACTGCGACTTTCAATTATTACAAAATACCTGGGAATTTGCATACACTGATCTGTCGGACTATCAAGTGGTAACTCATCTTATGAAAATTCATGTTTTCGGATGGTGCAGGCAAAGAGCAATGAGGATTGTGGTTTGTTCGATGTTTTGCGATGATTTGTGAATGAATTTTTTCTCTTTGCCATGTGCTCTGATTGACCATGAAAATGAGGCGCTATTCGAAATAACCTACGATTTTCGAGATCAAGTTGAGTGATGAGAAGTACGGTTACTCGTGAATTTTTTCCCGTAGATTCCTTTCTGATGGTTTCCGTTCATAGAATGCTCATTATCTTTCAAGTCTTGCTTGAGTTGCGTCACGTTTCTTCTGCACTACTGTTATGTCTTGCCAAAAAAGAATGTACATTCATGTACATTGTTCAACTGGGCATTTCTTTAATTTTAGATCTTTTATTTGAATATTTTGCCTCAATTCAGAACGGCGATTCAATAATTGCAATTTTATTATTCAAATTACTCAAAAAATAGGGATAAATGTTAAACTGGGAGTATCATTTTTCGACAGACATATTCTATTTCAACCTTTTTTTCAAATGAACAATTCGAAAATTATTACTGGAATTCTCAACACCTCAATAATAAGGTTCACTCTGGTCCGATTTGTAGGAAACTTAAATTTTCAAAACATTTATAAATCTGGTGGAAATGAAAAATTTTGAATCCAATGAAAGACATTTCGAGTTACAACCAATACAAAAAAAAACTTCCAATTCAGAACAAAACGTTGAAACTCGTTATTATTTATGCGTCAAATACTGAAATAATGATGATATGAGTATGAGTATGATCGAACCAAATGCAACGTTTGCGTTTCGTACTGTCAAACTTGGAAAATCGTTTTCTTGAACAATCTTTGGAAAATCTTCGATCTTGATTACATTCAAATACAATTCATGCAATTTTAATGTATATAATGACTATCTTGATTTGGTGACTTTTTTTCCAAACTAAAATACACTTTTTCAATTATTTACTTGACATGTAATTCTTCTGGACAAAAAATCGTATGGATATCTTCCATCTCAGTTACAATTGGACAAAATGAATAATATTTTAAATATGAAAATGAAAGAAAATTCACTCTGATTGAGATCGTTTTATCTCATAATATGGAATTATTTAAAAAAAAAAAAAAAAAAAAAAAAACTACTATATTCACACAGTATCAGTGACATAATACCACCGAAACTCGTCCCAAAACTTATCTCAAAACCAACAAATATTATCTTCCACGAAAATCACCCCCATGAATCACGAAGGAAAAAGGTGCATTGTCTTATCAGAATTACAGCGTTGCACCGAAGGAAAGTCGTTTATTTTTGTTCAGAATTCCGAAGAGCTAAAAAGCATTTCTCGATAACAGAAAAAACAGCTTGAGAATTTACGAGTGTGGGCTCGTCATTTACATAAGCAACTTTTACACAACTTCTTGTAGCCATCGAACTCGAGGGATTACTAAAATATTGTTCGCGGTGATTACCAATGTAGTATATTCCGACTTTCATTTGCAGTATGGGTGGAAAACAAGGTGCAACAAATAAACCAAAAATGTGTAAAAATATCGATCGAAAACACGTTTGGAGGTGCACATTGGCAGAGCCTCGGAAATGCGTTTATTTTGGATGGCGGACTTTCTTCGCTTTCTTCCGTAACTTGATCCTTGAATAACTGAATTATAAATGGAAATACTTTCATCTCATTCCGCGCGTAATGATATGGGAGGCTAAATTACGTTTTGAAATACGGAGCGAAGAATGATGTCGAGGCTGGGAAAGAAGGGGGGTAAAGAGTCGTGGAGAGGTTCATCGCCGAAAAATGGCAATGACGAAAATCATGGGGGTAATGAAATTTTTTGGTGCTCAGTTATTGCTGTAAGTGATTCCGAAGGAAACGAGTCGGTCGAGTGAGCGGGATGCTGATGATCAACGTAAAAGGAGGCTCAGCTCAGAGGCTTGTGCTCGAGTGAAAGTGCTTTGTGAAAGTCTTTGTAAACTTACATAACTCTCTTGGCAGCTCGGGATCATGTCGCGCCTCTGACGTTATTAGACGCCGTGAAATTGCGACATTCTCGAGATACGCCGTCGAAGGGCGATTTACGAAAGACCATAGCTGAACATGCGCTTCCCTTATTCGCACTCGTATTCATAGGCATATTCTGTCCAGAAAACTCACAATACGTCTGCTTTCCGTGTACAAATATGAAAGCGGATGTTTGGATTAGCACACCGAAAAATCAAGCGACTAAAATCATCATCAACAATACCAATGCGACAAAATTGAATCATTGTTGATGAAATTGCAATGCCATAACCTTCAGCAAAAGTCGTATACGAGGGTTTTCTGTGCCCGAGCCCGATATTTTCCCTCGACCTCTATCTGACCTTGAGCCTCATAGTCAAACGTTTATGCCCATAGATCCTTTGAGTATTGACGAGCAACGTTTTGTCCCCTAGTGCTTTGATCCCTGTAAAAGCCTTATTGAACTCTTGAGAACTGGAATCCTCATAAGGAATTGCCTTTTTTGCTAAGGTCAACAAAGTCTGTTTAGTTGCGAGGTAACCTTAGAGAAACCTTGCAGAAAACTGAAATATCTTGTGACATTTCTCACCAAAAATGTAGTCAGCTTATGAGAACTGTGAAAGATGACCTTACAAAAGAAACTCATGATATTCGTTACGATTCCATATTGTATAGTAATAAAATAAGAGACGTGAAATAATGAATAGCGTAAGAATGAGGAATCCTTGAGCGATTCCATTTCTCATGAAATCAATCGAAAAGGGCATGGAAAATCAATAGAATTTTCCATGCCGATATTCCGCCTTGGCCTCTGTCTGACCTTGCTCCTCGTCGCCAGGTGCGAATGGCCAGGAATTCAAATGCCCGGATGACTTCGGGTTCTACCCGCACCAGTTGTCCTGCGACAAGTACTGGAAGTGCGACAACAACGTCGCGGAGCTGAAGACGTGCGGAAACGGACTGGCGTTCGACGCGAGCGACAGCAAATTCCTGACGGAGAACTGCGACTACCTCCACAACGTGGACTGCGGAGACAGGACTCAGCTCGAGCCGGCGATCAGCACGACCCACTGCTCCAGGCTCTACGGCATCTTCGCCGACGAAGAGAAATGCGACGTCTTCTGGAACTGCTGGAACGGTGAAGCATCCAGGTACCAGTGCAGCCCCGGTCTGGCCTACGATCGCGAGGCCCGCGTCTGCATGTGGGCCGATCAGGTTTCCGAATGCAGGATCGACGGTACAAAACAAACATCAACAACTTATGCCAACAACAACAACTCCCACCCACTCTAGAAAATCCTTCATTGCTTCAGAAACACCTCTCTGTGTCATCAAACTTCCGGCCAATAATACTGTGCCACGAAATTTCAGAGAAAAATATATCGCCAGTGAAATAGTTACGAGAATGGCAATCTATGATCCCAGAAGGTCCATGAAATTGTCTCAATTTAAGATGAAAATCCATGAAATACTAAAAACGATACAACTTTATCAAGACGCTGTTCTATAAGAAAATCATTTGGAGACTTCTTTTAATCTATGAAACTTGGAATGTAGAGCATGAAATTCCAGAAACCCATACAGTAATTTACAAGAGAACTGGGAATTCATACGAAATGTCATAAATAAAAATAGAAAACTATTATACGCGCAAAATCTACCGAGACAGGTTTCTCGAAAATCCATTAAACTATGCACCTCATATTTGTCAAACCTCAAGTTCTAAAGTATCTAATTATAAAAATCTATGAAAAATCAATGGAAATATCAAAACACCGTTCTCGTAGTGTAAATACTGAAAAATATGAAAAATACTGCTAAACCGTACAACTTTGTAGGTTAGAGAATCGAATTCTCAAGCTCTACATAGCAATAAATAATAATAATAATAATAATAATAATAATAATAATAATAATAATAATAGAAATAAATAATAATAATAATAATAATAATAATAATAGAAATATATCAGAATTTTAGGAAATATTACAACATTTCGTAAATCCAGTGAAGCCCAAAAAGAACTAAGAATAATATAAATACATTAAATAACAACTTGTATGTAAATATTTTACTTGGAAAAATTTGCAAGCATATGAATTTTCATAAAACTTTTCATTTTGTATTATGAAACATCTAAAAATCTAAACATGGGAATCCATAAAAATATCGGTAAATCCATTAAATTTTTTGAGTACTGAAAAAAAAAAGAAAAAACTTACAGTACTTGAAAACAATAGTACTATAAATCTATGAAGATACAGTTTTGTGGAAAATCTATCCAGATGCTTAAAATGTCGAAAACTTTAGATTCTGGCGCATAAAATTCTCAAAATCTTGTGAATGCTTATAAATAAGAGAAATACTAGAAATCCATTTAAATGCTGGAAAATCCTTGAAACTCTATAAGTACTGACTAAAAAAACACGAAAAATATTTGAAATACTGGAAATCTGCAGTGTACCAGATATTTTCGGAAATACTGTTTTTTCAAAATTCAACAAAATATATAAAAAATGGAAAAAAACTCTGAACCCTAGAATATCATACTTGAAAAATCCATGCAGAAATCCACGTAGAAATCCATGTGAAATCCATGCCCCAAGTCTAATAAAAAAAAAACACTCAAGTATTTTACTAATATATTACAAAACGCATAAAATAAACCTAACCCTGAATTCACTAGCAGTCCATGAAAAATCACAAATGTATGCGTATACCTCTAATTTTATCGCCGCTCTTCTAAAATACTAAAAATATCAAACGTTGAATCCTGCAGCATCGAACTTCACAAGTCCATAGAGGAACCCATAAAAGTACGAGGTAAACCCACGAAATGCCACAAATACTGAGGAGATAAATACTGAGCAACATTTGAAATATAAGAAATGTACCTTATGATTTTTCAAAAAGTGAAAGCTTGAGCTTGCAAGTCCCTTTCCAACATGTATAATACACAGGACCCTGTTGATATTTCACTTCGCCCCTCTCCCTTCGTTTTGTAATATTTAATGGTAACACATATCATTTGTTCTTAAAAAACACGCATCGAAATTCACCTTCATTTCATAGGAAATTTTAGTCACAGCGCCCTTCCAAGCGGTACGTAATTATTTTAATTGCAGAAGCACTTGCGCTGCTCATTCGGCATATAAAATATCCAAGACTAGCATGAATATTTCAGAATGTTTGAGGGTTGAAAACAGTTATTCGAAATGTATGGGACCGTGATTGGGAGTGCTAATGAGGATTGACGAAATGAATCGTGTCCATAGAAGTGGCCAACGGATTTACGTGTCCTGCCGCCGGCGAAGTAAGCGGGGCTTCCGGTAGTTTTTCGAGGCACGCGCATCCTGAGGACTGCAGGAAGTATTACATATGCTTGGAAGGAATCGCCAGGGAATATGGATGCCCGATCGGCACGGTCTTCAAAATCGGCGACTCCGATGGAAGCGGCGCTTGCGAAAACCCAGAAGATGTACCTGGATGGTGAGTGCTATCGATTTACAACATCTGCTACCGTTCTTGCAGCCATTTCAATTTCCTCGTCTCAGTCTGGCCTTATATATTATCTGATGTTGCGGAAATCTTGTGATACATGTGGCATTTGTTCGGGTCGTTTGTGCAACTTTTTTTAGTCAAATTGTGAAATTCAAGGCGTTGTACGGATGTACGTTAGTTGTTCGAAAAGTTTTGGTCGAGTACAGTTTCAAATAAACAATTTCTGCTCAATGGTCACTTGCTAAGCGCAAATTCAATGAATGAGCGATGCTTTTGGAAAATGGAAAAAACATAGAAATTTACAGAATTTCATCCGTACTTGCAGTTCGTTATAAACCTTTCTATGATTTTGATTAATTCATAGCTTTTTTTTTAATGAAAGAGTTTTGAAGCACTCTACATTTTTCATTTGTTTGAACGGTTCTTACAGTTTCTCTTCAATTATGGTACTGAACTACGGTTTTTTGTGGTTTCAAAATATTGTGGAATACTTTGTTTCTTGGCATCTTGGCAAACATCCAGAAAAAGATATTTAAAGATTATAAGAAACGCTATAGATTATTGTACTACAAGTTTTTCATATATTCTGTCGTTATTTTTGAAAGACCGTAGAAAAGATACTTCTAATAATTACAAGGGGAAACAATTTTACCATTACTCGAAAGAAAACATTGACCATCTCTTACTTTTACGGAAGAAAATTTTGAAAATATTTCCTTATGCTGGTATATTGTGAATATTAAAAGTTCTGATATCATTATTCGACAGTTTCAACAAAAATTTACAATCCGAAAATTCTTCGCGTCCTTTTCAACATATTCTTCTTATTGTACAAAAATTTACTGAAAACTTAAAATTTCAACTCCAATTATCTTCAAGTTTTGAAATTAATGACAAAAATTGTTAAATTATCCAATAATTTCAAGTTTTTCCTGATACACTGCATAAGAACGCTAAAAATTCAAGTCCAAAATTCTAATATCTTAAATATTTTAAAATACGACAAAACCAACCAAATCGCCAGGTTACTTGATGTTTTTTTTTTTCTGACAAAGTACAGAAAAACAATCGAAATAAAAAACAATAACTCAAGATTCACGTTTTCAACTCTAATATGCTAGATATTTCAAACATGACTAAAATAACCGAATCGACAAGTTACTTCATTTTTTCTTGATGAATTATAATAAAACTTGAAAAATCATGAAAGCTACAAAATTCGTTTCGAAATTTACCGGAAAATTCAGGTTCAAAACTTGAATATCTTTCGAACAAAAATGACCAAATCGTCTATTCATTATAATATGTTCTCCCTGTAATAAACTCTGTTATTACTTGAATAATTATCATGATTATCAAAATCAATAAATCATCATGATGATTTCTCTACTCTTCTTCGTGCGTGTTCAACTCGTATAATTTCGAGTATTACATTCGTTGTTGAAATAACTTGTGTTCATTCTTTACCCTTCTCTACTTCTTCGTAAATAATTCTTCCCTTAACTAGCATGTTGCGTTATTATGTTCTTAAGATAAACAAAATCTAGGAAAACAAAAAACTTGTATGCTTGTCTTGGTACTTTCCGTTCTTTGCCTCTTTGGCTTCCGAGCGCAAAATGTTAGGCACACGAGTACTTCGATATAACCAGCATGAATGTTTACTTTCAGAAAATTTGCATGGCGTTTGTCATATATTTGCATAATGTTCGCACCATTCCCTACGGAAGTGCATGGTAAACGAACGATATATTTATTCAAGGATCAATAAGAACTTTTAAAAATATTCGGTAATTAGCATCAGAGAATTTACTCCGCGAATTTTTCGCGCATATTTTCTATATTCATGACTTGTTTGGGGCTTAAGACTATCAGATTCTGCATTTATTGATTTAATGATTTTGCTGATTTGCACCTAGAATATATAAATTACCGAAACTTTGAGTCATGTTCAAACGTAAACGAAAATGAATATTCCAATTTGCAATTCATTAACAGAACTCAAATGAGTGTTTCATATTTGAATTATGATTATGAAGTATACTCTAAACAGCAGAGAATAACGATTTCACCCTATATCTCAATGATTACCTTCTGTAGTTCAAGCTTATCCTGAACATTTGAGGAATCCGGAAAATCTAGCCTGAAAAATTAAAAGTTGCGAAGAAGTGAACAACTTTTTTGTACTGCTGATATTTTACTGATGCGCAGCATTGTAGATTTTGAAAATAAAATGAGAGCTTCAGCTTGGTATTCATGAAGAGAATTCTTCAAATAGTTCAAGTTTCATCCTGCAAATCTGAGGAATGCTGTGACTTGTTCAAAATTAAGAGTTCCGAAAAAAATTAAGGGCCTCATGACCGTTGAAAATGGGATCGGAATTTTAGAATAATAAATAAGAAGAATGAGAAAAACTGTTCTATACCTCAATTTTTCGCTAAACTCTGAACATATGAGAACAATTTTGAGAAAATGAAAAAAATCGAACATTCATAAAACATTAATGGCTATAATTATCTGAAGAAAATAAGACTGAAATGATTTTCGAAACGTTCAAGACGCTCTTACAGTTGAAATAAGTCAAATTTGACTGATTCACTTGAAAAAAGAACACAATACTGGCAGTCGTATTCATCGTTCTAAATTAGTAAAAATTTCGACAAAAGCCCATCTTAGTCAATATTGACTGATCGAGTGAGTATATATTTTGATTGTAAATCCGTAAATTTCAACATATTTGTTGGTAGATTTTTCCGCAATGAATAAGTAAATTTTGACTTACTTATAGGTCAAAACTTTTTCCATTAAATAGTCCATTTCAACAGGTTCACGCGTGGGAATATTGACTTTGAAATAATATAGTGAAAGTTTCTACAATAGTAACTTAATATTGACTGATGGAATCGATTGATACTTCAGCTGCGAATTAAACGATTTCAACGGACTCGTGGCTTTAAATTGTCGCTATGAAAATTCGAATTTAACTTATGAATTATTTACATTTCTGATATCAAATAGTCAGTTGTGTTTCATGTATGCAAATATTGACGATGGGATCGTTGTTTCGACCGTTGAATGAGCAATTTCAACTAATTCAGTAATGGAAGCTTTTACTCTGGAATAGTCATAGTACATTACTCGAAATTCCAAAATATGCGTAATTTATTTTTGAATAAGTTTTTTTAAGCCTACAAAAAACTCGACAGTCATTTTTGGCGATCCATTCGTTACTTTCTCATTATGTTTCATCTATTTTGAAGAGAATTCTTCTCGACTCCTGAATTAGTCGATTACAGGACTGTGTATGAAAATTACTAATCATCTGCTGAAAACTCCGCCAAAAATCTATGTTGAAATCGACTGACAAAAGAGCAGAAAAAATTGACTTATTCACTGCGAGCCAATGTGCACTAGTCAGAATTCTGATATCTGACACGAAGAAATGGTTTATTTCTTGGAAATGACTATTCTAGTAGTCGATACAGCGACGACCATTAAAAGTAGATTCGAGTACATAATTAAAATGGAGAAAAAGTAGGAGAATGGGACTGAAAGAAATGTAGAAAGGTTCGAGACAGGATACGAGTACCCACGATTCTGGTATTTTTCATACAGCGAGGATTACTACGGGGACTTGGACCTGAAAAGCATAAGGAAAAGCGAGCTGTTGTCGGGGCTTCAAGTATCGGGCGAGAGGCGAAATCCGGAAAAGCCGCACGCTAAACCGCGACCCGCCGCATCGGGCCCCTCGAGGCCGGGGCCCCAACAGGAACAATAGGGCCCACTTTAGGCAATCTTAAATCCTCATTTTCCCGAACGAGCCCCGAGGCCGAGAGTACCTCTCGCAGTTGCAAATATACCCGCGTACATTATCAGCAGGCCTAGAAAGTAAGATCGTTTCCTTCTAGTCTCGCGAAAAACTTGATCTATCCGGACCCGATCGCGAGAACCGGACTGTCCGGTTGCCGATCACATTTTGACTTCTCCGTAGCTTTATTTTTTTTCCCCCATATTATTCTCGGTAATCCTTTTTTCGTATTTTCAATTGAGATTATGTTCTCGAAAGTGACTGCCATATTCGCCGAGATGCTGACGATTCGCAGCGAGCGAATTTATTCACTCACTGTTGTTCCTCGCGCGATCATTTCTCGAAATTTCCCAAGCTTACTTCGAGTAGTATTGTTACTTTGATGCGTAATCGTAATGCGTAAGATATTTCTAAGTTTTCGATCGTTGTGTTGGAATTTCGATAATTTTTTTCTGGGGAGGGAAGTATAAGTTGTGAGTACTCTTGGCCTCGAACGTAAAAGAAAAAAAAAAACAAAACAAAAAAACGAAGGAAACAAAGTCACATCTCGAGAAACTTCGGTTCCCCGTATCGTTGTCTACCAATATTTTTTTACATTCATAAGAGAAAATGTGGAAAATCAGGAAAATAAAAATCTTTAAGAAATCATCGTGTAGTTTTTCTCGTAGTTCACTGTATACTTTAGGCATTATTTCGGTGTTGGTTTTTCTTTGTCGAGTGTGTATTTGCACGTTATTATGCTGATGAACTTTATACTTTGGGTGTTGAAGGATCTGCACGGGAAAAAAATTCGTGAAAAATTATGCAGTGCTTGATGAGTAAATAACAGTGGGAGAAGAACTCGCTTTTCCCACGTTCACTCATAGTCTTTAAAATGTCGTATCTTTTTCAAAATAGATGCTTTTTCTTGATTTTGGATTTAACATTGTGAGGATGCGATGTACAAATTACGAAACGTTAGTATCTAAGTCACGTATCAATTTTTATTATTCATTCACTGTTGTTCCTCGCGTTCCTCTAAATTTATATATAAATATATAAATTTTTACAAAATGAAGGGCCAGCGGTCAAAAGGGCTAACCCACTTTTCAATAAGGTGCATTTTTATTGGAAACGCAAGAGAAAAAGAGACTTATGGAAAAGTGGGTTAGCCCCTTTTGACCGCTGACCCTTCAAATGATTATTACAATCTGAAAAATGCTGGCTTAAGATATAAAAAAATCATCACGCAAGAAAATCTGCCAAGTTTGAAAATATATCCAACTTTTCGCTCCAATTCTATGATAGCCTTAATGCTTGTCAATTGATTCAACTGTCAATGTAAAATTTTCGGAAAAAATGCACAAGGGTATTGCTCAATTCTTAATCTCACTTTTTAACAGTGCCGTGATTTTAATATTTTTTTATCAAGCAAAACCTTTGACTTGCAGCACTAAAGGTAATATTTTTTACTTATGTCGCTAAAACTGTACAACTCAGTTTCATTGGTAACAACACTAACTCTTTTGTGCTTCTAGAAGGCGTAGTAGATGTTTAATGCAGTTTTTGTAACGTCCTCTAAAAACATAGTTACCAACAGTTTCGTAAAGAAATTTCTCAACTTTCACTAACTTTGAAATTTTACAGTTTCTGCTGTATATCCAGTCCTTCATATTTTTGAACTTTCTAGAAGCTTCTCACTTGAAACAAACTGATTCAAAGTTGAATTCAAATGAACGCTTTGCAAACTAAATGAATTAAAAGATCACTTGGGCAGTAATGTCATAATAAAATGAAACGAAAAATGATAACCCTTGTAAAGTGTTGGGATCAAATTTAATCCGTTTCTGGTCCGACTGTGGTCCGGTTTTGATCCATTATAATTTTCATCATCCACAGACCTCTGATCGCCTGATTGCACATTTAATATATATTTTGTAGAAAAAAGAATATCATTGCACGCCTCAATTTGTACAACTATATGGTTTTTTTTTTATTAGAGTACTTGATGATTTTTTTGTATAGCTCGAACTTAACTGTCGATCATTTTTTCCGGATTCCAGCATTACAACTCACGAAATAATTAGTGATTTTAGAGTAACGAAAATAAATATACCATTGGCTGCCTAGACACTTGAATATGGTGAAAAAATCCTTACGGAGAGTCATGAATGCGATATAAACTTTTCTAAGGCAAGGTTTTCGTGCTGGATTAAAGTGGATCACGCTTGGACCGGAATCGGATCAAATCTTGATCCAACTGTGGCCAGAATTCATCAAATCCATAAAACTCCCCGAAATGATTCCAAAAATTCACTGTCATAATCGTTCGCCAATCGAAACTGAAAATATATTTTCACAATAGTCCAAATAATGACACTGTGCGACAAATTTCAGATAAAATTTTAACCTGGGAAAATATTAATGAAAATGGGATCTACGCTAAATTTGAAGACATACGTGTTCCAGGATTTCTCGCTGAATTAGCTCAAAAATGCTTTTCATTTAAACCTAAAGATGCGAGGAGGACACGCCTACTAAAGAGATGCGCTAGAAAGAGATGAAAGATGAAACAAATGTTTAAATATGCCAATTTTGCGACCTAACATATGAAAATCATAAGACGCGTGTATCCTCATATTTGGCGTAGATTTCATTTTTGCTTCAATTTTCCGAAATCAAAATTTGTGTTGCACAGTGTTATTCATTCCCTGAAATACAGTACAACCTCTGGATAAGGCATCGGTTTTCTTCTATTTGCACTAACGCTTAATGAGTGCGAGTAATGACAGAATGACGCCCTATCAGAGGTTGCATTGAATTTACTGATTTATGGGTTTGGGGATTTTTTTTCCAATTGGCACACTCATATAACGATTTCTATTTCTTTCTGAAATTTAGTGAGGACTACTACGGAAACGTGGACTTGAAAGCTTTGAGAAAATTAGGTTTCAAGAAATGAATGAAGAAACGACAAAAATCACAGAGAACTTGGCATCAAAGGAACAAAGCACAACGAAAAAAAATAAAGAAATGTAAAAAATTTATCGACATATTTATGATTCGTGATTCTGAAAATCTCGGATATTCATATGTATCATTGATTGTGAAATTGTATTATTTTCATGACTGAAAAAACATCGGCGTTATTCGGTATTTCAGAAAAACTGGCAAACTTGGAATGAATAAAGGTTTTTTGTTTACAACCCTGACAATATCATTCTATTCTTTTTTTTTGTAATGAGTAAATACTTATTGCACAAATTTTATTTCATTTGGAATGGAAGGATGAGAGGGTAAATGGGTATTCGCAGTTTCCATTCGCGCGGCTCGTGTTGTTTTTCCTATAATAGAGAAGAGCTTTTTCGTATGCGCGCTTATCAGTTTGATTTCCTTGCGCTCGTGGTTTAGTTTTCTTTCGTTACATGATTTTGCTATACTTGCGTTCCGTGATGATTCGTTACACAGGGTGTACCAAACTCCACGCGCCAGAAAAAAACACAATATTCTTCATCCAATTTGCAGTCGAAAAGTCCTGTACCACTTTCTATAAAACTCTAAATTGAAAACATTATTGAAGCCTGAATTTAAACAATAAATGCGCTCTTACGACGTGTCCGAATATTCAGGGACCAAACTTTTCCGAAATTTTCTCCATATTTTTCCGAGTTGAAAAATCAAAATCAAAAAAGTTATTCGAGCATAAAGTCTAAGAAATCTGATTGGTTGAAACTCGTGATCCGAATATCTCTTTTGATGCTGAGTTTTCTGAAAAGTGGTGAGTGGCTTTTCGACTCGAAGTTGAATGAGGAATATTGGGTTTCTTTTTGGCGCAGGGAGTTTGGTACACCCTGTATACTTGGACCGATTGTTTTCGAGCTCATCAGTGGAGCGTTTGATTGTCCCAGAGGGGACAACGGCAGAGGAATCGCGGATTTGGGAATCCGCGCTTTCGGCGGACGACTTGCGTAGGGTGTTAGAGGGTCGTGGTGCGTCAGCTGCTGGTTAACAAGAAATGATTTTTCACGCTCGCAGCACGGAAATCACTTATTCTTGTGTTTACTATTGTCCCGTGAAAAACTCGTTCTCGCCGCGCGCCTTCCTGCCGTTTTCTATGCCGCTCAAAGGTCGAGCGGCAGAGAAACTCGTCTTTTCACGACACAACAGTAAACAAAAGACTAAGTAATTTCCTTGCTGCGAGCGTAAAACATATCTCTCGTGTGAAGGAGCATCAAAACTCGCGTTTTACTCCTGCGAATTGCTCACTCGTTACGCTCGCTCGCAAAACTTCGCACTCGTAAAAACGCTCGTTTCTGCTCCTTGATACGAAATATACTATTGCTTGATAATCATGTGCCTCCCTTATTTAGAAAGACAGCAGCAGGAATCAGTAGTGTGCTTCTCGTTTTTATCACTTCTCCTCGACTCAAAGCGTAGTTCTGGTGCGAAATTGAGTATTTATTGATAAATCTACGTAAACTTTGGATGTGAAGAGAGATGTTTTTGCTTGATAATTATGTGCTCGTCTTTTTTCATACAAAAGTAGCACAAACTAGTAGTGTGCTTCACGTTTTCATCGAGTCTCTTCGACTTGAGGCTCCAGCTGGGCAATGCATAAAAATTGCTTTCAAAAAATTGCAATGAAAAATTTTTAAATGTCAACACTGCAGGCATCTAGAAAGATTTATATCAGCTCTCGCTTTGAGCGCGAGCTAATTTGAGCAGCCATTCCTTTTAGTACATTATATTGTTTTTGGGTATCCTTAACAATAACGACGGATTGAATTTATTTCTTTTGCATGATTTTTCAATCATTTGGCGCACTTGTAAAAGCCATTACTTGAAAGGTGTAAGTGTAATTGAACAATTCCAACTGTAAGATTTTAACATTCCTCTTCTCCAAAGATATGAACGGCATATGTGGACAGTCTATTGTTTATTTGTTGCAATCATTTTTCAACAATTTATGTTGAGAACTAATTCATATGTGGCGTGTACCGACTGGACCTACGAACCAAACTCGTCTTGGCCTACTGTCTTATGCTTTCCAAGTCAGATACGGGTCCTAACCAGTTTTGGTCCTTAGGTCCCTTTTGTCATTCACATGACTTGACGATTACAAATATGACCTAAAAATAGCCACAACTTCGAGACGGGGCATGCATGATTCATTTTTCTCCCTTTGAAGTCGGTTATACCGTTCTCTTGGTACACTTGAACCATCGAGTTCATAAACTCGCTATTTCGATAGTTTCTGATGTACCGCACATGAGCTGCAACGACTTGGTCGTACTAATGCGCATGAGGTACATGCAGTATGAGGTGATAAATTGCAGATCCAGAGACCCTGCATCACATGTGCGTATATGAGGTGGAAAGATATTCCTGCATTTGTATCTACTATGTATAATGATTCACAGATTCTAGACACTGTTATTGACCATTTTAAACAAACGTTTATGCCTTTGGAGGGGCGGATTATAGAATCACTACTGCTTCGAACCATTCAAATATGTTCAGCATCAACATGTGTGCTCTATGATTCATTTTATTTTCACTGGTCAAGACGAAGGGTAAGGCGTGTGTATATTGAATGGCATGAAATTAACGAGTCAGCAGACTCTAAGAGCAGCGATAATTGCAGTGAATCAAAAATGCCTCGACTTACAGTTTTCCTTATAGCACACTTGATAAGGAAAAAAAAGACATTGGGCAACAGAAGAGGTACACAGAAAATAAAACTGTGCGTTGTTTTCGCAACTTCTTCTGTATGCAGAATGCATTGTATGGCAGATTGCAATGGAACATAACTCCAATTGATTTTGTATCTATGCCATGGTTCATGTGATGAGCAAGTGTTTACTCGTGTTCATACACCATTGACACGCTAACGGTACGGAAAGATTATTTTGCCCTGCCAGTGCCTTAGCTGTAGTTCTATCATCGTGAAAGTTTAAAATGGTTCTTTTTACAATGACAGGCCCTCAAATATGTAAATCATAATACATATTTTCAAGATAGAAAGGTTTTTTTCATTTTCTTTTATGTGTACTCAGGTAATTCAGTGTGCCTTTTTCTCTCCGTTTTGATCGTCTCTGGCATTTTCTCTGCCTTTTTCTCTGCCAGAGACGATCAAAAAGAAGAGACAAATTAGGCGAGTACACGCTTGGTAACCTACAATATTTTGGAAAATACATCAACCACCTTATATACATTTACATACCTCGTGAGATCAACGTTCTCTTACAGCATAGTATAGAGTAATTCAAACTAACCAATTGATGTGTGAAGAAATCGGAAGAAACAAATTTCACGTGGAAAGTGTGGATAGATCGATTATCATGTGCGAGCATTATTCAACTCACTCGCCAGGATTCAACAAATGATCAAGATTGTTAATTTAATATTGATCACTGGTTTATCATTATTTCTATGGAACATCAAAGTCACTTAATAATTATGTTTAATGTGCACTTGCTTGAATAAATTTATTCGCAACTATCAACATGTAATCGACTATCAATATGCATCAATAGTTTACATGTAATGAAAACTATTGATATCCTATGATGGTTCAAATGATTCGCAAAAATACAGTACAACCTCTGGATAGAGCGTCGGTTTTCTTTTTCTATTTCCGTTAACGCCTATTGAGTTTGAGTAAAGACAGAATGACGCCCTATTCAGAGGCTGCACTGTATAGGTTAATCTGGTTAAACATTTACATTATCCGCTTGTTTTTATCTTTCTTATACTTTCAGTTGACATTTTTTCGTATGATGTACGATGCGTCTTTTTGCTTTTGCACTCGTTTTATGGTTACTTGTCGCCAAACATAGGGTAGCTACTACGTGTTACCGAAGGTTTCTTATGATGGAAAAAATGGATATACAACTGCCAGATTTGTGCAACTGTAACTAGTAAATACGTTACAGGAGGCACATATGAAGATGCTGCAACGGAAACATGCGCTTCAAAAGTGTAAACAAATATTTCAATACAGGGAGAGCATTTTTCATCTCTAATTTCTTTTGCTACAGTAGCCCACTTTATTTGTTGCAGCATAGTTCTGGCAGTTGATAACAGCTAATAACACAAAGTGTTATGAGCTGTTTTAGTAGATCCATTTTTTCAAAAGATAGATACAGCATAGAGATAATGTAGGGAAGGCGTTATAATTTTTCTTTTGTTATACATGTGACGCTCAGAGCAGAAGTGAAACTAGCAAGAGACAGATGGATATGACAATCCATGTTTTCTGTCTCTACTCAGTTCACTTTGGCTCTAAGCGTCTTATAAGGCTATAAACAGAAATCGCAATTCAAAGCAAATTAAGGGAAACTTGCAGTTAAATTAACTGAAGATAAATACGCAGAGTACAATTTTTTTAAGCGCTTCTTACTTGCTATTGTTTGTCTCGCAAATACCTTACATATCGTGACTCCTAAACATGCTACAAATGGCACTACTGCCTGAATTCTGTATTTGTGTGTACACGAACAATTTGCTGAAACAAACGTAAGTCGGGCAGCAGTGCCACGCTAAACGCTCTGTTTCACCATTACCACGTCATTTCACTGCATTGCAGTCCAGATGGGGAACGACAACAGTGAAGTATTCATCTGTAAGATATTATTGAAATAACACGGTAACTAACTATCTTTGTATGCATTGATGTTGCAATCGCCGTGATTCTGAGATTTCGAAAACGGGTAGAAAAAAACAAAAATGTATACACTGGAACCTTGATTCAGTCCTTCTTCGCCGTGCTTCTGTTCTATGAGTTGCGTATCAGCACTTGCCCGCTCGGTCGTCAGGGCGAACGAGCGATCAAGTGAAAGGTAAAACAAGGCCTGTACGTATATGAATGAAAGAACTCATGTTGCAAAGTATGTATGGAATTTTTCAAAACCAGTTGTTCACTTTCTGAGCCCATCAGAAGAGGCTATATGAAGGTTCTAGTGTATTCGAAGGGAATGGCTTTCTTTCCTTTACGGTCGCTCATTTGGAGGAGAGGAATGCCTCACTATGGCAACAAACTTGTACATTTTTTATAGTGAGTACTAGTTTTGCAATATGCCAATTTCAGATAACGCTCGTCTTTCCAATGACGGGACTTGACACGATGAGACTGGGGTAGACATATAATGAACCGTGAAGGAAAAAGCAAACGCTACTAACGGCTGGCTATTGACAACGGAATGAGCCACGCAGATTCGATCAAGATAGTTTGAAGACGGCGCGCTAGGATGGGTCCTAAATAATCACTTGACTACATCCGAAAGAAAATCGTTTCGTACAATGGGACAAGCCTCCACCGAGCAGTCCTATCGTTGGATGGACGAGTGTATTTCAGTATTCATTTTGTCTTACACTCCTGACTAATGTCTCAAATTCATTGATCTGCAATAATAGAAACGCGAGTAATGGAATCACCATGCTGTTAGAGTCGATCTATAATATAAAAATGTAGCTTTTGCGAGTCTGCAGTTTTATTCTGTTGTTTATGAAAAATTGCATCAAAGCTTTTTTTATCTTGTATGTAGAGCAATGAATATTTGTAATTCAAAATTATTATAAATATGTGAAAATTAGGCATTGCTAAAACTCCAGTTGTAATTAGTCCCTTTCTTCAACCTGTTCTGCAAAAAAGCACCCTGTACGCAGATGAAAGTGAAGAGAATTTGAAAAAAAAAAAAAAAGAAATATTGTTTGAGGGGGGAGAATGAGTTGCGAGCATTTCTCGTGTTGAGATATCAAATATAACAATCAAATGTTTGTGAAAAATCCTTACCTATGACAAGGAGCCAACGAAAAAACATCCGTTTTCCCGTATAAGCTTCCGACATGTTAATATTTGCCCTCTTCATAAAAATTTTTCAATATGCAATTTTCACTGATCTTCATACAAACTCTGTATGTTTTTCACTCATTTTATTGTAGATTTTACATTTTTGGTCTCCCTTCGCGTACCCTCCAACTATAGATTCCTGTACAATTCAGGAGGATAATTTTCTACGAAAACCATTTTGGCGAGGGACGGGAAAGGATATGAGGTAGAAAAGAAGATACGATATTTGGAATACAACCATTGATCTTGTTGTAGTAATAATCGATATTCCGCATCACTGTCCTGAATGTTTTTCGGATACCAATATTTACATTCAAAATATATATGCATGTGTATATAAATATATTATGAGAATATGAACATGTGTTTGTATGTAGGATATTTCACAACTAATTACTCGGTTCTATTTTTGGGTTGTGTTTCAAAGTAGAGTTGTGATAAATCTAATGATTTTTGCAATCGAAATAAAAAAATGATGCTACGAACAAATCCGAAAATCATGCGAGGAGTTGATTTTCTTTATAAGAATAATTTAAATTTAAATTGACGAGCACGTATGCATTAATATTATATTACGCGACGAGGCGCGAAACCGAGCCAATAGAAAGGAGTGCGAGTTTGTTAGGCTTAGTGAAGCCCCGTTGTTGCATACGATATTTATCACAATAAGAACATGGAAAATACGTCGACTTTCGTGGTCGGCGCAGCGATAGGAAAATAACCGAATGCAAGTAAGCGGGTGCGAAACTTCACAAACCCATTACAAGGGTTTAAAACCTCTGTTTTACACACCTGAGGGTTCGTTAAGTACTTTCGTGATCGCGCGCTTGCATTCGGCTATTTTCGTCACGCTGCGCGGACTACAAGAGCCGCCATTTTCAGAGTTGCTACTGAGAAAATTATTTTATAATCTTCGCTGAAGTCGCAGTCATTGGAAACTCGGGAAATTCATTTTGGAAGAATGAGAAGAACGCGGAATAGCTTGTCGCGGTTGCAATATTCGAGGAATTATTTTCTGGCTCTCATTGGGTAAACCGAACCTATCTCCATTGTGATTGTTCATTAACGTATGTTTTGTAATTGACAGGATGGCAAATTTTCAATGCGTTTGAACGATTGTTGGGATGGTGATTACTGCCAATTCAACTCTTTTCTGCGAGGATTCCAAAAAAAATATGTGAATTATTCTTGATCGCAATTCATTGACATTGCTATTTGATGATTCACTTGGAAGGTGATCTAACCCTGGCGATCATTTCACCACAAGTTCACCACCGACTTTTGGCGTATAAGTGGTGTATAACTGGTGGTTGATTTTTTTCGGTTACAGAGATATAATTTTCATTGAAATTGCGTTTGCTTATTATTTTTGGCCGATAAGCTAAGTGATTTCGGCAAAAAACCACTTGAAAATAGCATTTTTCATAAATAAATGATGATGATAGGATGGTGAAGTCAGGTGATATAAAATCGCAGTTTCAACATATTACTGCCTGAAAAGGGTACGCAAATTCATTAAATAATTAAACTAGGCTTGTAACAGCCCGCAATGAGACTGTCATGTGCATAAAATCATTTTTTGAGAATATATTATTCAGCCTAAAAGAGCAGAGGACAGAGGAGAAGCTGCAGTATGGCCAACTGCAAAAAACTGATGTCGTCTGCTCTTTTTGACTGAATAATATATTCTCAAAAAATGATTTTATGCACATGACAGTTTCATTGCGGGCTGTTACAAGTCTAGTTTAATTATTTAATAAATTTAAGGACACTTTTCAGGCAGTAATACGTTAAAACTGCGATTTTATATCACCTGACTTCACCATCCTATCATCATCATTTATTTATGAAAAATGCTATTTTCAAGTGGTTTTTTGCCGAAATCACTTAGCTTATCGGCCAAAAATAATAAGCAAACGCAATTTCAATGAAAATTATATCTCTATAACTGAAAAAAATCAACCACCAGTTATACACCACTTATACGCCAGAAGTGGTGGTGAAATAATCGCCAGGGAACCAAACATTACCGAAAAACCTATTGTCGAAACGATAAAAAAGCACAAAAAGTTATATTACAATCAGCTTTCGATTGATGATGAAACTGTCTAAATAGAGTTTAAAGGGACGAAGATTTGATGGAATCCGAAAACTTGTGACATGAACAAACTGCGAAAGAACATTAGTGATTATCATCTACACCTTTTGCAGTCGAGTAGGAGAATTTCGAAACATTAGATTGCGTGTATTAATTGAACCTATTCAAGTGTGATAAAAAAGCTCATTTGAATTGATTGCTACACGGAAATGATTCTTTTACCTGCGACTTGGATTTGCACAAGCCCGGCTCGAAATCTTGCCTCTCCGGGCAAACATGGGGGGAAATTACCGATGTCGAAATATGATCCGAAATTTTATCATGGAAATTGCTACTCGCCGTCGACCTTCTGCAGGAAAAACATAGACCCATCAATTCGTCGAGCATGGATTCGCTGTCCTGGTATTTTCCATTTCAAATACTCGGATCCTCTTCAACATCCCAGCGTCATTTTCACATGGATCATGAGATGATCTGATCGATCTGAGCGATCGATGATGCGGCGTGTTCAAAATATGAGCTGAAATGGAGAATCGATGTTACGATTTTTACCGCCCGAATGAAATGTACCGACTGTACAGTCGGGTCACGTTTTCTTCGTACGAAAAAAAACGTGGCGAAAGTTGGAGCGCGATTTTATTTGTTTGTACTCACCCAACTTTTTTCGTAGCTCCAGCGCTTTTCCTGCTCCATAATTATTCCTTTTTTTTTCCATTCGCATGTAGCACGTAGCTGCCGCTGGAGCACGGAGATGACGCGGGGAAATAACCGTCTTTAACCGTCGTTTCCTACTGTACCAATCAACGCTCGCCACGCTCGCGTCGCTGGCGATCATTGGTAACGCATAAATGCGCATTCACATGGTAAACGATCCCAGTACTCGCCTTTAAGATTTGACATAAAAGACCGTTACCATTCGTACAGATCAGTACGTATTCGCGAACGGCGCCATAACTGATAACTGTCCGCAAAAAATGGCCGAATATCGTTCGGATGAAAAACTTACCTCATAGATTCCCAACACTCGTTAATGTTTTAAGACTTATTCCTTTTTTTTTCATTCATTTCCCGAAGAAGGTAATAATAAATTTTTGACGAGTTAAATAATGAGAAATCTAGAATTTAACAGTTTATATCAAACTTTTCAATTTAGTAATTGGTACTAACTGGAATGTAAATTTTCACATTGAATTGTGGTTCCAATAAAGTGTTTCATAATAAGAATTCGACATAAAAGTATAAAATTAATTTTACATATTGGGCTTTCATAATATTTATATGGAAAATCTTTTAATTTATGGATTTTAGACTATTACTACCAGCAGGGTAGATTCCGATTGTACCAGCTGATCTTCTAGATAGTTTCAATGTAATAATTACCAAAATCACAGTATTAGAGTCGAATTTCTATATGCATTCTTCATAATTGCAATAGCTGAAAATACATTTAATAAGTTAGATGCCAGAAAAATATACATTATATATTTCGCACTTAGAAATGATCAGTGTGATCAGCTGATAGAATAGGGATCTACCCTGCCGGTTGTAATATTTTTGTATTTCATTAATTACAGACTATTGCATGATTTCCTATATGGATGTCAAAATCTAAATCAACACATCTATCTATATACAATAATTGAGATACATTCTCTTACGCACATTGATTTTCCTGTAAAGACTATATATAAGGCGCAGCGCAAAGGAAAAATAACTTGTGTTACTTTCTGAAAAGGTCACTTATTCCAAATAAAAATTTATTTTTTAGAAATTACATCACATTTTGCCGATTAATGCCTAATTTTCTAAAGAAATGCATCCAAACCCTGACGGTGCCGAAAGAACGTTCCATTGCATTCCCTTACGTTCCCAAAAGTCGCAAAAAGAACGCTCGGAAATCGCATTTTAAACAATTTCTTCAATGATTTGCTACATGAAATCATGTTTTTAGGTTGAAGTTACCTTTGTTACATGGGAATGTATTTAAAAGCTTTAAATGTACCGTTCAAGTTAAATAAACCTATAAAAGTGCAATAAATACTTAGTTGCGAGTAGCTCCGGCGCATGCGCTATGAGTGAATTCCGTTCAGGGTACGTAATTTGGGAACGCTTTTGCTCGCACACTTTGAAAATTAGTGTCTATGAGCTTTCATAGACGATACTTCTCGTAGTGTACGAGCAAAAACGTTTCCAAACTACGTACCCTGATTCCGTTCCCGGCATGGTCACTGAAATGGTTACCGAGGGGCCCAAGGGCGCTCTTGCATATTTTAATTTTGAATATGGTATATCCAATGAAAATTGAATAATAATTTAATGATCATATAATTTTTTTTTCAAATGATTATTATATTTTATTAAAGTTACAATCTTTTGAATATGAAAGCGTACTTTATGAACGAAAAATTTTATGAATTAAAATAGAGTTTTTTTCTGTCATTCTTACACCTACCTTAAAACTCATTTTCTGAGAATGTAGTTTGCTTGAAGAACATAACGTTGCTGTTTCTGGTATGTACGTTATGACCGTTAGGACGACCTTTACAAATTTTTTATAAAATATGTAAAATTTTTCACATGCATAAAATACTCAACTATTCTTTCATTCATGTATATAAATTGTTATTATTCTCTATACAATAATTATTATAATAAAAAATATATTCATTATTTGTCAGTTTTGTTATATTTAAATCAAAATATACATTTTGAGATATGTTATACTTCATCCCGAGTAATTTGAGGTTTTTAAAGTTTTTAGAAAACTCCTTTCAAAACATCGGTATTTTTTATAACATTCCAAATTTTTGTGAAGTCACTTTGTAAAAAGAGCAATGTTTTATCGAGTTCGTTTTTCCGTTAAGGGTTTTTCTATGTTTTTGGTGGTAATACACAGCAATCAATCATTCCATAATCATTTTGATCAATTTTGATAAAGAACTTTAAAAAATGATTGGTTGTGCTGGCTTTAATTCAAAAAACGGGTACAACCGGCGATACCGGTTTTCTATGAAAAGCAATAAATTAAATTTTTAGGTAATAAATTAGCGATAAGGATTGTGCAATCTATTATCATACGCTTATTGCGTTTCGTCGACGCGCAACTGATTGTGCTGTCACCCACCTTATCGAAGCGCGGGGCGACGTTTTAGTGCGTGTTTTTGAATAAAGTTCTGGAAATTTTATATTATTTTTGTAGTGATAAATAGAAATCAATCATTCCATAATCATGTTGATTAATTTTATAAATAAAACTTAAATATATATATACATAAAAACTTTATAAAATCTTTATATAACGATGGCATTTTCATGAAATGCATTTTAAAGTTGACTTTATAAAGATTCCGTCTTTTTTTCGAGATTTTATGAAATTTATATGAAGTGACGTTATAAAAAAAGTGAAATTTTATAGAAAGTACCAAATTGTGTTTGGAGTTTTATAAAAACTTAAATGACTAGGGATATTCTATAAAGGTCATAATTTTTCGAACCTATCACCTGAATTGGAAGAAAATCTAATTCTGCTTGAAAATGATTTTTCCCTATATTCACATTATCGCGCATAAGTTTCTTGTTGTATGAAAATGATTCTTGGGTAGAAGTAATAGAATGTGTGAACGTATTTGACTATCAAAAAATATCCAATCGCTTCGATCAAGAAACATAAAAATCGACAAATTAGACCACCTGAAGATGGAATGTTCAAATTTTAAGTGTGATTTTCATAATCAGCGACCTCGAAAACCCCTCTCTACTAGGTTTTTCAAAAATATTATATTTTAAAAAAATGTCGGCCATATCGCATCCGCTATATTCAATTTGGAATTGAAAGTGTTATTTCTGATATGAGCTACCTTAAAAACCTCTGTATACTAAGTTTCACAAATTTCTTATATTTTCATAAAAATTTAAGACATATTAGATCTATCATTCAAAATTTTTTTAATTTTTTATAATTTTCTTAATTTGCAATAAATGTGTAAATAATCATTAATATTGAACTTATAAACATGAGAATTTTATCAAAATTGGGTATTTTTTGCATGTTAAAAATTTTACATATTTTATAAAAAATTTGTATAAGTCGTCCTCACGGTCATAACGTACATACCAAACACAGCAACGTTATGTTCTTCAAGCAAACTACATTCTCAGAAAATGAGTTTTAAGGTAGGTGTAAGAATGACAGAAAAAAACTATATTTTAATACATAAAATTTTTCGTTCATAAAGTACACTTTCATATTCAAAAGATTGTAACTTTAATAAAATATAATAATCATTAAAAAAAAAAATTATATGATCATTAAATTATTATTCAATTTTCATTGGATATCCCATATTCAGAATTCAAATATGCAAAAGCGCCCTCGGGCCCCTCGGTAACCACTTCAGTGGCCATGCCGCGAACGGAATTCACTCATAGCGCATGCGCCGAAGCTACTCGCAACCAAGTATTTATTGCACATTTACAGGTTTATTTAACTTGAACGGAAACATTTATAGCTTTCGAATACACTTCCGTGTGACAAAAGTATCTCTTTTCAACCTAAAAACATGATTTCATGTAGCAAATCATTGAAGAAAGTAGTTTAAAATGCGATTTCCGAGCGTTCCCTACTTGCGTTCTACTTGTCACAAAATGAAACGCAAAAGAACGTTCTTTTACGTACCTCTGGCATAGAAAACTCGTTTCTCGTCCAGTTCAAAATCTCTAAACTCGTTTTCCAGCCCTCGGTACGTAATATACTATTGCGTTCCCTCAGATCCGTCAGGGAAACTATGTAAATAATTAAGGTTCAATTTTTACTGAAACTTGTTCAAAAAAACAAATTTTGTTGTAAAAAAAAACATCTCGAAGCATTAGCAAAAAAGTCATCGAATTCAAATTACACATTTGAAATGGCCTACAAAATATAATCTTTTAAAATAAAAAAAACTTCTGCACAACATGAAATATTAAATCAGGTAAATGTAACATTCCGTGTTTAAGAAATATTTCAAAATCCAAAAGTACTCATATGAAATACTTGTGAAAAACTTGTGCGTACTTAATATTTTTAAATCTTTTAATTTTTTTTCCACCTCTGTTAAATCGAAAATTGATGTTTTTGGAAATATTTCCAAACTATTGAATTTTCGTTCAAGTGTCTTTACACGAAAATGGGAAGGGTTTGTCTATTTTCGAATTTATACTGAGATTCGCAATAAATGGAATAAATGATCGTTGTCTTTATTTTCAAAATAATATGAAATTAAATTTTGTATATTAGTCGCCGAGACGATTTTTATAAATCTATAAAAAACCGAGTTCATCATCCTAGTGTTCTGAAAAGAAAGTGTTTGATTCAGACTGTAATAAAAAACAGTATATCAGTTCCCAGAATATCGCAATTTTTCAAGGCATTATCAAATTATGTCTAATATAAATCTGCAAGTGGTATAAATCAGCACATTCATCAGTACCTAATTTTCATTGATATCTACAAAATAACCTTCAATCATTAATTTTTTTTTAAACACCGACATTACATTGGAATAGTAATTACTCCCAATTCATGTTTCCAATCAATTTTTTTTAATATGTTGACAACACGTGGGATGATTTTTAAATGATGCATCTTGATTTCCACAGACGTCATAGGGAATCTCATCGCCATGGGTTTTTCCGCAGAAAAACTAGGCGTCAACAGGAACCACATCGACGATGTCGTCAAGTTGTTGGAATCCAGACGCAAAGATCACTATTATATATACAACTTTTAAGTGGATTTTCGTTTCGAACAAATTTTTCCTAATCCCAAATTTTCAATAAAACTTCGGTCTGATTGTTATGATGCAAAGAGAGGTCCGACGACTACAAAATTTTAAGCACAGAGTCGCGACGTACGCGTTTATGACCACAACCTACCGAAATGCATGACATTGCATTGATTGCATCATGTGCTTTACATGTACATTAATCGCCCGTTATGCAGTCAATGGGTGCTAAAAACAAGATGACAGAGATTTTTCCAAATATTGTTTCTGCTTTTATTTGGAACCAATAAAAAGTCGCCAACTATCTCACAATAAGGACTACGATTCGAAGAATGGCCGTCGTAAAAAGAAAAAGAGAAAAAAAAAACAAATAATCGTAATAAAGCTTTCATAGTGAGTTTTAATCACTGCCTAAATTTTTCGACCCACTCGAAGCACGAGAAAGCGCAAAAATTCTTTTGTTTCCAGAATCTTGGCAGATTCGTTATTTACAACAATCACGTTCGCCGACAAATGTCATGAATTTTAAACCGCGTTCTGTTTCCTCATTCGACGACCTCGACGCATTAAAATTAAACGATATTTAATCGATAATGGCTAAGTTTATTTTTGTCTTCACAGATATTCTCTTTATTTTATTATTTTACAGCCCTTACAGTTAAGTGGTAATACAAAAAAATGTTGGAATAATAAAAAATTCAACCTAGTACAACAAAACGAGAGTTGACTGCAATTATTGTTGTTTACATTTTTATATGCTACGCGATTCAAAACGCAACTAGTCTATAGATTCACTCTCAGGCTGGAAAAATATTTCACGCATTTTCATTTTCGGGGAATTTGCAAATTTTTCACTTGACGGAACTAAGGCAATTTTCGCGGAACTTACCACAATGATTTTTTTTCGCAGTTTCGGGTAGAAATTAACCATGTGCTTTGATTAAAGTTACTGAAAATTGTACCAAACATTCATAATCTTCAAAGTAAAAAATTTAGCCATCAACTCCAAAAGCCGAAAAATTTTATAAATGAATCCAAAAATCAAAAGTTTTCGAAATTCTATTCGAAAAACTTTTAATAATTTGCAGCAACATGAAATCTGCATTTCGACTAGGTACTAAAAAAGGTCAGGAACTAAATTTTTCAACAAAAAAAAGTATGCTCTTGTGTTGGCTAGAAAAATGTAAAATCAATTTCAATACAGCCATTTTTTCAAATAAAAAAAAATCTCTAATGAAAGCACATAAACAATTTCCGATATGCCGAAACAAAATAAACGCATAAGAACAAAACAGATATCACATAAAGAATGAAAAAACAGCTCATGACACACCCAAGGCACGCGTGACTTGAGAATTTTACAGAATTTCATTCACCTAGAATTTAATCCTACCGTTACATTACCCGACGTAAAAAAATAATAATAATAATAATGATCACATTTTATTTCGAAAAAAAAAAACGGGAAAATTTACCACAATCCTTTGGCCAATGGTATCAGTTATAAAAAGGGGGCAAAAATTGTACTTAATGAAAATATAAAAAAAATAATAGTGCTTACAGGGTGTCTGACAAAATTATGGGAAAAAATTTTTTATTTAATGCATATTTCTTTTGAATTTATTAGAAAAGCGTTCGGAGCAGTTTCGCTCATATTTCGAAATTTCCAAACTTTTCAAAAATCTAAAATTTTCACTAAATTAAATTTTTTTTTATTGCTCTGACTTATCGCAGGAAAAGTTTAAAAAAAAATAAATGTTCCCATCGTGAATACGAAATTCATTTTATACATTATTCATTGAATTATTAAACTTAAAATAAAAAAATGTGCAGTTCAAAACAACGTTGATAATTATAGAGTTTTTGATGAAAGTCCAAAAAATGTTGATCATAAAACTATCTTTTTAGGGAAAATTCTGAAACTTTTTTAATTTTTAGGTCTGTTAGACACCCTGAAGAAACTTGCGAAAAAGAAACAAGCGACACGATTTCAAAATTTTTTCCGCACATTTGTTAAGTTTGAAAATGATGACAAAGAGAGCGCGCAATGTCCGTAATTTTTCAACGTTCCAAAGAGTACAAGTATGCAAATGTACAAAGCATGCTAGAAATGGAATTTGTTTGTTTCTTTGTTTTGTCTCGATATTCTCGCGTTAAGTACCGGTGTAAAAAAAAGGAAAAAAAAAAGAGTGAATGTGATGGATCGAGTGTCGATTTCGAAAAAGCGGTGGCAATTCCCTGACACTTGTAGTTAAGCTTAAAATTTTCTCCCCCCTTCTCTCTCTCTCTCTCTCTCTCTCTCTCTCTCACACACACTCTCGCTTTCTTCAAGTTATTAATCAGCTATAGAATATGAAGATAGAATTTTGAAAAATTATGTTAAGAGTGATTTTTATATTGTTTTTACGGCTGGAAATTTTCTACACTAAACAGGCCATTTGTAAAAAAAAAAAATATGACTTTCCAGGTGGTTCACACAAATTTTGAAATCTGACTATTTTCAAGAGATAAAAAATATTTCCAAATTCACAATCGAATTTGATGATTTGAAAATTGAGATTCATAGGAGTTGGTTGGAAGATTTTCAAAGTTCAAAAATCCAGATATTTACAAATATGGACAAAAAAAACTTGTGTCATTCAAAAAATCAAATTGGATACAAAATTCAATTATCAAGTTTGACAAATTGGAGATTCGTAAATTTCGTAGTCTAGAGTGTTTGAAAAATTCTCTGATTTTCGTACAGTTAATTTCAAAAAAATTTGCAGTTCGGAGTTTCTTCAATCCAAATATTTGTAAACATGGAATTTGAGATTCAAAAATTTTGGAATGAGATTCGTGACTCACAAAATTTGAGAATAGTAAATTTTCAAAATTCGATGGCTTGGAAATCGAAATATCAAAATGAAAAAAAAAACAGAGAAAATACATTTTTTCACTCATTGAATTCAGAAATTTCGATTTCGACATGGGGAAACTGCCATTTCATCTCCTCGATTGTGAATGATAATTTCTTTGAATTCCTACAACACAAATAAAAAACCAAAATTGAGAAAAACACTTAATTTTAGTTAACGTTAAAAACGAAATTGTAGAAGAACAAATAATATGTAAAGGGCAAGTTTGACATTCACACTTACCATTTCTCAATATTTTTTAACCTATTTGACAAACTGAAAACCAATTATTCAGTACTTTGATCATTTCCAGCAGTTGCAACTATTTCATCGTTATGAATAACAAAGCACAATTATGTTAAATCGACGTCAACAGTTGCCGCAAAAATTGATGTGCTTGGAAGTTCCAAATAAATAAACGAACAATCAAAAGGAGTCCATTTTTGGTTTCCATCAAGTAATTAACATTACTTGACATCATTCATTATTGATTCACTTAACAATGGGAAGTGATGGGAAGAATTTTGTTCGTTTGTGAAGATTCGGAACGGCCAAGGCATAAAAGCTAGCTTGAATTTCATGCAAACTGTTGACGTCATTTGTCAAAATCTGCTTAAACTTTATGAAAAAATTAGGATCTAATAGAATTTCGGAGAGAGAGAGAGAGAGAGAGAGAGAGAGATAGAGATAGAGATAGAGAGAGAGAGAGAGAGAGAGAGAGAGAGAGAGAGAGAGAGAGAGAGAGAGAGAGGAGGGGGGGGGGGGATTTCAAACCTGTGCCAGGGCGCCGAGGCGTGAGTGTTTTATTCGTTAAGGGCGCGGAGGAACTTTGGACGACGCGCTGGACGTGAGCGCCGCTCGCGGAAAATTCCTCAATGACAGTGACGCGTCGTAGGTGGCGCCAGCTTCAGCCGGGGCGGCGCTGTTGCGGAGTTGGGAGAAGCGTCCGACGCGAGGGTGCGACAAGTGATTGAAGACGAGGGACGCCGAGGACTCGTTCGATTCCCAACCATCCTCGTCGCCCGTCGTGTCGCACTCGCTGCTCTCCGCGGAGCTCGACTCGCTCGGAGTGTCCTGCTCGCAACTACGCCTCGGCCGAGCCATTTGCGAATTCTCGCTGTGCGGCAACGATCGCCCTCGTCACCGCCTGCGACATGTTACTCCCCACGCGGTCCATGTAGAGAATCACCTACAATAATTATAATTATAATATAATAATTGCAAAGCTGTGAAATGGTATTAACCTATCAGGATGTCGTTTCTTACAAAGTCGACAATAAGCTAACATACTCGAGATTCTAAAAATTTGTGTTATACTCGAAATTCATGAAACAATCTAGTGTAATATCATGTCGTGCTTTTTCTTATTTTAGATAGTCATCAGAACTGCAGGGAAGGAACTGCAACAAAAGAGTAATTATGCATCCGGTATGTTGAAGCATTTCAGGTTCACTCACTTTGAAATTCGCGCTATAAAGTTTGTGATTCTTGTCCTTGTGGCCATCGTCCAAGTTCCATTTGTCGATGTTCAAGACGAGGTTTGGCGGGGGTCCTAAGCTAGCCAAAGAATTCGTCTTTGGTTTCGTGTGGGGCACTGTCATCGGCAATCCCATGGACGTCCCGTCGCAGCTCAAGGCCCTCGCCGAGCGCTCCATCGGCACGTCCCCATTGTCGCGCGTTTCCTCGTCCATCACGAAAAATGTGTTGAACCAAAAATGAAACATTTTCTCCTAAAAAAACATGATAATTGGTATTCATTCATATACTAATCATGGGAAAATTTTTGCATGAGATTTCACTTACTTTTCTTTTCATTTTCGGTCGATTAAAAAAATCTACCCGTATATCACCCCGTAAGATGATGCCACCGTTCACAGCTATACTAAGAGAGCTCATGCCTTTTTTCACTTCGTGAGGTCCTGAACTAAAAATCCTGTTGTTGGATTCGGAAATCACAAAGAAGATGGCTGAAAAATATGAAAAACGATATAGAATATTCTTCAACGCGTAAAATGACAAGATGACATTTTTTATACTTACAGCCTTGTCCTCCATTGAAAATGGGCACTGGTTCTAGATGAATTTGCTTGAGGACCACAGCCACTGGCTGATAAGTGAGTCCTTCTTTCAGCAATTGGGCGTAATACCCAACATAGCGTCTTTGAGAAGGTATCGTCACGCCTTTCCTGCATCGAAAAACAATTTCTCGATCATCATCGTCTCTTGGAAAACCAATAGTTGAATATTTTCGACGTTTTCATGAGACAACTTACATATCGTGGGTTCTCTTGCTCCCATAAAATTCGAGGACCTCGGTGGCCGTGGTGAACTGTCTACTATGGAGAAGGTAACAACACACCATGACTCCAGTTCGACCTTTGCCCGCTTTGCAATGAACGACCGCCACGTTTTCAGGGTCCTGCAGGAGCCAAGTGTGCACGTCCTCGCAAAACGGTTTTATAAGCTCGAGCATCGGTGGGTTGTGGTCATCGAACGCGTACGTCGCGACTCTGTGCTTAAACTTTTTGTAGTCGTAGGACCTCTCTTTGCATCTAAACAATCAGAACGGAGTTTCATGAAAAAACTGGGATTGGGGAAAATTACCTCGAAACGAAAATCCACTCACAAGTTGTATATATAATAGTGATCTTTGTGTCTGGATTCCAACAACTTGACGACATCGTCGATGTGGTTCCTGTAGACGCCTTCTAGTTTTTCTGCGGGAAAACCCATGGCAATGAGATTCCCTCTGATATCTGTGGAAATCAAGATGCGTCATTTAAAAATCATCCCACGCGTTATTGTAGAAGCTTCTTCCGGGAGAAAAAATTGGGCACTCACAGGTCAAATCTAGGTCAAATCCATCTTCGGTGAACCTCTTTCGCCGTTTGCTGACGAGTCCTTTTATAGGATTCGTCATCTTCATGTTGCTGATCGTGTTGGCCATGGTCGATGTATTTTGGCTCGACTCGATCACGTTTTCCAAGTCCCTATCCTCTTTCTCCCACCTTTCCTGACTTTCCTGGTCACTTTTAGACCTCTGGAAACACAATTTTGTCCTTTCCAGTACTCAATTGTCAATCCAAAAAATTCTTTACTCAGAAACATGAGAGCTTTGAAACGTGCTCACATAGCTAAAAGTATTCAATACATGATGAAATGAAAACGAATTCCTGTACGAAAAAGACTTTGGTGATAACCAAAGTATTAAGTAAGTTGAAACTTATTGTCGAAACGATGAAAAACCACAAAAAGTTATATTACAATCAGCTTTCGATTGATGATAAAACTGTCTAAATAGAGTTTAAAGGAACAAAGATTTGATGAAATCCGGAAACTTGTGACATGAAAAAATTGCGAAAGAACATTAGTGATTATCATCTACACCTTTTGCAGTCGAGTAGGAGAATTTCGAAACATTAGATTGCGTGTATTAATTGAACCTATTCAAGTGTGATAAAAAAGCTCATTTGAATTGAATGCTACATGGAAATGATTCTTTCACCTGCGACTTGGATTTGCACAAGCCCAGCTCGAAATCTTGCCTCTCCAGGCAACCATGGAGGGAAGTTACCGATGTCGAAATATGATCCGAAATTTTATCATTGAAATTGCTACTCGCCGTCGACTTTCTGCAGGAAAAACATAGACCCATCAATTCGTCGACCATGGATTCGCTGTCCTGGTATTTTCCATTTCAAATACTCGGATCCTCTTCAACATCCCAGCGTCATTTTCACATGGATCATGAGATGATTGGTCATGGAAATCATGATCATGATGACATTCATGAGAGATCAATGATGCGACGTTTTCGAAATATGTCAATGATCTGGAATAGAGAATGAATGTTAAAATTTTTATCGCTCGAGTGAAATTCACGAATATTCTCAGTAGGCAAAATTAAAAATGAATGTCCAGTTTTTGCCTTCCCAGAGATTAGAGGAAAGTGATTTATGAAATTCGAGATAAGGAAAAAAACGAGTAAGAAATTCATATTTTGAGAAATCTGTATAATTATTGGCAAAATCAGTTTTGACAACTTGACTCAATTGAGAAACGATTGTACAATCAGGACTTACATTTCGTAGACTTTCATTAGGTTGAACCAATTTTTCATTCATAGACTTTGTTTCCTGAATGATGATGATTCACCAATGGGAAGAGAGTCATCAAACTTTATTAAAAAAAAATTGATTGAAACGAAAGATTGAGAGATAATTACTATTTAAATGTAATGTCGGTATTTGAAGAAAGAAATTAATGATTGGAAGTCATTTTACAGAAATCAATGAAAATTAGATACTGATGAATGTGCTGAGTAGACATGAATCACTTGCAGATTTATATTAGACAAAAATTAGAGGAAGTGGCCAAGGAATTTTGTACATTATTTGATAACACTTTGAAAAATTGCGATATTCTGAGAACTGATATACTGGTTTTTATTACGGTCTGAATCAAACTTTTTTTATATTCCAGAACACTAGGATGGTGAACTCGGTTTTTTATAGATTTATGAAAATCGTCTCGGAGACGCATGTACAAAATTTTATTTCGTATTATTTTAAAAATACAGACAATGATCATTGATTCCATTTATGGCGAATCTCAGTATAAATTCGAAAATAGACAAACCCTTTCCATTTTTGTATAAAGACACTTAAACGAAAATTCAATAGTTTGGAGATATATTTTCAAAAACATCAATTTTCGAGTTAACAGAGGTGGAAAAAAAATTTAAAGATTTAAAAATATTACCAGGTGTACTCCTAAGTAATTTCCGGTTTTTTCAATGGATGGCGTTCTGTTTTTTACCGCTGTTGGTAACACATACCACATGTCATTTTGTTCAGTCATATCGAGTGCTTGAACTGCGTTGACATTTTCTCGAAAAAATCTTCCAGTAAGTTTTTATTGCGCTTCAAAAATGTCGAATTTTGTACCGAATTTTGAGCATATGCGCCATGCATTGCTTTTCATGTTCAATCAGGGGAAAAAAGTGTCCGAGAGCCACTGTGCGCTTGTGGAAGTTTATGGTGATCGTGCATTAACACTTCGAACATGTGAAACGTGGTTTCGACAGTTCAAAAATGGAGATTTCGACCTGAACGACGCCGCACGCTCCGGCAAGCGACAATCGTTCGATGACGCCGAATTGCAAGCATTATTAGATGAAGACAACACGCAAACGCAACGACAGCTTGCAGATGCGTTGGGAGTTGAACAGCAAGCAATTTCCAAACGTCTGCGAGCCATGGGAAAAATTCAGAAGCGTGGAAAGTGGGTGCCGCATGAACTGACCGAGAGACAAATGGAGAATCGAAAAGTGACCTGTGAAATGCTGCTTCAACGATACAAAAGAAAGTCTTTCCTGCATCGTATTGTTACTGGTGATGAAAAGTGGATTTTCCTGGAGAACCCTAAGCGCAACAAATCGTGGGTGAGTCCAGGTGAAGCATCGACATCGACGGCACGGCCAAATCGTTACGGTCGGAAGGTCATGCTGTGTGTGTGGTGGGATATACTTTGTACGGTGTTATATACTTTGAACTGCTGAAACCTGGTGAAACTGTGAATGCCGTTCGGTACAAACAGCAAATGAAAGATTTGAGCCGAGCCATTGTGGAAAACCGACCGGAATATCAACAACGACAGAAGAAGGTGATTTTGCTCCACGACAATGCGCCGTCGCATAAGTCGAAAGTCGTTCGTGACACGCTGGAAAGGCTCAAGTGGGAAGTGCTTGATCATGCGGCTTACTCGCCAGACCCGGCGCCATCCGACTACCACCTCTTTGCCTCGTTGGGCCATGCCCTTTCTGAGCAGCGCTTCGACTCGTACGAAAATGTACGAAAATGTACGAAAATGGCTCGCCGAGTGGTTCACCTCCAAAGGCAATGATTTTTACTGGCGTGGTATCCACAATTTACCAGAAAGGTGGGAAAAATGTGTGGAAAGCGATGGAAAATACTTTGAATAAAATAAAGGTTACGGTTTTTTTGGAATTATGTGTTTCATTTGCAAAAAAACCGTAAATTAATTAGGAGTACACCTGGTAAGTACACACAAGTTTTTCTCAAGTATTTCATATGAGTACTTTTGGATTTTGAAATATTTCTTAAACACGAAATGTTACATTCACCTGATTTAATATTTCATGTTGTGCACAACTTTTTTTTATTTTAAAAGATTATATTTTGTAGGCCATTTCAAATGTGTAAATTGAATTCGATAAGTTGTTTGCTAATGCTTTGAGATGTTTTTTTAACAACAAAATCTGTTTTTTTTGAACAAGTTTCAGTAAAAAATGAACCTTGATTATTTACAAAGTTTTGGATACATTTCTTTAGCAAATCAGACATTAATTGGCAAAATGTGATGTAGTTTTAAAGAACTGAATTTTTTTTGAAATTATAAACCTTTTCAAAAAGTAACACAAGTTATCTTTTCTTTGAGCTGCGCCCTATATAGTCTTTACAGGAAAATCAATGTACGTAAGAGAATGTATCTGAATTATTGTGTATAGATGTGTTGATTCGGATTTTTATATGTCATTAAAAACCAATATGTGAAAACATTTTTATACTTTTGGGTCAGATGATTATTATGAATCATTCTATCGAAACCACGATTCAATGAGAAAATTTTCATTCAAGTGAGTTCCAAGTTCTAAATTGAAAAGTTTGATATAAACTGTGACATTCTAGATTCTTCATTATTTGACTTATAAAAAATGTATTGTTACCTTCTTCGGGAAATAAATGAAAAAAATATGGAAAAAGTCATAAAATGTTAACGAATGCTTGGGATATTTGGTACATTTCACAGCAGTTGCCTGCATGAAACAATTTCAAAATTGCAATGACAAACAAAAACGTTTTCGATTACTCTTAGAAAAAACATAAGTACAAAAGTCATTGTGAAATTATTTATGAAACGCAAGTCTGAATTGATATTAGAAATGATATTCTTCTATTTCGAAAGTGCAATCATTTTTACTTTTACTGTAAAAGTAAGGTATATTAAAAATGTATATCTATTCTTTCCATACTATCGAAAACTTTTTTAAATTTTGTTTAAACCGAAATTACAAGTAAAAAAAATCAATATAAATTCTTGTAAACGCAAAACCAAATGCGAAATTTTGATACAAAATGTCAAGTTTCATATACGTACTCAATAATTTGGGCTGTAAAGAAATTGAATATTCAACTTGAGATAGCACTGTAAAAAAAATTATATATTTCAACAAAGGACGACACTGTCAATAAATTATTTAGAATTTTCGTGTAGTAAATTCCCCACCCATTTTCTGAAAATTACATTGTCATTATTTGTTTGAGGAACGAAATTGTTTTTAAACAGTTGCGTGGATAAGTTGTCAACTTGGCAAGATGAAATTACCTGCCAAACAAGATGAATGAATTTTCTCGAAATCAAAAATGAAATTATTTTTGCATCAAAAAGATTTTTAATGTAAAAAACAGTTATTTTGATGATGCAATCATCTTTCTGCTTTTCTTCATATATGAAATTGAAAATAATTAAAAAAGAGATTCTTGTTAACGAATGATAAAAATGAAGCAGTTGCTCAAATGAAACCGTTTATGATTGAGAAGATGATACGAATATAATCACATTCCAAGATAGAAAAATTGAAAAAATATGGCGTTGTGACCATGTAATAGAAATTAAAAGTTGATTTGATAAAATTTTAAATAAATTGAATTCATATTTCATCAGTCGAGAATCATTAAAACAAGCACACATACCTACAATGAATGAATGATTTTAATTCTAATGTGACCAAGATACTTATTAGTATATTACCATAAATATATGGAATAGTACACAAATACGGATCGAGCAAGCAAACAGCGTATGACAAATTATGAAAGAAGTCAAAGATAACGAAGTGTTAAAGGGAGTAATTGAACTTGTCCTCAGAAGCAGTATGAAAATGACAAGGAAGTAGAAAATACTTTTGCAATTTTTGTAATCTCATGACGTGAAAGAAACAAATCATATATTGAAACGAAAAATACCTTTTTTGACAACTGTCCTGGGGTGAAACAATGGTTATTTGTTGAGAAAAATTGTGTCAAAAAGAGGATAATTTACGCATATCAAGAACCTTGCGAGGTGTTGAAAACGTCAAAGTCGATTCTGTATTGTCAAAAAGAGTCGATCAAATGAAAAAAAGAGGAAAATTTCGGTTGACAGGCGGAAAATGTGGAAACTCGCATTGGAATAAGAGCCGGTAAAATCCTTACCGAAAGAGCATCTACGACCTTGCACAAGGACACAATGGAATATCGTCCCCCAGGTCAGGAAAATCCACAACACACACCCCCCAAAACGTCAAAAACTCCCCAAATATTTCCGTTTGATAGTCACTCTGAATCACTTGCAAAATTCACTCAGTCCCCGTTTACGACCTTTTTACAGGAATCGCGACCGCGACAAGAGTCACAGGTTGACCCGAAACTCGGAAAATTGCATAACTATATTGGCAAAAAAGGTACTGTTGTCTGGAAAGTGAGGTTATGTTTCGCGAGGAGACTCGGGATCACTGACAATGAAATGTGCGCGGGGGGAAAGGAATGAAAAAAGGGAAAAATCCGGGACGACGTGCGCGTATTTCGGAAAGAGAGGAAAACGTAACATTATAATAAGAGGAGTGGTGCTGCTCGGGGGGCGCGACGACGCGTTGTTCTGCGAAAACTAGCCATTCGCGAAAAATTCGCGCGACTCGTTGCGCGGCCACGGATTTTCCGGGGGATTTTCAACGGCTTTTTTTTCGCCCATCGGTGCGGGCAATACGAACCCCGAATTTTGGCAGCAGCGGCGGCGGCACCGCAAACGAAAATCCGGGATAATTTATCATCAGCGCGAAAAGTTTTTCATCCGAACGATATTCGGCCATTTTTTGCGGACAGTTATCAGTTATGGCGCCGTTCGCGAATACGTACTGATCTGTACGAATGGTAACGGTCTTTTATGTCAAATCTTA
This sequence comes from Platygaster robiniae, assembly GCA_028476575.1. Taxonomy (NCBI): domain Eukaryota; kingdom Metazoa; phylum Arthropoda; class Insecta; order Hymenoptera; family Platygastridae; genus Platygaster; species Platygaster robiniae. Next base: position 876,583 of record CM052024.1, read on the forward strand.
AAGGCGAGTACTGGGATCGTTTACCATGTGAATGCGCATTTATGCGTTACCAATGATCGCCAGCGACGCGAGCGTGGCGAGCGTTGATTGGTACAGTAGGAAACGACGGTTAAAGACGGTTATTTCCCCGCGTCATCTCCGTGCTCCAGCGGCAGCTACGTGCTACATGCGAATGGAAAAAAAAAGGAATAATTATGGAGCAGGAAAAGCGCTGGAGCTACGAAAAAAGTTGGGTGAGTACAAACAAATAAAATCGCGCTCCAACTTTCGCCACGTTTTTTTTCGTACGAAGAAAACGTGACCCGACTGTACAGTCGGTACATTTCATTCGGGCGGTAAAAATCGTAACATCGATTCTCCATTTCAGCTCATATTTTGAACACGCCGCATCATCGATCGCTCAGATCGATCAGATCATCTCATGATCCATGTGAAAATGACGCTGGGATGTTGAAGAGGATCCGAGTATTTGAAATGGAAAATACCAGGACAGCGAATCCATGCTCGACGAATTGATGGGTCTATGTTTTTCCTGCAGAAGGTCGACGGCGAGTAGCAATTTCCATGATAAAATTTCGGATCATATTTCGACATCGGTAATTTCCCCCCATGTTTGCCCGGAGAGGCAAGATTTCGAGCCGGGCTTGTGCAAATCCAAGTCGCAGGTAAAAGAATCATTTCCGTGTAGCAATCAATTCAAATGAGCTTTTTTATCACACTTGAATAGGTTCAATTAATACACGCAATCTAATGTTTCGAAATTCTCCTACTCGACTGCAAAAGGTGTAGATGATAATCACTAATGTTCTTTCGCAGTTTGTTCATGTCACAAGTTTTCGGATTCCATCAAATCTTCGTCCCTTTAAACTCTATTTAGACAGTTTCATCATCAATCGAAAGCTGATTGTAATATAACTTTTTGTGCTTTTTTATCGTTTCGACAATAGGTTTTTCGGTAATGTTTGGTTCCCTGGCGATTATTTCACCACCACTTCTGGCGTATAAGTGGTGTATAACTGGTGGTTGATTTTTTTCAGTTATAGAGATATAATTTTCATTGAAATTGCGTTTGCTTATTATTTTTGGCCGATAAGCTAAGTGATTTCGGCAAAAAACCACTTGAAAATAGCATTTTTCATAAATAAATGATGATGATAGGATGGTGAAGTCAGGTGATATAAAATCGCAGTTTTAACGTATTACTGCCTGAAAAGTGTCCTTAAATTTATTAAATAATTAAACTAGACTTGTAACAGCCCGCAATGAAACTGTCATGTGCATAAAATCATTTTTTGAGAATATATTATTCAGTCAAAAAGAGCAGACGACATCAGTTTTTTGCAGTTGGCCATACTGCAGCTTCTCCTCTGTCCTCTGCTCTTTTAGGCTGAATAATATATTCTCAAAAAATGATTTTATGCACATGACAGTCTCATTGCGGGCTGTTACAAGCCTAGTTTAATTATTTAATGAATTTGCGTACCCTTTTCAGGCAGTAATATGTTGAAACTGCGATTTTATATCACCTGACTTCACCATCCTATCATCATCATTTATTTATGAAAAATGCTATTTTCAAGTGGTTTTTTGCCGAAATCACTTAGCTTATCGGCCAAAAATAATAAGCAAACGCAATTTCAATGAAAATTATATCTCTGTAACCGAAAAAAATCAACCACCAGTTATACACCACTTATACGCCAAAAGTCGGTGGTGAACTTGTGGTGAAATGATCGCCAGGGTTAGATCACCTTCCAAGTGAATCATCAAATAGCAATGTCAATGAATTGCGATCAAGAATAATTCACATATTTTTTTTGGAATCCTCGCAGAAAAGAGTTGAATTGGCAGTAATCACCATCCCAACAATCGTTCAAACGCATTGAAAATTTGCCATCCTGTCAATTACAAAACATACGTTAATGAACAATCACAATGGAGATAGGTTCGGTTTACCCAATGAGAGCCAGAAAATAATTCCTCGAATATTGCAACCGCGACAAGCTATTCCGCGTTCTTCTCATTCTTCCAAAATGAATTTCCCGAGTTTCCAATGACTGCGACTTCAGCGAAGATTATAAAATAATTTTCTCAGTAGCAACTCTGAAAATGGCGGCTCTTGTAGTCCGCGCAGCGTGACGAAAATAGCCGAATGCAAGCGCGCGATCACGAAAGTACTTAACGAACCCTCAGGTGTGTAAAACAGAGGTTTTAAACCCTTGTAATGGGTTTGTGAAGTTTCGCACCCGCTTACTTGCATTCGGTTATTTTCCTATCGCTGCGCCGACCACGAAAGTCGACGTATTTTCCATGTTCTTATTGTGATAAATATCGTATGCAACAACGGGGCTTCACTAAGCCTAACAAACTCGCACTCCTTTCTATTGGCTCGGTTTCGCGCCTCGTCGCGTAATATAATATTAATGCATACGTGCTCGTCAATTTAAATTTAAATTATTCTTATAAAGAAAATCAACTCCTCGCATGATTTTCGGATTTGTTCGTAGCATCATTTTTTTATTTCGATTGCAAAAATCATTAGATTTATCACAACTCTACTTTGAAACACAACCCAAAAATAGAACCGAGTAATTAGTTGTGAAATATCCTACATACAAACACATGTTCATATTCTCATAATATATTTATATACACATGCATATATATTTTGAATGTAAATATTGGTATCCGAAAAACATTCAGGACAGTGATGCGGAATATCGATTATTACTACAACAAGATCAATGGTTGTATTCCAAATATCGTATCTTCTTTTCTACCTCATATCCTTTCCCGTCCCTCGCCAAAATGGTTTTCGTAGAAAATTATCCTCCTGAATTGTACAGGAATCTATAGTTGGAGGGTACGCGAAGGGAGACCAAAAATGTAAAATCTACAATAAAATGAGTGAAAAACATACAGAGTTTGTATGAAGATCAGTGAAAATTGCATATTGAAAAATTTTTATGAAGAGGGCAAATATTAACATGTCGGAAGCTTATACGGGAAAACGGATGTTTTTTCGTTGGCTCCTTGTCATAGGTAAGGATTTTTCACAAACATTTGATTGTTATATTTGATATCTCAACACGAGAAATGCTCGCAACTCATTCTCCCCCCTCAAACAATATTTCTTTTTTTTTTTTTTCAAATTCTCTTCACTTTCATCTGCGTACAGGGTGCTTTTTTGCAGAACAGGTTGAAGAAAGGGACTAATTACAACTGGAGTTTTAGCAATGCCTAATTTTCACATATTTATAATAATTTTGAATTACAAATATTCATTGCTCTACATACAAGATAAAAAAAGCTTTGATGCAATTTTTCATAAACAACAGAATAAAACTGCAGACTCGCAAAAGCTACATTTTTATATTATAGATCGACTCTAACAGCATGGTGATTCCATTACTCGCGTTTCTATTATTGCAGATCAATGAATTTGAGACATTAGTCAGGAGTGTAAGACAAAATGAATACTGAAATACACTCGTCCATCCAACGATAGGACTGCTCGGTGGAGGCTTGTCCCATTGTACGAAACGATTTTCTTTCGGATGTAGTCAAGTGATTATTTAGGACCCATCCTAGCGCGCCGTCTTCAAACTATCTTGATCGAATCGGCGTGGCTCATTCCGTTGTCAATAGCCAGCCGTTAGTAGCGTTTGCTTTTTCCTTCACGGTTCATTATATGTCTACCCCAGTCTCATCGTGTCAAGTCCCGTCATTGGAAAGACGAGCGTTATCTGAAATTGGCATATTGCAAAACTAGTACTCACTATAAAAAATGTACAAGTTTGTTGCCATAGTGAGGCATTCCTCTCCTCCAAATGAGCGACCGTAAAGGAAAGAAAGCCATTCCCTTCGAATACACTAGAACCTTCATATAGCCTCTTCTGATGGGCTCAGAAAGTGAACAACTGGTTTTGAAAAATTCCATACATACTTTGCAACATGAGTTCTTTCATTCATATACGTACAGGCCTTGTTTTACCTTTCACTTGATCGCTCGTTCGCCCTGACGACCGAGCGGGCAAGTGCTGATACGCAACTCATAGAACAGAAGCACGGCGAAGAAGGACTGAATCAAGGTTCCAGTGTATACATTTTTGTTTTTTTCTACCCGTTTTCGAAATCTCAGAATCACGGCGATTGCAACATCAATGCATACAAAGATAGTTAGTTACCGTGTTATTTCAATAATATCTTACAGATGAATACTTCACTGTTGTCGTTCCCCATCTGGACTGCAATGCAGTGAAATGACGTGGTAATGGTGAAACAGAGCGTTTAGCGTGGCACTGCTGCCCGACTTACGTTTGTTTCAGCAAATTGTTCGTGTACACACAAATACAGAATTCAGGCAGTAGTGCCATTTGTAGCATGTTTAGGAGTCACGATATGTAAGGTATTTGCGAGACAAACAATAGCAAGTAAGAAGCGCTTAAAAAAATTGTACTCTGCGTATTTATCTTCAGTTAATTTAACTGCAAGTTTCCCTTAATTTGCTTTGAATTGCGATTTCTGTTTATAGCCTTATAAGACGCTTAGAGCCAAAGTGAACTGAGTAGAGACAGAAAACATGGATTGTCATATCCATCTGTCTCTTGCTAGTTTCACTTCTGCTCTGAGCGTCACATGTATAACAAAAGAAAAATTATAACGCCTTCCCTACATTATCTCTATGCTGTATCTATCTTTTGAAAAAATGGATCTACTAAAACAGCTCATAACACTTTGTGTTATTAGCTGTTATCAACTGCCAGAACTATGCTGCAACAAATAAAGTGGGCTACTGTAGCAAAAGAAATTAGAGATGAAAAATGCTCTCCCTGTATTGAAATATTTGTTTACACTTTTGAAGCGCATGTTTCCGTTGCAGCATCTTCATATGTGCCTCCTGTAACGTATTTACTAGTTACAGTTGCACAAATCTGGCAGTTGTATATCCATTTTTTCCATCATAAGAAACCTTCGGTAACACGTAGTAGCTACCCTATGTTTGGCGACAAGTAACCATAAAACGAGTGCAAAAGCAAAAAGACGCATCGTACATCATACGAAAAAATGTCAACTGAAAGTATAAGAAAGATAAAAACAAGCGGATAATGTAAATGTTTAACCAGATTAACCTATACAGTGCAGCCTCTGAATAGGGCGTCATTCTGTCTTTACTCAAACTCAATAGGCGTTAACGGAAATAGAAAAAGAAAACCGACGCTCTATCCAGAGGTTGTACTGTATTTTTGCGAATCATTTGAACCATCATAGGATATCAATAGTTTTCATTACATGTAAACTATTGATGCATATTGATAGTCGATTACATGTTGATAGTTGCGAATAAATTTATTCAAGCAAGTGCACATTAAACATAATTATTAAGTGACTTTGATGTTCCATAGAAATAATGATAAACCAGTGATCAATATTAAATTAACAATCTTGATCATTTGTTGAATCCTGGCGAGTGAGTTGAATAATGCTCGCACATGATAATCGATCTATCCACACTTTCCACGTGAAATTTGTTTCTTCCGATTTCTTCACACATCAATTGGTTAGTTTGAATTACTCTATACTATGCTGTAAGAGAACGTTGATCTCACGAGGTATGTAAATGTATATAAGGTGGTTGATGTATTTTCCAAAATATTGTAGGTTACCAAGCGTGTACTCGCCTAATTTGTCTCTTCTTTTTGATCGTCTCTGGCAGAGAAAAAGGCAGAGAAAATGCCAGAGACGATCAAAACGGAGAGAAAAAGGCACACTGAATTACCTGAGTACACATAAAAGAAAATGAAAAAAACCTTTCTATCTTGAAAATATGTATTATGATTTACATATTTGAGGGCCTGTCATTGTAAAAAGAACCATTTTAAACTTTCACGATGATAGAACTACAGCTAAGGCACTGGCAGGGCAAAATAATCTTTCCGTACCGTTAGCGTGTCAATGGTGTATGAACACGAGTAAACACTTGCTCATCACATGAACCATGGCATAGATACAAAATCAATTGGAGTTATGTTCCATTGCAATCTGCCATACAATGCATTCTGCATACAGAAGAAGTTGCGAAAACAACGCACAGTTTTATTTTCTGTGTACCTCTTCTGTTGCCCAATGTCTTTTTTTTCCTTATCAAGTGTGCTATAAGGAAAACTGTAAGTCGAGGCATTTTTGATTCACTGCAATTATCGCTGCTCTTAGAGTCTGCTGACTCGTTAATTTCATGCCATTCAATATACACACGCCTTACCCTTCGTCTTGACCAGTGAAAATAAAATGAATCATAGAGCACACATGTTGATGCTGAACATATTTGAATGGTTCGAAGCAGTAGTGATTCTATAATCCGCCCCTCCAAAGGCATAAACGTTTGTTTAAAATGGTCAATAACAGTGTCTAGAATCTGTGAATCATTATACATAGTAGATACAAATGCAGGAATATCTTTCCACCTCATATACGCACATGTGATGCAGGGTCTCTGGATCTGCAATTTATCACCTCATACTGCATGTACCTCATGCGCATTAGTACGACCAAGTCGTTGCAGCTCATGTGCGGTACATCAGAAACTATCGAAATAGCGAGTTTATGAACTCGATGGTTCAAGTGTACCAAGAGAACGGTATAACCGACTTCAAAGGGAGAAAAATGAATCATGCATGCCCCGTCTCGAAGTTGTGGCTATTTTTAGGTCATATTTGTAATCGTCAAGTCATGTGAATGACAAAAGGGACCTAAGGACCAAAACTGGTTAGGACCCGTATCTGACTTGGAAAGCATAAGACAGTAGGCCAAGACGAGTTTGGTTCGTAGGTCCAGTCGGTACACGCCACATATGAATTAGTTCTCAACATAAATTGTTGAAAAATGATTGCAACAAATAAACAATAGACTGTCCACATATGCCGTTCATATCTTTGGAGTAGAGGTATGTTTATTTATTTATTTATTTATTTATTAATTTATTTATTTATTTATTTATTTATTTATTACAATACACGGACAATGCGCTATAATACAATACAATGGTTTACATAGATGGCAATCGTCGAATTGAAAAATTACATTTCGTGGAATGCACATAATCATAGAAGACCGACATAGAAAACCACGCGACAGATTTTACAATTCTACGAATACACAGGTGATAGCAATAGATAACAAGAACGGAAAACATGTTTGTGTATAATTATATAGTAGAGCTAAAGATATGATAAAACTACATAATTTATTACAATGTGATATGCGAGATTGCAAAGCTTATCGTTACAAAAACATTTGTTAAAGTTAAAGAAAAATATACATCAGATCGAAGTTAACATCAATTCACGCTTTTGATTTTGGATATAAATCTAGACAATGAAAAATTGAAGAAGTCAATTCTATTATTTGTATCATTACCCTCCCTACTAATTCGATTTATAGTATAATTTGCGGCAAAATTCGTACGACAAGATTTCACATAGAAAAGCCTATTATTCGAGCTACGTGAAGAAACCTGTGGCACTTGCAAGCCTATCAAGGATCTTAATTCCATACTAGTTGTAAGTCCATTAATTATTTTAAAAAGGAATATTAAATCATTCAAAAGTCTGCGGGATTGTAAAGAAGGTATATTATATTTTCCTTCGTAGGTAATGTAATTGTGTTGACAGTATGGGATAGGATCGTTGGGCATATAAGAATAACGTCTTAGAAATACATGTTGAGGTTTCTCAATAGCGTTAATGCCCGCGAGTGTGCGTGGACACCAAATAGGTAAAGCGTATTCCAAAATTGGACGGACCAGGGTTAAATAGAGTGTCCTGAAAGTGTCAGGATTTTTAAAGTCTTTGCACGTTCTATTTAGAAACCCCAGCATTCGAAAAGCCTTGTTGCTAATATCTTTAAGATGTAACGAAAATGATAAGGATGAAGAATACAATACTCCAAGATCCCTAAGTTTATCAACTGATTCAATCAGAGAACCATTAATTGAGCAGAGAAACACAATAGGTTTCCGTTTTCTCGAGAATCTCATAACTTTACATTTGTTGATATTTAATGGTAATTTATTGTATATGGACCATTGTACAACCTCATTGAGATCATTCTGCAGTTTTTCTGCATCATGTAGAGACCTTACCGTCGCATATAATTTGGCATCATCTGCAAATAAAAGAGACTTACAAAATTTCAACTTGGATGTAAAGTCGTTAATATAAACGTTGAATAATATAGGACCCAAATGTGAACCTTGAGGGACACCCGAAGTCACATCGAATGGTTCAGAACTTATCCCATTAACCATAACGATTTGAGTCCTGTCAGTTAAATAGCTTTTTATCCAAGCCAAAAGTTGTCCGTCAACCCCGATATGAGCCAATTTATCAGTCAATATTGAATAATTAACTTTATCGAAGGCCTTTGAAAAATCTGTATAGATCACATCGACCTGTTTGCCTCTATCCATGGAATTTGCCAGATGGTTATTTAGTAAAGTCAGATTAGTTATTGTTGACTTGCCCTGAGAAAACCCATGCTGTTCATCTATAATGTAGTTCTTCAAATAGTCAGATAAGTATTTACAGACGAGTTTCTCAAAGAGTTTAGGTATGGAATTGATAGAGGAGATAGGTCGATAGTTCTCAATATGGTTCTTATCACCACTTTTAAAAATAGGGGTAACTTTGCTACTTTTCCACGTAGACGGTAAGGACCCTTCAGATAAAGACTTATTAAACAATATGCATAAGGGTTTAGATACAGAGTGAATACATTTTTTGAGGAAAATATTCGGAATACCATCGGGACCAGGACCAGAAGTAGATTTCAAAGAAAGAATTTCAGCATAGACCTCGGAGAGGCGCAAGTCGAGTGTACAAAAGTTCTCGTTGCCGTCGGGGTAAATAGAGTTAATTTCAGTAATAGAGACATCATAGACAGACTTGAAATACTCTGCAAATAAATCAACTTGGTCTTGTGGTATTGTCGCGGACACCGAGTCAAGTACAAGAGTATCGGGAAGAAAATTGTCATTTTTCAGAGAATTCACATGATTCCAAAATGTCTTGACGTTCGTTTTAATTGAGTTTTCAATACTATCAATGGGTCATTCCATATCAGATTTACAACTGAAAAATTTTTTCACATTAAACCTTTTTTTTAATGTTTTTCAAGCAATTTAAATCGATACGTATTTTTTTATTTCGCTGTTATATGAAAAATTGTCATTTTTTAAATATTTTTTTTTGTTTGATCAAATTATCAAAACAATTTGATTTTACCCATGGAAGTTGACCAATGTTTAAACTTTTCATACAGCTATGAAGAAAGTTATCTGATAAATTTGCTTATGTAGAAATTGTGCTTTTTTATAAACAAATGAAATTATCTCAAAACCGACCTAAAAAAAATCGAATTTTTTTCTATGTAATTTTACATAATTGCCCATAGAATATGTCCTCAAAATTTCAAAATGGAGAATTGAGCAGTTTAAGAGGTATGACCGATTATGTGGAGTCGCGTCAGCTCGGAGCGCAGCACCACGCACCGGCTAGTCACTCTAACCGGTTGACGCAGTTGCCCATTGTGACTCGTCAAAATTTGAGAATTTTCGATATTATTTAAGAGCCGAAAGAAATAACACGTCAAATGCATGAGAACAAAAAATAGAAGTAGGAAACCGTGCTGTAGTATAATACAGCACGGTATTCGTGACGCTAAATCATTAATTTCCTAGTCAAATGTTTTATGACACCTGTAAAATCAAAAATTCTTCTTAATCCGTATTCTGAAAAATCGTGTAATAACACTTGTCATCGTTCGGAAGTAGTAAGATCATTTTAATAGATCCACATAGTTTTACCAAACCAACACTTTTCCCATTTTTCCTCGGTTGTATCCTCAGTTCGTAGACGGAGTTGTAGTGTTAAGCATCGGTTTTGAAAATGTCGTCCGAAAAATTTTATGACCGTTGTTGCAATCCGTTTAATGAGTCATCGCATGGACCGAAAGTGCATAAAAAAAATTTGCGGTTCGCGTCTGAGTCAATGTGTGAAAAAATGAAATCGTTGAAGAATACGGATAAGTTGTGCGTTCCTTGCAGATTGAAAATCGGAAAAATGACAGTTGTTAAATTGAGTGAGTACTAGAGTGCTTTATAGAGTCAAAAATATGCCTAATTCTATACAATTTTGCACATGAAAAAATTTTTTTAATTTAGATGCTTTTGTTAAAAAAACTGATGCAGAAAAATCAAATCTGGAAATCCTGTCTGAAAATGAATCTAAAAATGAATCTAAAAATGAATCCGAAAACGATTTTGAAAACTCCGACGATGACGATTATTCACTTTTCGATTTTGCGTCAGAAGTAAGTTAAAAAGCATATAAATAATAAATACTGTTACTGCGTTATTTATATCTAATTACAACTATTTATAAATTCTAGAACGAATCTGAATACAGTCCTGAATTCATTTCTGATTTCAAAACTGCGTTTCACGATCCGAAAAAAACTCAGCAAGAAAAAATTGACCTTTTGACACTTCTGGGTACAAAATGGAGTGTCAATAAAACAGCAAAAATGATCAATACTTCACGCTATTTAGTCAAAAAAGCTAGGGAATTAAAAAGAAAAGGCATTGCTGTAACTCCATGCAAAAACTACAGTAAGAGAAATCATCCATTCTATTATTTCTTAATCGTGGAAATTTCCTACGTGTTATTCTTAAAATTTTTATGTCCTGTAGGTAAACAAATTTCTGCTGAAACCAAAAAGAAAGTCGTAGAGTTTTACGAACAGGAAGATATAAGTTCTCTTATGCCCGGACAGAAAGACACGAAATCTGTCAAAGTTGATGGAAAATCAGTGATTTTTCAAAAACGCCTAGTCTTAGGAAACTTGAAAGAAATTCACGATAAATTTCGAAAAGAAAATCCTGATTCACAGATAAGCTTATCCAAATTTTGTTCTCTGCGACCTGCTCACTGCATCTTAGCAAACTCAGGGGGAACTCACACAGTTTGTGTGTGCCCGATTCACGAAAACATGAAGTTTATGGCATCAGGTGAGAAACTTGGACAAACTTGAATTTTAGTTCGTATGTTATCAATCTAAATTATATGTGAAGTAATATTTTTCATCTTTATTATCTGGAATATTTTGTGCCCTCCCCCTCTCCTTAAAAATATTTTCTAAAGATTACTTTTGAGTTTCAACATCGTTTTATCATTATAGTCATATTGTTTCAAAAAGAAAAATTTATTTGCAGGAAGCAACGTCATAAATTTAATGATAAAAGACAATCATCCTGTACACGTTTATCAAGATGTTTTGCCGCTCATGCTTTGCTCAAATCCGAATGAGCAATGTTACTTCGGTGAATGTGATTCCTGTCCAAAACAAAAGTTCTTAGAAAACTTACTGGAAGACATCTTCCGGAAAAATGAAATTGAGCAAATTCGTTACAAACAGTGGATCATGCAACCTAGAGCCGCCTTACAAACAATGAATGTTTCCAGAAAGGAGTTTATTTCAGAGTTTTGTAAATATGGTCTAATTTTCCTAACTCATTCGTTTATTGCCACTGAGCAATCAAGTTTTTACAGAAGTATTAAGAATAACTTGAAAAGTGATCAATGTCTTGTGATATGTGACTTCGCGGAAAATTATGCTTTCATTATTCAAAATGCAATAACCGGGTTCCATTGGAATAATGACCAGGCCACTCTTTTTCCGATCGTTTTCTATTACTTGGAAAATGGTTTAATTCGGCACAAGATCCTTGTTTTCATTTCCGATTGCAAAAAGCATGACTCTGTGGCGGTTTATGTTTTTTTTAAAAGCATTCAATGAATTTTTGTCAGACTTCCATGTAGATATCCGGGAATGCATATATTTTTCCGACGGGGCACCCCAACAGTTTAAAAATGTTAAGCATTTCACAACTATATACTACCACCAAGCTGATTTCGGTCGATCTGCGCAGTGGCATTTTCACGCTACGGCTCATGGCAAAGGTCCATGTGATGGAGCTGGTGGAGCACTAAAGCGCAAAGCACGGAAAGCTAGTCTCCAAATGACATCGTACAAACAAATCGCTTCAGTTTCAGAACTTTATGAATGGGCAATACAGGATGAATGTTTTTCAAATATTTCTGTATTTCTCAAAACTGAAAATGATTACAACACAGCAGCTGAATTTTTGAAAGATCGGTTCGCGAAATGTAAAACGATAGTGGGGACTCAAAAATTTCACTCTGTTGAACCTGGGGAAAACTTTCAAGTGAAAGTGCGATCTTATTCTAAGTGTTCAAAATTCCAAACAATGTCTTTCGCGAAAACACAATGTAGACGCTCTTCGAATCTAAAATTAGAGTAATTATATTAGAGTGACTAGCCGGTGCGTGGTGCTGCGCTCCGAGCTGACGCGACTCCACATAATCGGTCATACCTCTTAAACTGCTCAATTCTCCATTTTGAAATTTTGAGGACATATTCTATGGGCAATTATGTAAAATTACATAGAAAAAAATTCGGTTTTTTTTCGGTCGGTTTTGAGATAATTTCATTTGTTTATAAAAAAGCACAATTTCTACATAAGCAAATTTATCAGATAACTTTCTTCATAGCTGTATGAAAAGTTTAAACATTGGTCAACTTCCATGGGTAAAGTCAAATTGTTTTGATAATTTGATCAAACAAAAAAAAACATTTAAAAAAAGTAAATTTTGTATGTTGCGAAACGAAAAAAATTCATAACTATGACAATTTTTCATATAACAGCGAAATAAAAAAATACGTATCGATTTAAATTGCTTGAAAAACATTAAAAAAAAGGTTTCATGTGAAAAAATTTTTCAGTTGTAAATCTGATATGGAATGACCCCAATATAGTCATTATGTAACCCCCCTGAATAAGCCTTACATTTAGAACGCAGTTTGGAAAAAAGATCATAATTAGTATAAGTTCTGTTCCGTTTATAAGACTGATGGGCTATTCTCTTTTGAATGATAAGGCATTTCAATTTACCATTAAACCAGGGTGGAAAATTACTTTTCGTCAAAGTTTTCTTCGGTACATGTAGATTTATTAAGTTGTAAAGTATATCATAAAAGATTTGAACCGAAGTATCGATGTTGATTTTCGAGAATAATCGTTCCCAGTCAATACGATTAAGCTCAAGATTAATGTTATGATAATCAGCTGCAGTATAGTTAAAAATTGTCCTGTTAACCGTAAGGACATTACATTGTTTTGGATAGGTACGAGTAGATTTAATGCAGGGTGGTGCAAGTCCAATGGGATTGAAATATCTTCAGCTTGAACTATTGAATAGTTATCACGCGCACAAAATACCAAATCTAGAGTTTGATCATGATTGTTTCTTACAAGGTTGATTTGATATAAATTCAGATATTCCATGGTAGACATTAGAACTGATGCTGCATCGACTATAGCCGACGTTGCTGAAGGATTGGCATTAAATTTGCAACCCTCATTATCCAACAACCATGAAATTTTTGGGAGATTAAAATCACCAGCGACAATAAATTCATGGCCCAAATACTCGTTCTCAACCTTACAAAGCGTCTCACAAAAATCCTCATATAGAAAAATAGGGCTATGCGGGGGTAAATAAGCACTGCATATAACAAATTTAGAGGATCTCAGGCTAATTAGAATATAAAGCTGTTCAAGTGTGGAATTGGAGGTTAAGATCTGTGTTGAGTGGAATCTGTTATGGACCGCTATCAGTACGCCTCCTCCTCGTTTGAATTCACTGGTATTTGGTGAACGATCACAGCGATAAATTGTATAACCTAATAGCCCAATCTCCGCATTAATGATACCCCCATGTAACCATGTTTCAGTTAGGATGACGACAGTATACCCCGTATGAGAAATTGAGATCGCTTTTCTTAGGTCACTTAATTTTGTTCTCAATCCGCGTACATTCTGAATATAAATTTGTAGACTTTCAACAGTTACTTGCTCGGCAATGCCCGTGTTTCTGCGTTTTCCTTCTGGACAATTTTAGGGGTACCTGATTTAATCGTTAAGTTTTTCTCACCCTTGTTTATCCTTGTATCAAGTTCAGCGCGGAGATTTCGTAGAAAACTTTGTTGAGAAGGAGTTTGATCCGACTCGGCAATGTATTTGTGAGTTGACAGGAACAGTTGATCCATGAAGACAGAACGTGCATCACTCTCCGAATCAAATAAGATCTTCAGTGGGCGTGGTTTTGAACCCGGTTGAGGTTTTCCCAGACGATGCACTGATCGGGCGGTTACTGGTTTCGGAAGATTATTGAGGGAATGGTTAATGAATTCCAGATCTTCGGGAAGTCCACCGTTTTCAGGGACATTGAGGAGAACAACATTCTTGGCACGACGAATTCTCTCGATGATTTCCCGCTGCATTGTTTCCGGGTCATTGAATGTTGAGGTGGAATTAATAGATGACTCCAGGTTCGTGATTCTCGTGTCGTGGCTCTCAACGGTGTTATTAATTTCGAGCACTTGTTGTTGTAAAGCAGAAACAGAGTCGTTGAGTGCACTTGTTTCGGCTTTAGTACGAGTAAACAGGGCATCATGAGTTTCACGTAGTAATTCGTGTAATATTTGAACTGTCACTAATGCATCGTTCCCCGAGGTCGAATGTTTCGATGAGGCATCCGTTGTTGCTTCAATTTCATGCGGTGATAAGCAGCACCCGGAAAAACCTCCATTGGATAAGGTTTGTTGTTGTTTCGAACAGGAAGTGTGATACGGCTTGGCACATTTAGGACATGATACTGTTTTAGATGGCGCAGTGAATTTCTTATTGCAAAACACACAGGATTTGTTACTCGGTGAAGTCTTTGGCGAGGAATCCATTTTGAAGGCACAGTAAATGACACTAGAGTGATCGCTGGATGTTATTGTTTGACTTACTCGTCATTCAGCCGGCAACAATGCATCCACGCGATACTGCGGAATATTTTCGGATTTTACTGTCGAGAAATGTAGCACAATCGGAATTCCTTTCTTTTCACAAATCTCCAACACGCCTCCCCAGACACGAATAATGCCCAAAACACCAGTACAAAGTATCGAAAAGCAAGTAATTTCTGTAGCGAGGCACGATAAAACACGTCTTTCCCGAACGACTGCTCAGCTACGACTCATGAATGAATGTTAACATCTTACAGTTGGAATTGTTCAATTACACTCACACCTCCCAAGTAAAATGGCTTTCACAAGTGCGCCAAATGATTGAAAAATCATGCAAAAGAAATAAATTCAATCCGTCGTTATTGTTAAGGATACCCAAAAACAATAAAATGTACTCAAAGGAATGGCTGCTCAAAATTAGCTCGCGCTCAAAGCGAGAGCTGATATAAAACTTTCTTGATGCCTGCAGTGTTGGCATTTAAAAATATTTCATTGCAATTTTTTGAAAGCAATTTTTATGCATTGCCCAGCTGAGAGCCTCAAGCCGAAGAGACGTGATGAAAACGAGAAGCACACTACTGTTTCGTGCTTCTTTCTTGTTAAACAAGAGGAGCACATAGTCATGAAGCAAGATCATCCTTATTAACATTCGAATTTCACGTTGATTTATCAATCGATACTCGAATCGAAATCCTGAGATACGTGTCGTGGGATGAGAAAGCGCAGCTTAGTGGCAAAGTCGGTAGGGTTCACTTGGGACTGACTCGAAATTTTGAGGGTTGAGCCCAAAGTGCTCTAATCACCAAATTGTGGGGTCGCCTATTATGTTCGAGCTCGATCATTTATTTTCCGAGAACTTTCCAATCGTTTAGCGTAAGCGCTGGAACGTATTGCGCTTACATTGGCTGAGTTTGTTGAGGCTCGAGCTCAAACACAGTAGCCCTCCTACAGCATGATTCTTTGGGGCACTTGAGGCCAAAAACATCGTATCGATCCAAAATAAACCTTTTTTTACCATTCATCGAATCGTTGTCCTTATTGTCAGGTAGTTGGCGACTTTTTATTGGTTCCAAATAAAAGCAGACTCAATATTTGAAAAAATCTCTGTCATCTTTTTTTTGCACCCATTGACTGCATTTCGGGAGATTAATTACAATTTTTCAAAATACTTGGTTTTACATAATAATTTTTATTCAAATAAATGCATCATACATATTTTTATTCAATCGAGTAATTCACAGTCTTAGTGAATGGTTTTGGAACTTAATTTTGGTAGTTCGTGTTTTTGAGATTAACAATGATTGAGTATATAGAAATGCAGCACGAAAATGAGTAAACCAAGAGAAGCTGGAAATTACCAAGTGATTTGTTGATGAAAGAAAATACAAGGAAAATACTGCAGCGAAGTAATTCGAATTGGGGCCAGTATGCACGACTGTCGAAAATAAGTCCAATATTGATGAGTGTTGATATGTTGTTGAAGAACAAGAATTTTGTAGGAAAATCGGGAAATTCCTAAAAAAACAAAACGAGTGGTATTGTAAGTTACCTATTTTCGAAATTATATTCTTATTTTCTCGGCTAGTGTTTTGTTTTCGAACTGCCTGAATATTTAAAATGAATTAAAATAATTTTTCTGAAAGTATAACCAGCAAATGAATTAATTACAAATATTTTTATATTTGCGCATTTTTTGAAATATTTTAATCTGCGATATTTATGCTCCAAATATAAAAAAAAATTTACCTTCCCAACATCGTAAAGTTTCCAATGAAAATTCATCGTTATCAAAAAGTGTATGGTAACGTAAAAATATTGCCAGGTTTTTAAAACGGCTTTATATTTGACTCTTGACGTAACCTGAAACAAATTCATTGTATAAATTAGTGGGTATAATTGGTAAAAGATGAAGGGAATTTCAGAAATTTTTCATCTGCGTAATTTCAAATAACACGATTACTTTAGATATGGGAAGAAATCTAAAAACCTGGAATTTTTTTAGTTCGGCAACTTGTTGAAAACATTTGAAATTTTTCGTAAATTTTAAATATTTAAATATTTTCAGGATTATTACAAATTCCGGCTGGCATTGGTCGTTGATAAAAATTATATTAATATGTTAATGAAATTCTGAAAAGTAACGTGGAATTTCATTAAATAATATGTGTTTATATTTTTTTCCAAGTTTCGAAATTTTTTTAAATTTACATCAATTTTATATTCATCGAGCCCCAAACGAGGGAGTCCAGGGAGCCAACTGGGACCTTTCCAAATGACCGAAAGTTTGTTCGAGAGTGTTTCCATGTTCCAGCATTTTTCAATCATCGCATTCGTATAAAAAGTCTAAAAATCAACACAAGTCATTTTTTAATGGAGAATTAAAGCAATTGGAATTATTTTTGACCGTCCCAAATCTAAAAATCTTCAATAGCAAATTTTTTAACGACCTTCATTTGAACATTTAAAATTTTCTTCGAAACAGAAGAAGCAAGCTTACATAAACAATCGATGAAAATTGTGTATCATTATACAGGGTGCGCCATTTCTTATGTCGGCATGTAAACATTGAATAACTTGAAAAAAAAACAACCGATTTCTGTAAATGAGGTATTTTTATTTAGTTTGGTCCTTTACAATTTATTTAGACTAGTTTTTGAACACAACATCAATCAAGTGGCCGCCCTTATTGTTCACAGCAAAATATGCCCTTTTTGCGGCGTTTTCCATTACCTTTTCGAGCATCTCGGGTGGTATAGCAATGATTTCGGCACGAATATTTTCCTTAAGCTCTTCAATGGTCTGCGGCTTGCTGGCGTACACTTTACTTTTCAAATAACCCCACAAAAAGAAGTCTGGAGGGGTCAAATCTGGAGATCTGGGTGGCCATTCAATGTCGCCTCTTTTTGACATCAGACGTCCAGGGAATTTTCGTTGCAGAAACTGGATTGTTTGATTCGCAGTGTGGCAGGTCGCACCATCTTGTTGAAACCAGTGATCTTCAAGACCTTTTTCACGCATTTGTGGGCAGACATAGTGAGCCAACATCCACCGATATCGGTTTCCATCGATCGTTTGGTTCTCTTTGAAAAAATAAGGACCAATGATGGTTTTGGCGCAAACGCCGGCCCAAACAGTAACTTTTTGGTCATGCAATGGCGTTTCATGGATCTCGTGTGGATTCTGCGTTCCCCAAATGCGGCAATTTTGCTTATTAACGCCTCCAGAAAGTTTGAAATGTGCCTCGTCGGTCATTAAAATTCGCTTCCAAAAATCAGGTTCAGTATCAACTATTCGAGCGATTGTTTGTCCATATTCCAAGCGACGTGGATGATCTGTAGGCAATATTCTTTGTGTTAATTGCATTTTGTACGGAAACAAATGCAAATCATCTTTCAAAATGCGCCGTAGAGTGGTTCCACTGATGCCGAGATGCTGAGCGCGGTGACGATATGAAACTTTTGGGTTTTGGGCAACGCTCTCTCTGACAGCTTCAATCAGTTCATTTGAACGTCTTGGTCGTTGATGAACGGGTTGTTCGCGATCTTTCACTGTCCCGTGGTCACAAAAATTCGACACCAAACGACGAATAGTGTTGTCAGATGGTGCCTGTTTGCCAAGATATTTTCGACGATATGCTCGTTGAGTTAACACAACTGAACGACTATTTTCAATGTACAAAGTAACTATTTCAGCGCGTTCTTTTGGTGTGAAGCGATACATGGTTGAAATTGTACTGAATTGACGTTTCCAAAACAAGTGAAGTCAAGTAAATCGGTTGTCAAATGTTTAAGTTATTCAATGTTACAATACCGACATAAGAAATGGCGCACCCTGTATAAATTTTGCAAAATCAGTATTCTTTGAATTTCAATGATCATTTTTACCTGAAGATATAGAGGATCGAACGACCGAGGGCTAACGACGAGACCATAAATAATTTCTTCCTTGGGGCGTTCCTCTTGAAAGGTCCCAAAAAGTTTGTCCCATACTATCAACACTCCACCATAATTTTTGTCCAAACAGTATAAGTTGCTGCCTGAAAAGTATTCAAATTTTAACTGACAAGTGATCTAGAATTTTCTCAGTTGAATGCATTTTTTTCCATTATACCATGGTGAACTCGATGATGTTTAGGAGTATTGAAGATGAGCTCCAAAGGGCCCAATGACTTGATGACCGTGGTGTGAATCCAGAATTGATAAATGATGTTGAATTGAATGTGAGTTATGAAGTGAGACGGTGGAATAAATAACGCGAGTGGCAAGTAAAAAACCTGCAATAGATTCATTAGATGCTGAAAAAAAATCACCTATCGTACAAATCTGTAAATTTGCAGCTCGTGTTACTTATATTTGGAGGATAACTTTTATCCATTTAGCTGCTGCAAAAGTAGTTGTGAAGTAACAATTGAACGATTTTAGTTTACAATGAAATTTACGTAGGAAAATGAAACCCACAGAATTGAGCCAATGTTGGAAAACAGACTGCCTCAGTCCAACGACGAGATGAAATTCTTCACTGCTGTGATGGACTTGGTGCTGGGCCCACAAAAAATGCACCTCTGCAATCACCAAAACCATAAATTTCGTCAAATATAAGCATTTAGGATCTCGCTGGGGTCATTTAATAAGGCTTGAGTGGAAATCTCGAAAAATCTTATGAAACCATGATTCACTCGGTGTATAAAGTAGTAGCAAAAATCAACTCCCAACGCTGTTAGGTACCAAGTCCATACTGAGTCCCAAGGCAAATTACAGATTTTGTATCCCTCGTAGATCCAGATGTACGTTAGGTATTCTGAGCCTCGGAAAAATATTCTGAAATTCGTTGCAAACATTTGGCGCTGAGAAAGTGATATACTAACTTGGAGTAAAAATACTGAAACTTGAGCAGGCAGTGAAAATTCACTCTCACAGAGGAAAAAGTCACTCTAAGAAAAGTTGAATCTCACCCTTGAATTCCTGCCAATAAGTGAAATTATTTTCACTCTCAGAAGAATAAAATTTAACTACCTTTCGAGTGACTTTTCACTCAAAAATTGGAGTGAAATTTCAGGGGCAGTATTTCATCTCCACGGAGAGCGACAATGAAAGAAAATTTACGTTATTTATTTTTATTATTAATCTTTGTTTTTTATCAATTTACCGTCCACTTTCTTGGAGCATCCAATGAGACAATGATGTGACGTGATCAGTGAATTGAAAACCACTGCCATTTTTCGTTGCTAATATGATATTTTCGATGATGATCAAGATGAAGAAAGGCACCCATACCTGAATTTAATAAAATTAGTCGAATGAAACAACGTGAACTGGTTTTAAAATCTGATAATAAAATAGAAATGTTGGAATTGATTCATAAAGATTCATAAATTGTTTCATTTTTATTTAATGAATGTAAAAAAAAAAAAAAAAAAAAAAAAAAAACAATTTCACGATACCTCAATAATCATACACCATAATGCTTTATTGATGTAATAAAAAATTCATGCTTTTTCTGAAATCACTAAATTTTTCACTAACTTTAAGGAAATAAAATGGATATAATTAAGATTGTTTGAAATACAAAAATGAACTTTTTTTATCGATGACACTCGTCAATCTGAGCAATCATCAGATTGATTAAACACCTGAAAAATCAAATTTATGCAAAGGTCGCTTACATTGTAATCTTATCATTAATGAGTGCACACTCTGGAGTGATGGAAACTGGAAATCGTCAAAATACGCATGACTTTTGAAAATTTTCACAATTAATCATGAATTCGCGAATGTTTGAGGAAATTTTCAATTCATATTGATTGAAAATTGAAAAGTTTGAAATCATCAAAAATTCTCGTAACTCACAGTTATGGACATTACAAAAATTTTACTAGTCCATTATCCTGTAAAAGTTGCGGTACTTGAATATTTAAAAATTTTTTCTATCAATAAAAAGACATAAACTGCATCACGTAGATCTGCAAAAATTGCTCATAGTAACATCGTTTCATATTTGCAGAGAATTTGCCTTAGATTTGAAAGCACCGAGATAAAGTAACTGATAAATCGTGGATTTTCAAAAAAGTTATTTTTCATTTCCGGTAGTTTGAAAATTCTCGAATATTCTCAAAAATCATTGAAGATCGTAAAAAAGTGCATGACTTGAATGGATACATTGTAAAAGATAAAATTTATGACAAATTCAATATCGTTGTGGAAATAGTGATCGAGTTGACCATTGATAAATTTGCAATCATCGCAAGATAACTCGAGGCGTTCTAGAAAACGATGGCATTTTTTCATCTCTAGTATTATTAGCTGATTTTTACAAATACATGCTTATTAATGAAAATCAATAATGCAGGCAATTTCATTGAACAAAAAAATGAAACTCACGCATTTAGATGATATAATGAAAACTGATGCTCAAAAACTGGAAAATTTTAGTCGAGTGAAATAATAACTTTGATATTTCGATGAAATATCCAAATCAAGATTGTGTGGTAGTATCAAAACTACGAGTTGAATAATACAAATCATGAAAAACTTATATACAAGAATGAAGAGTTAGGGAGTCGGAAAATACTCGCGACATGTGACTTTGGAAATTAGTCGAAAGTGGTCAATGAGTAAAGATTTTGAATGTTTGGTATTTTTTAATGCCATGAATAAAATTACTGTTAATTGACGATCTGAGTGAAAAATTCCTAGTTTTGAAATGAAACATTGTAAAACTCGTGGAAAATGTTATCTTTCCAATCATGTCGTAAAAATGAATGGCATGTCAATTCAAATTGTTCAATAATTTCAAACGTCAGTAGTTGAAAGTATGCTAAAATGATCAAGTTTTACCGAAATTCGTCGTACTATCAATTCAATGATAAATCTATGCGTCGTGAAGGAGTTTTATGTATAAGAATTAGACCCACCTGTACGTAATAATCCGGCACTTGCTCGGGAAATTGCGAAGTAGTGTTCTTGGGGTCCACGATGTACCACAGTTTTCCGACATGTTTCACGCGATGGAAACAATATTCAGCGTATCTTCCTAACGCTCCTCCGTTCATGACTGATCGCGATTCTCACATGTATTGTATGTCGGCCGGTATGCGAACCGCCAAGTGCTGAGGAACTTCATAAAAGCCGACATGAATTGAACCGCACTTGTGTATATTCGACGCGTTACGTAATTATGCACAACTTTGTCAACAAGCCATTTGCGACTGCAAGTTTTCGACTTTGGACAGTTACGTGAAAAAAGCAATCGTTACAGTTACCTTTCGAAAATTCGGTACCATTGAATATAAAAAAAGACACGAAACACACCATTTCTTGAGTAGATTTTCCATGACTATTATTTCATTTTCCACAATTTCGCGAAAATTTCCATTATTCTCAACATTAGATACTTCTCTCTGACTTTTCAATTCCATTCATAATCAAAACAAGCAATCAATCTATAACAGTGAACAATCTAAAACTTTATATAGAATTCTTCGTAGTCTCGAGATTTATTGACGATATTTCTTACAATTAGTTTTTTAACAACCTAATCTTCGCAAAATGAAGAATTCACGTAAGAAAATTGTTGTTCAGTTTTCTTCCCAATCAAAATGAATGTGAATTCTTTCTCAAGTTTTCTCGAAAATGAAACATGATTTGTTCTTGTTGGCTTGATTGAAATATGTGTAACTATCATCGATAAAAACAAAAAATGTTACGAGCAAGTTTAGAAACAAATTAAAAATTGTTCGTCGTACAATAATGATAATTTGTTGAAAGATTCAAAACTTTCCCTTCTATATGAATTTTCCGTAAAATTTTTAATATCTACAACAAACAAGCAATCTAGAATTTTCTGTGAAATTCTGTATATTCTCGAGATTTATTCAGAACATTCTGTTTGTGTTCGAAAAGATTTCAATTCCTGAAATGTTGAAATCGTTTCTGTATGAATAACATTTTCCTGAAACATTCAGTTTCTTAATGAAAAATGTATTTAAAAATGTTCCAAATTAATGGGAATGAAATTCTCATTCCTTTATTGAGTTTTAATATATTCTTTTCGGAGAATAACGCCATTCTATACAATAGGGCTCACTTAAATATGTAATGTATCATTATTATAAACCCAATTATGTAATATTTCACAAAATAAATAAATTTTACAGTACGTACAATGTGCTATGTACAAATGAATCTTTCGAAATTGAGCCTTTCAAGAAACTCAAGCTATTAACTATTCTATTTAATGAGATTTTTTGAAATTTATAGTTACACCAAGCTATCGCAAACAATTGATAAAAAAAAAAAACAGCAACAAATAATAAAGCGTTTTTCGTGAAATTCCGTATATTCTCGAGATTCATTCGAAATCCTTCCGCTTGTAGTTTTTAAATAATGCCATTATTCACTATTGCGAAGATTCTCTGTATTTTTCAAAGCATAAAAAAATGATGAATTTGTGTCGAAACATTTAACGTATGAGTAAAATAATTTGTTTTCACATTTTCTCGTGAATCGATATCGTATACAATAGCTATTTGTTTATCTAAGTACTAAATCCATGGCGTTTCACGGCGACACCAATATTTTCGGAACAATGTTCCGAAAACATTGGCCCCGCCTCGAAACGCCATGCTTTTGGTCCGAAATAAACATCTAGTTTTTTACACCAAAATCATCAAAAGCGAGTTTTTTATCACATGCGGTGCAACCCAGAAATTTCGCGTTGTGAATCGGCGAAATTTCAACCTATGAATGTTTCCTTATACTGTATAAATTTTCGGGTTAAATTTATCTTCATTCGAGTGAAACTTTCACTCTAAGAAATTCAGAGCGTAAGCTGTACAAATAATTAATCTATTTGAAACAAAATGAAGATATAGTAATAGTAATTAATAGAAAGTAATGGTAATAATCGTAATCACTAGAAATAATCAATTTAGAATAAATAGTATTTCCACTTTGAAATTATAATCATTTACATTGTGCAAGAAAATAACAATGTGACAGTGAAAGAGAATGAGAATCATAATAATTAATAAAAACATTAGTAATAATAGTTTTATGTAAATGTTGAAGTTTCAGGGCTGTTCTGAAATAGAAAAAAGCAGGAGCCCATGAATAATTATTAAAAAATACAGTAGTTAAGTAATTTATTTTTACATTATCATAACAAAATTGTTTTGTAGAAGTGTTTTATACAGTGGAATGATAATTGTTGATTGTAATTTGACAATTGTACAGATTCATCGGTTTGGCATGAGATTCTGTGGTAGGAGGATTATTTATAATGATTTGTTCATTTGAAACTTGCGAACTTGGGGCAGTGTTGCAAGTTTGAGTTTCAATTTTTCGCTTTTTTGGCAATCCAACTTCTTTGGCAATGAAGTTAGACAATTCAGTTTTGGATACCACATTTTCTTCGATATGTCCACTTGCAGTTTTGGATGAAGTCCACCCACCAAGTCGTTTGAGTTGAAGTTCGTTCGCACCTCCTTTGACAGCAAGCGATGCTGACGACCGGCGTAAACAGTGACCTGTAATATGTTTACATATATTATACCATATAAGATAATATGCGTATATATAATGAATGTTCCTGTGTATCGATCGGGATCCTCCAAGTTTAAGAATTGTGCAATGTCTTGAGGAATTTTCGCAATTCTCTGTTTTCCAATGACTTGATTGTGCAGGTTTCCATTCACATATTTGATGAAGAAGTTATCGTGCGTGATACGATTGCTGCGTAGATTTTGATATTTTTTGACGTAGGGGACAAATTCTTCACTGATTACGAAACGTCTCGGTTTTTTTGTTTTCGTATCTGGGATATCGACAACCAACAGATCACCTTCAGCTTTGATATGATGTGTTTTTATGTTGTACAATTCTGATCCTCTGCAGCAACCAGCAATTCCAAAAATGAGTATCACCTATAACAATTTTCAAATTTTTTTTTTTTTAATTTTTGCATATAAGTAGAAAGTCAGGAAAATTATCATAAAATTATCATTTTTTATCTAAAATTAAGAATGTGAAAATAAAAATATAATAATGATGTAATTTTATTTGGAACCGTAATTCAAAAGCTTCCAAATAAATTAATTATGGTTATTGTCATATCAAGAATGTGAAGTGGCAATTTTTGTAGTTCGTGGGGTGGTTGGGAGGAGCAGGGACAGGGGGTTCGGGGTCCAGTGGCGGAGCCCCGGTAGGGGGTTCGGGGGGCGAAGCCCCCCGAGTAGAGATAGAACTTCTGTTTCTATTGAAAAAAGAATAATATAAAGAAATGTTTATTCATTTTTCCATTATTACTATCTTTCATTACAATTAGTGTTATATTTTTAATTACAATTGAAATTCGGGTTTTGTATATGATAAATGTTTATTTAGTGATTTTCTGACACTGCTTTTTTTTATTTCTGTTAATATGTTCCTGTGGAGATTTTGTGTTCTAGTTCTTCTGGAAATTTGTTTGTTTTTTTTTTTCCGGATCAGGTGTAGTATTAGTTGCGAGAAAGTAGGAGAAAGTATAATAAATTTTTGCACTTTCGCGGATGTGAAGTAAAAAAGCGGGCGTAAAGTGAAGAGAATCGTTTGTGTTTTTGTTAAGTGGACGAAAAATGCGACTTCACGTCAGCAAAATACGCTTGTAAAGGCTCGTTTTTGATGCTCCAGGAATAGAAAATATTTAAAATATTGCTTATGACAATAAATTAATTCAGAATTTTATGTTTTGTATACGTTGATTTTGAATGTATCGTTAACGTGTATGGATTTCGTGTATTTTGATTTTTTCCTCAAAGACATAGTATATATATTTAGACTATATAATATCACACAAAAATATATATTAATGGAATATGTATATTTATACAAAATTATGGCGACTGCTGCATTAAAAATCTGTTATTTTAATGGCAGTCTTTTATGTTTCAATAATTTCAATATTTTATCTTACAAATTTATAACATATAAGTATTCCAATTTTTCCATATTTAGGCTTAGACAGCAAAATAACAGCAAAAAAAAAAAAAACAAACAACAAACCTAACCTAAGATAACCATTCATATTTATAATTTTACTCTCAATAATACTAGAATTTCATTTGAATCTTGTTGAGAAAAGAAATGGAATTCGAAATTTATAAATATTGTAGGTGATTCTTATTTATTTACCTTCATGGCTAAGTATGTCTCATCAGGAGCTGTTTCCAAGAATTTTTCGACGTCTTCTCCGGTCAAAGTTTTTGCTTTTTTGTACTCGTATCGTTCCATGTTTTTTTTTCAGCATCGCTTTCACGCTATTGAAATCTTTGACGGCCACATTTTCTTTAATATAGATGGTTTGCTTCAACATGGCATATTGCGACCACAATGTAGGTGGTGCATAATGTGTTTTCAACTCGGAAAAGTACGCGATTAGTGCGTTTTCCGTCGTTTTTTGCACTTTTTTTTCAGATTTCCACCGCACGTATTTGGCGTACGCATTTTCATACACCACGCGTGATTTTGTCGGGAGTAAATCGGCACTTGCCAAGTTGGCTATTTTTCGCAGCTCAGGTGGCGTAAACTCGCGTAACAATTCGTTTCCGTCGTTTCCACTTTCGTCCGACATTTCGAAAATTCTCGATTCAAACGCGATTTGGAAACGAACCGAAGGAACAATAACAAACAACTGTACTAGCATTCCGAAAACATTGACTCCTCTCTGTTCCTCACTGCTCGTTCCTGTTGAGCGTAGTTTTTTTTCATTACATATCACTCACGTGACCTGCAAGAGCATTTTTTACGTGGACCGTGGCGCCGTTCACAACGCGGAATTTTCGGGTTGCTGTGCATGTGATAAAAAACTCGATTTTTGTGATTGAGGTGTAAAAATTTCTTTATTTTCTATACTTTCTAGAAAATTTAACGTCGGTTTTTTTCCTTTCCTCATTTTTTATATCCTTCAAGAATGATTTATTCGTGTTTAAAGTCAATGTCTCAATGTTACAATTTCGTCTCAAGTTCTCTGCTTAATTAAAAGGAAATTTGAATTCCCATTTCATTTTTCTCGATTTTTGTCGAAAGATAAAACAATTGTCTCAAGCCAATTCATCCAATAGTTTACAGCCAAACAACACTTTGGAATACGGTATCGTTACAAAATCAGACACATACTAAATGTATCATTCGTTGGACAAATTACCTTTCAAGTTTTCACAGAACGATAATCTCTACATCATAGCATCAAAATCGGCAGCTGATTAGGACCGATAAAGACGCTCAAAACATCGATTCCCAAGTAAAATTCAAAAGCTTGCGGACTGGCAGACCCGTCGCGCTGTAGAACTCATCGAATCTACCTCACTTATAAATAATCCAAGAAAAGCGGCGTCTCCTCGCGCTCGTGCGAACGGCCAGTTGAACACTGCTCACGAATCACGACCAGTGTACCCGGAAAGCTCGCAAGCTCCGAGCTCACAGAAACACTCGCCCGAAAGCTTCGCTGCAGGTAGTACTTCTGTTCACCTCGAAAACGCCCAAATCAACAAACAAACTCACCAACCCGTCATCATCATCCCCGACACGAAATATCAACCCTTCCCTCCCACGAAAATTCCCCTCAATAACATCGAGGACCTACTGTAATAGTGCTACTAATGTGTTACCAACTCGCTAACACGTGTTACCAACAAGTTTATTACGTTCTACCGACATGTCAACCCAAGTCGATTCATCCAACTGGCACTTTGTTTAAATAATCGTCATTCGTAACAATCCCCTGGGAAATTAAAAAAAAAAAAAAAAAAAAAAACGCCGCGAAGGTGCGCCGAAGACATGCGTACTAGAACCTGTGCATTCATAAATAGTTTACATATTTTGGACGATGCGTCAAAACAGTTTCGGCTCGCCAAAAAAAAAAAAAAAAAAAAAAATGAAACTGACGAGTTACATGAAAATGATAAACATTGTAGGTGAAAAGGCAGTCGTAAGCGACAACTTGGGCGACGATGAGGAAAACAATTTGCGATAAGTAATAATTGCTGCTTGAGTTCCGAAGAGCCATCAGAACCTAACCCATTATTCACGATCATAAGCGTATTGTTCAAATGAAGGGCCGAAATCGAGGGAAATGCGTGCCAGTTACTTGCCGGTATAAATACCCGATGGCATCGAGAACAATCTTTTTTGGTACTCGCCGGAACGTATTGCGTTACGATAGATAAATTTAGATATTCCTTTACCCGGTGAACGAAAGCTTATACGGCAACACGGAGTTTATAGACGCTCGAGGCGAGTACGTTTTCGCCGAGAAAAAAATTAATTACATTTTTCAAAGGCGCCAAGCGCTCGTTTTCATATGTATATTCCACCTTCGTGAATTTTCGGGTCTTTCGTCGTCTATTTTTGGAATCGTGCTTCGGTCTGGGACTTGGTCGTTTCACTGTTTTGTTTCGGATTTTGAAATTTTTCGAAATAAGTTGGAGGGGAGAAGAATTTCAAGTGCAAGATTTCGAACAATCGGAATTTCCTCGTAAGCAATGACGGTTTTTTCATGAAATTATCTTGGAAATAACCTTAGATACTGGCGTTGTTTCATGCCTTCTTTATCTTTATCGGTACCCTTGATCACGATACAATTCCATTATCCAATATTGCCATTCAATTCGAGAGCGTTGTTTTATTGCTTCATTATTTCAACGACGTCATGAGCTTTTTCTCTTTTTTTCGAATTAATGAATAAATAACTGGCGATCGAAACTCATATCGAACACAAATCTGAATTATTGTTATTTTTCGTAGATAAAATTTACAACGCTTACAAACTGAAAATTTAATTTTCTCTCGACTGCTTCTTCGATAGTGAAAACAGCATTCAGAATTTTTAAAAATTACAATTTGGGTGTTAAGAAACCTGAGTTGATTCGTATCAAATTTTCGCCGATGAAAGTAATTCAGATTTGGAATTGGACCATAATATTCCCTTTGTAGCTTTGATACAAGTATTTTATACAATCATCGTTCGCACCATCTCCAAAAAATAGATAGCATTCGATCTAGTCAATTTTTGTCCATCGAATTTGCATGATTGATCAAATTTGCATGAAAAATGATAGGAATCAGAATTTGAGGTCATTGCATCATCACTGTAGCAAGATCTGAGCGAGGGATTCTTGATTTTTGTAGCTCAAAAAGTGATCGTGCAGAAGAAGAATGACCATCAAAAACTTTTTTTGTGTCTGGCATCAAATTTCTTCAAAATAATCGAAATTCTAGTATAAATATTACATAATATCGTCGTATGATTGAGAAAGATTATTTCACTTTCATTAAAGATGATTTATTTCAATTATCTTCAAATATGATGCAATATATGATAATGATTTTGACAGTTTGTACAGCAGTTTAGAGTAATCATACTCCTAATGTTAGTGACATTTTTTCAACAGTTATATTAATACATGAATTTTTTTACAGTTGAACAGTTAATCAAAGATTTCCAAGTTGAAACAATTAATTGTGATGAATTTGACAGTTTTCTACAGTTGATCAATAATGAATGACGTTTTTGATATTTTCAACAATTTTAGATATTTTCGACCATGTTCCCGATTAAACATTCTACGCAAGTCTTCCAAGGTAGAACAATTATCAAATTTCGACAGTTTTTACAGTAATTTCGCTCACAATAGAGATCTTGTCAGTTTTTGGAATTTTCATAATTTTATTACAAGTTTAATCATCATAAGTTCACAGTTTCGATAATGTGAAAAATGTAAAAACTTGATAATGTAAAAATCGTTAAGGGAATATCAAGTTTCAAATCTCTTATAACCTTCTTCATGTTTTTTAACAGTAGAGACTGTAAAATTTTCCAAAATATCTTTAGTATCGAGAGTGACAGAAAAAAGTTGAGAAACTGTTTAAAATATTCCGAATCATGAAAAGTGCTGAAATAGTTGTGAGTATAAAATTCTTTCAATTGCAAAAATTCTAGAACTCTAAGGACTTTCATAAATTACTAAACTGTCAAAAGTTAAAAAAATCTGTCAAGTATGTATTAGAACTGCCGAGGGACTGCTCAAGAACTGTATAAATATTCACAACTTGAAAAACTGCCGGAGCAGTAAAAATATCTCATAATCTCTAGCTTGTCATGAACCATCATCATTCGCTCCAACTGATTTTTAAACAACCAAATTCTAAAGAACAATCATTAATAAAGTGTTTATTGTCGTCACAAAAAAATGGCTTGCAAATGGAAAAAATCCAAACGTGTTTTTATGTTTTTAGGAATAATAAAAAATAACTTTGAATCAGATTTTACGGTGATGACACAATGACAGTCATCGCGCATCGCTATGAGATTTGCTTCTCAACCGCTTACATTGGCAACGAAAAATGTCATTTTTCATGTTGGCTCAAACGAAATTGCGAAAGCTGATTTGATTTTTAGCAGTGACAGGTTTGAATGCGCGACGAAAAAATCGAGCCAAGTGAAGTTTCAGCAGCAGCACGAGTGCAGCTCGAACTTTGGTGGTAATAGCATCCAAAAAAGTTTGTCCGCTGACAATGTAGTCGTTCGTTCCAGAGGATTCAAGCCTTCGGACAGATTCGACCCAATCAAGAGGAGCTTTCTCGAGGGTCTGAGTTGGAAAATACTGCACGTTGACATGGCAGTGAGTCCAAATGTAATGGCAACATATCGAGAAAGAAAAATGTCATTCCCCTGCTTCCTGAATGATTGTTAGAAAATTGTACAGTGAACTTACAAATTGATACAGACTGTAAAAAAAAGATGTAAAAAAACTTTTCCTTTTCGTCTCAAGATATCAGAACATTTCTTTATTCTTGTGAAAAGTACCTCCCTCGTTTGAAATCGTCATTATTGTTAACGATTGATTGTTCTAGTCTAACACTGGACCGACACCTTTAAACATCCACAAATTATTAACACCAGCATCGAACACAAACGAAATGCTCCATCAACAACAACTCAAAAACAGTATGTTATCGAAGTAACAAATATGTTGTAATTCTTATACGTAACATTGAACATCTTAACACAAGGATGATTAACAATTTGACAGAGAAAATGTACGCATCTTCGTATTTTTACGCACCCACGCACCCAACTGTTGAAGATCAAGTTGAACTAGCGCGAAAAATTTCTCATTCACTCAGTGACGTCAAGAACATTAAAAGCAAGGGACAGTCGATGTATGTCAACCGGAAGAAAAGGTCTGTCAAATGGATCCACGACGGGAATGGCGAGTATTTTTTCTGTAGAATCTCTCTCGAAGAAATTGTCATTCATTTATCTTGGATGTTTACGATTCCGTTAGCAGGTATAGGGGAAGAGGATGAGCTTCCGAATTACGGCATAAAGGTAATTTTGAGAAATCAATGAAAACACTTTTTCTGAGAAATTTCAGTGTTTTGCATTATTGCGTCAAGTTTTTATGCAGCTTAAATGTGGCATAAAACGAGAGGAAATGAATGTGATTTCAGGAAAAATTGCCACTTAAGTGCATGATGAATCCAAATGGCAAAGTTTTGGACATTCGTGGGATACAAGCGTTGGGAGAGGAAGTGAACATCGAGCCAATGCCGTTGCACTCGGAAAAACTGTCAGGGATCGTACACGATTTGAACAGTCAGAAAGGTCGAGGTACGTATTTAGAATTTCTCATGTCATATTTGCTTAGTGCTGGGTTCGATCCAAGATGGGTGCTTTTTACGCGACATGAGCATTTTCGGAAGATACCTCGAGCAGTCTACAACTAATCGGATTTCACAAGTTCTTGACAGAAATTTCGTCATTCTGGAAAATTTTCTGAAACTCTTTCGTAAAATTACCGTAAACATAATTCAATAGCAAGTTTCGAAAATTTGGTATTTCACGACTTGAGATTGAGGAGAAACATTCCTCAATCATCTACAATCTTTGAGATTCTCAGATTTTGTTCAATTTCAAGATGCGCGAAAACATCAAGGGGACTCAAAGTGAAGTTTGCATATTGATTTAAATTATGTTTATTAAGGAGCTGAAATTTTCGCGAAACGTAGAAAAAGGTCCGAGAAATGGGTGGTGGACAAAGAACAGACCCAAACGTACATGAGCCCTGATTGTCTGAAATATCCTTCACACATGCCAACGCAGGTAAAGAATATACCTACTAATTTTATGCAGATACATATTACTGTTGATTTTGTAACATTTCCCTCAAATATTCATCATCATCTAGAAATTGCAAGTTTTCTGAATCGCGAGTAAACGTGTTACTTTTTAAAAAATTCATGGTACATACGAAAACTTGATACTGAAAGTTTTTCAGCAGCTGCGAAAATTGTGAAACCGTCAAAGAGTTCGGACGGATTCGAAAATGATTTGCGTTTCTCGAAAAACATCGAAATTGTCGAAAAGTCAAAATTAAAATCATTTGTCTAACTGTAAAACCTGATAAGAGTGTGAAAATTTGTTAATGTTTCAAACTTTTTGAAAGTTTCTAAACCGTTAAACTGCCAATGCTGTAAGAACTAAGAAAACTAAAAAAAGTGTCGGGGAACGTCAAATCCGTCAAACTTGCTGTATATTGACAAAATCGTCAAGAATTTCAAAGCTCTAAGAATTGCTATAAACTTGTGAAATTCAAAAGCTGCCAGGATCATTGAAAATGCAAAATATTTCGAATTTTTCGAAAACGTTCCAGACCGTCCCAAGTGCCAATACTGCGAAAACAATCAGTTCAATCAGTCTTGTCACAAAAAACTGTCAAGACAGTTACTTTTTCAGCATCATCTCTAGACTCAAAAACAATGATAATATTTCCAAAGTTGCATGTATACCGAAGCATTCGTTACGTGCACCCTAAGAAAACCATTGTTCTCGTGATGGCAAGCAATATTTCCATCAGGCACCAAACCGCATGGATGAAAATTTCAAGCTCCCACATCCAATGGCATACAGTTACACCAACAGCAATCCCACCAGGTACTACCAACCATGCTTGGACGCGTACCACGATGACTCCCCCCCAATGATTGGTAAGTTGCCATTCTAAGAGCTGCGCAATCTAACTGAAAAACAACTATTTGCTTCAATTAATCAGCATGTCACCAGCATTCACCCCCCCCCCCCCTCCCTCCCTCCCTCCCCCCGGGAGGAAAAAAAACTTTCCATACAAGTCACTTAAAAAATTCGACATGTTCAAGTTGAAATGTGAACCCCAGGATGCCAAAGATGCCGAGCCCCGCCGGAGAATTACCCGCGAGACACGCGAAACGTGCGCGAGGTCCCGAAAACTAACAAAATCCCGATATGCCGGAATCCCCAAGGTTGCCAGCACAATGTGGACGAAAAGTATCTGAAAGCCAGACGGATTTCGTCCTCGTGCAGCAATCCCTATCCCGAGAGCAATCGCTTCTGCAACGCTAACATGCTTACGCCTGCTTGTGACGCCGAGGCCAAGCCCAGGCTCGCTGCCAGGGCCATCAGCCGGAAGAGCCGCCGCGAGTACGAGGACGAGTCGGAAACCGAGGAGAGCGAGTACGCCCCGGTGCCGGTGAAGCAGCTCATCCAGGAGTTCGAGAAAACCTGCAGACCCGCCACGCAGTGCCAGAAGGCTCATTGCACCAGCGAGGCAATGATTCGCCAGAAGCACCAGCAATACCGCAACGATATCTCGCGCTTCTTCGAGTCACGGGAGCGCAGCAATTACCGCGGAGCCAGCGCTGACAAGCAGAACAAGGTAAACGTCCCAGCCGGGGGAAGGCTTAGAATTCTCTTGACATAGGGTCTTACAGCAGCTTCATGATGAATTTTCATCTCTGCGTGAAACTCAATGTCATTTCGAAGTTGAGTACATATTCTTCGACGCGCCGCGCCTCGTACAGACTTGCTCGTAACATGACGAAAATCCTTGCACTCGCCCCAATTAGGACGTGCGCCTCAAGCAAATGATGATGGAGGCCTGCAACGGGAACGGGGACCGCGAGAGTTTGGAGGACGACGACGAAATCGATGACGAGGACATGGATGACCTTTCGCTGGACGATTCCCTGTCGCCGAATGACGATAATGACGCGTACAAGTCGTACGAGATGGGTTTCGACTCCGAGAAAATGAGCTTCCGCGGGAATGGGTACCGTCGACAGGGAGTCGATGACCAGGAAAGTGGGAGGACTGCGAATGGGAGCGGGGGGGAGGCTGGCGGAATGCTTCCGGAAGCGGAAGGCGCCAACGGACTCGGCGATTCGGACGGTCTCTCGAACGGGAGTGGGGTGGATAAGGCGCAGATATTTTATGAGAGTAAACGGTTCAGGCCGGATTCGGGTGAGTTGCTTTTGGCGTGCTGGAAAGCTTTAGCTTGCTGGTTGCTTTGTTCTCTAGATTCAGGTGGGTAAGGACTTTGTTATTTATGCTGGAAAATGGCTGTAGAATGGAATTTGAAAGAATCATGGATAGTTTTCATGAATATTCGCACTGTGACAAGCATTTTTCCGCAATGACTGGCGAAATAAGTAAAGAAAAAATAGTTGACATCTTTCGAATTCTATTTAGACACAATGATGAATTCACGCCCATTCCGGTAAACTCTCGGTTCTTGCAGGTGATTGCAAATTTTACGTTTTTCGTAAATGCCTTTTCTGACTCTAGTAATTTTCACCCTTATAACAAATTCATAAGAAAAGGAAATTTCTTTTAAGAGCCCAATCTCTCACAGTCACGCATTTCAAACTTATCTTGACAGATTTCCATGGAGATTTCTCGAGTTCGTCGCTCTTGGAATAAACATGTTTATTTACCCTCAAAATATTCATAGATCCCCGAAATAACTTAATCAGCATTTATAAGTATCTTTTTTATTTACACGTATTTTTCCAATGCATCGAGTCTCGTAAGATTTTCTAGCAGATTCAAAGACACTCATAAATGATATGAATTTCTAGAATTTATCCTCTAGAATTTAAAGTTTCATAGATTGTTGTTACATTTATATTAATCGTTCGTAGAAAAGCCACCTTATAAATTTCGAATAATTCATTGTTCTGTAGGAATCGGAGTTTCATTGATTACCAAAATCTGTATAGATGTTTTCGAAAAAAAGTCAGTCACTATTCACAAGTGTCTGATAAAATTTTATTTCGTTTTTTTCGCATCTATCGAATTTCGTAATATTTTCCACGACATTTACAGATTTTTGATACCAATATCAGAAATGCGTAAAAGTCCTCGAAAACCGTAATTACACTGAAACCTCATTATTAACTCTTCCAGCAAAAATCGAGGAACCAGCGAAACCTTACAAAGGTCCGAAAATTTCGAGCTACCAAAACTTCAAAAACTACAACACCGCGCCAAGAGGCTGGGACCAATCTTCAGCAGTTTACAAACCCATCAAATTCGAAAAGCCGCAAGAGCCCATATCTTATTCCGATTTCTAAATTAGGTTTCGCCTGAATTTCCAAAGTTCCTTTTTTGGCCTGCTACTCAAAGAAGCAAACAATACGGTATTTTTTAATATAATTAGAGTGCGTTATTCGTGTTGTGTTTCTATGTATATAAACTCGTCTATTCTAACACGAGAGCAAAAGTTGTGACACATACTAGGTCAATGATACGATGAATGTTACTGTTGTACACGTAAACGAATAAACGAGAAATAAGTAACAACAAAATAAGAACGAAATCGTTTACTTATGCATCCTTTGCAATCAAGTGGCAAAAATTGGAAATTACGTCGATTTGTTGTATATGTTTTTTTTTTTTTTTTTTTTCAATTTTTCTCGACTTAAAAAGCATTAATAGAAAGTCTTGGAACAAGTCCCTTCATTGATGCCCATTCGCCCAGACACAATTCGTGAACTGTCACTTGTATCAAAAGCCTGCCTCCCAAAAAACTGGGCCCTCTGCAAACGACTCCGAATCCAAATTCGGAAAAATCTCCTTGTTCGTCAAATTCCTCGATGGAAACATTGTCGAAGCCAGTGCGAATAATGTATTCGATTCTGAGCCATTTCGCTAAATAAGTCGCGGCGCAATCGCAGTGCCAGGGATTCGAGGCCAAACTCAAAAACGTGATTTTCGAAGTGTAATCCAGGAAATTCGGGGGCAGGTGCGATAAATTGTTCGACTCCAATTGCCTGAAACATTTACGAATATTTGAAATCCTTCTTGCTAAACGTGAAATATACGTGGAACAACAAAATTGGCACATAAAAAGTATGAAAAATAGATGTGGAAATATAATAATAGACAAACAAGAGCATGCGAGTTTCACTTCAAAAATATTTATGGCGTATCTCCATCTAAATAGTAATATAATGTGAAAGTACGTTCAACGATATATCCTGCACGAGTATATGATAAACATAAGAATACGATAACTAAATTTTATAAAAGTTTATTAATGGATTTAACCGATTGGAATAAAAATTTGTCATTCCAAAGTATTTGTCATCTCGATATTTTTGATACAGATATTTTATAAATAGAATTTACTGCATTTTCAGGCAGAAATAATCGGAATAATGGAATGTTTTTATCGAATCGAATAAAAATCACTAGATCGAAAGTTTACTGCGAAATTTGTGAATTATTCGAAAATAGTTAATTTTGTTTGCATAGCTCTGAAAAATCAATGAAAAATACTCTTTAATGCAAAATCTGTTATTCAGACATTTCATTGAGAAAAATGTTTCAATTTTTTATGAATATAAACTTTTTTCTTCATCAAACCCATTAATACGGTTATTTTTAAACTCATTCATTTCTCGACTTTTGCTTAAGATAACGTAACGTGACATAACATTGATTTTCTATTTACAATCTTCGTAAATTCCGTGTAGGCTTCAGAACCTCCGGATGCAATGACCGTATATGATTAAAATTCAAGTACAGGGATTTTAGGTTCGATAGACCTAAAAAAATGCCAGCTTTTAGAGATTTGAAGTTGTTTTTAAACAAAATAAGTCGTTCCAAGGAAAACGTTGATTGGAATGTATTTGGGGGAATGTTTTTCAGTCTATTTTCTCCGAGTTGTAATTCTTTGAGCGATTCTAATCCATGGAATGCACCAGGATCTATCTGAAAGAAAATACGAATTTTCAATTCTAGTTAATCGGACTTTGCGAAATTTGGAAATGCACCTACATGACGTATTCTGTTCCTCGATAGGTCTAAAAACTCCAACTTGGATAGTTGACTGAATCCACTTTTCGGTATGCGACTTAGGTAATTTTCCTTGAGATTGAGTTCTGTGAGGACGAACAGTTTGCTGAGCAGTTCAACTCTGAGCTTGGAAATTTTATTCCTGTCCAGTCGCAGAAGCCTCAGGTTTTTGGATTTTTGGAAAATGTCAGACGAGAGTGAAGAAATATCGTTGTTAAACAAAAGAAGCTCGTTTACATTGGTGCAATTCCAGAATATGTCCTTCGGCAGTGAAGTCAATCGATTCGAAGAAATGTCTATGACTATCATGTCATTTCCCAAGGATAACAACCCTTTTGGCAAAGACTGTAATTTGTTGTACGAAATGTCTCTGTAAGCAATTGGAAACTTAGGAAAAAAAATTACCAAATATTATATGTAACGAACCTTTCATAGCTTACAAAATTTTCAACCGCTGCATTTTCGAGAAATGTTCCTTGTCTAATTCTTCAATAAAATTTTTATTCAGTTGTAAATACAACAAATTATGCAAGGAAGAAAACACGCTCGATGGCAGGTTTTTGATCAAATTGTTTTTGATGACTCTAAAAAAAATTGCAATAACGCAATTACGAAAATTTTTGGAAGGAGAAAGTTCTTCGGACACTTACAAGTTATTTAAATTAGTCAATCCAAGAAAAGTGTCCCGATGCAGTGTTGTTAGAAAATTATTTCCTAGGTCTCTGAAATTCATTTTCTATTTTTATTATTTTTTTCATAATTTTCCTCGTCAAGTAGGTAAAGTTACAATTTTATCAAATCTTTCGGTACGAGTTGGTTGACCGGCAATTCCCAGTAACTTTGGTTCCAACAAAGCAACGTTTTGATTTCTGGTTTACATTTACATGGTCCTTGGGTACATGATTGCCACACTTTGCGATCGCTACTGATTTTCCACACTGGAAATAATTCAATCCATCAACCAACAATAACATTCAAAGGATACGTATTTTCAACATTTACAGCCGACAATTCCATCCTCAAAAGTTGAATGTCTCGGACATGAACGATAAATCGACAACATTTTTTCAAATTTTACCTGGTTGCTCAAACACGTGCAATTTCCTCTCAACTTTCAAAGCAGTAGGTTCAAGTTCCTCGATGTTTCGCACTTGAGACACTACCTTGGAATCGGAGCAATTTTCCGATTTTAAAATCGGCGTCGCGTTTTGTAGTAGAAGAAAAAAAATATAACCAAAAAAGCACGAGAAAACGCGAACTTTCTCCATCATAACTCTGATATTCTGTTTGTACGAGGGCGCATGCGAGAGTACTAAGCAATCTCATTTGATAATCTGAAGTGATTGACGGAACAAAAGGTTGATTGTGTAAAAAGTAGACGGAAATTTCTCGTACAATCTAATTGGTCCAGCATCAAATGTGTATCATGACAATAATTGGATGTTCTTCGATTAAAAAGAATTATTTTTGCACTAACTTTTCGAATCACAACGAGGAACGCTTTAAAAATCTTTAGCATTTCATGAATCGAGGAACGCAAAGTTGAAATACGCGTACGATTTAGAATTCGAGCGAAATTACGTGCTCTAGAATTGAAAAATTGTATTTTAAAAAATTTTGAGAAAAAAAAAATTTAGTTTTCTAAATAATTCCATACTCATTCGTACATTTTGGTATAGTACAGACGACGTGACAATTCGGTCTGAATACATGGAAGCTCCAAACATGAATTTCATAATTTTTTTTCCTCCTCTAACTAGATTTGAACCAAGACCTCAAAAACCAATATCCAATGCAAAACCGAGTATTTTCAAGTAGTGCCCCCTTCCCCCTCAAAAAAATCATTTCAATTTATGTACATAAATGCCTTTATTCCTGCAATCAGTGACGATACACATATTTCTAATACATGCGTGAATAAAACAACAGAGGAAGGAATCTACTTGCGAGAAAATCGAGCTCGGCGAAGAAAACTTTTCACCACCAATATCGATACCATCTAATCAATTATTTCCCACTTTTTTTCTTCGAGGAACTCGAAATTTCTTTTTTCTCCCTCTAATCGCGCATCGTTAATGGTCCTGCAATGAAAGGGCTGAAAATCAAGAAATAAAAGACCATATGAATGAGATTCATCTCATTTTTATATTGCCAAGAAAATTTACTTTTGATTTTCAGTCTTCGACTGTAGCGCTAGATGTGCCCTAAATTCCGAGTCTTTTTTTTTTCCGTACAGAACATTGGAGTACGAAACGAGTTTCTTTTTCGAACAGCAGCATCCACTAAACTGACAAGCAGATTTTGCAAGTCGTCGTGCATTGTAATTCGTTGATAAAAGACGACGAGGAAATGGCTGATTTTCAGTTCAGGGCCCCGCTGCCATTCCGAATAGCGTGTGTATAGGAATGATTCTTTATGTCGAACCATCGACGTTCATTGTTTTCATTCGCCTTTATTTCACGATTTCAGCAATTGAGCGTGAGAAAACCTGGTACCCATAACAATAATTTCGTCCAGTAAAATTTCCAAATTTTCGGATTATCAGGAATGCAAGATTTGCGGTGAGGTCGCGCTACTCTTTCTCCGCGTTTTTTCAGTTTGTTGCGTGTTGGGTGTTTTTCTGCCAATTTCGGAATTTTTGCCATTGAATTTTTCCATGGCCCTGGTGTAGGTTCCTGTACAAACCTTGCCCCAAATGCGCTTGTCTTCGAGACTGATGGAGGAACGGTGTCTCGAGTCACTGGGCCTTTAAAAAACAATTCCGTTTTCATCAAGAGTCTGGGGATAATCTTTTTTCATGAAAAACATGACGGGAGTGAATGCATAAAAGAATTCATTTACATCGCTGCTACATAGGAACGAAAGTACGCAGAGCGAATTTTCAAATTGTTGAACGAGAGTGCTTTCGTTGAGTATTGCACGTGGAAAAAAATTGTCGGGCAAAATGTGAATAATTGGGACAGTCATCTTTGAAAGTTGAAGCTTGATTAAGAACATTTTGAATTTCTTCTAGTTTGATGTATTTGAGGACTGCGTTTATTTTTGTCGAACAGCATAAGTATGGAGAGTAAGTGGGATGCATGTAAATACTCTGATGAATCATCTTTCACCTTTCCCAAACGCTAGAAAACTTTTTTCCCCCTGAGCTCGTTTCATCCTTCTCCAAACTAGCTGTCGAACCTCTGGTCCCCCCGACATCCTCCCAAGAGGTCTCGATCTCGGACTGCATGCTGGAAGGCGTAGGGCAACTGCCTTCGCTAGAAAGCGAAGCGGATCTAACAAAAGGCGGAGGAACGTCCAGGGCAATGTCCCGAATCGTCGCCGAAGACGGCGAACCGTTATTATTCGCGTCTCCGTCGGTAAGGCCCAAATTCGAGTCATTCAGGATGATCTTGGTCATCGAAGTCTGCTTCCGTAAAATGTCCAAGTTCTCTTTCGGCGTCGTTTCGAAACTGTCGACTTTTTGCAAAATGTCTTTCAGGTTGACCGCGTCGTCCACGGAGTCTTGGAGCTGCTTTTCGTGGGCCAGTTTCTGTTGAAGGGGCAAAGAAAACATGCTAGATAGACTCTGTAAAAGGAATCCCGTAGAAAACGCGAAATATCGATATTCTGATATGATCGATGCCATCCCTTAAAGTTGGCTCACCGTGGTCGCCTCATCGACGCACTGCTTGTACTTGTCATCGATCCTGGCGTCAACCTCCTCACGACCTTCCCCGACCACTTCGAAGGTCGTCCAGATCTCTTCGTTCTTCTCCTCCAGCCGAGAATCTCCACCAAGCTCGTCGTCTTCTTCGTCCTCATCGTTGTCATTAACATCAAAACGCCTCAGAGCGCCCTCGTCCTTCTCGCTCTTCTTCCTCAGCTCTTCCCAATTCTTCCTGGGCTTGTAGCTCGTTTTACGACGAACTATCGTACGTTCAGTAATGTCTATGTCGGGAATAAAGAGCCTCAAGGCCTTCGGGCCCGTTGGGAAGTTCACCTCGTTCACCCTCTTCTCCGTCATTATAGCCTCCAGGCTGGTTTTCGAAGCGACTTCTTGGTGCTTGTTGAAGGCTGAAACCAACTGAGCCACGGTGTATTTGGGCTCGTCGTTTTCGGATTCCGAGGGCAATTCCTTGTCGTCCGAATTCCCTGAATTGTTCGAGAGGCTAGAGATGTCGGAGTGTTGTCGCTGACTGGGCTGTTTGGTGGTGGGCGAGGGGCTCGTTAAATTGGTCTCGTCGGAGTCTTCGGTGAGTGTGTCGGAGTCGGTGGATCGAAAGGAGTCGAGGTTCTCTTCCGACTCTGGAATGGGGCTTTCAGGGACTTCTGCGACAGTTGAATAGCGTGGTAAATTGAATTTCTTCTGCAGAATTCACGAGAGACTTACCATTCCTCGTGACGCCTAATGATTGCTCCGTTTCTTTCTTCTGATCTGGATTTTCGACAGCCACCTGTCCAACTTGAGAATTATCCCCCGCTGCGTTTGAGCCCTAGAGATGGAAGCGACATCAATATCGGATCATCCGACGCATACTCGTTAAATATCACTTTTATTGGAGGCTTCTTCATTGAAATTCATAAAAATCGAGGTTTGAGGGAATTGAATTTTTTTTCGTCTCGTTTCAGCATCAGAACGGAAATCTAAATGTAACGATTGTCGGCCGATAAAGATATCTATTAAGAAAGTCTGATACGTCGGAAGGAAATATCAATATTCGCCCATTCCTACCGAGCCCTCTTCGGCGTCGCCGTCCGAAGACTTGGCGAGTGACAAGCTAGAACTCGCGACTTCCGTGCTGAGCTGCTTGAAGATCGGCAGCACGTCTTCGGTTTGGGATCTCTGGGTGCTCCTTTTCTTCTTCTTGAGACACTCGAGGCTCCTGTAAATGTCCAGGACCCCTTGGGACTTGGACAGGCATCTGAGACCATAGAGTTTCTCCCTGGATCTGCCGAGAAGCGGGCTGAGGGCTTCTTTCGTAGCTGTCTTGTTGCCGTTGGACAAACAAGCTTGAGACTGGACGCGGTTGATGCCGCGCATTCTCGAGAGCAAGCCGCGCCCTGCGTCTTGCGAGAGATTGGCTTGGGAGCGACTCTGGGCTTGGTTGAGGAGACCCTGGGTTTGCTCCTGGGCAGAGGGCAAAATGGAATGGACCCTTAGAGAATTGAAACACTCGTCTGCTTGCAAAGGTCTGCGCATGATTTATGTTGAGCCTCCGAAGAGGAAGGGACGATCGCCAGAATGCGTTAGCATGAACCCAACTTTGATACCTTGTTGAGGAGACAGCTCTGGCTATTGGCGAGACTCGCCTGCGAGGAGTTCAAGCTCGTTCTGGAGTCGGCAGGACTGGCCAAGTCCTCGCTTCCTGGGAGACTGGCCTGGCTCTCGGCGAGGCCGTGGCTGAGGCAGACCTCGCTCTGGCTGAGGCAGACCTCGCTCTGGCTGAGGCAGACCTCGCTCTGGCTGAGGCTGCAGCGCATGCCCTCGGCGAGGTTCGCGTTGCTGCTCGCCTGGCTGAGCAAGGCCGCTCGCCTCAGGTTCTCGCGGCTCACGACCCTCTCCAGGAGCGCCTCCCGCGATTTCGAGAGGTACTTCCTGAGGTGCGGCGACGCCTGGGTTGGCGCCCCTCGCAGCCATTCGTGTCTCAGGCACTGTTTCGCCGTCAATCGC
Organism: Platygaster robiniae; assembly: GCA_028476575.1. Classification (NCBI taxonomy): domain Eukaryota; kingdom Metazoa; phylum Arthropoda; class Insecta; order Hymenoptera; family Platygastridae; genus Platygaster; species Platygaster robiniae. Next base: position 919,316 of record CM052024.1, read on the forward strand.
GAACTGGAACATGCCCAATCAGCCCCAAACGCAACATTCTCAATATCCCAGAAAACATTGAGATGGATCGTACCTCGGTTCAAGGGCCAGGAGCTTGGCCACGAAATCCTTGGCCTGCGCGGAGACGTCCTCGAAGAGTTCCTCGGGGAAATCGACGTCGCCGTGGGAGATGTTCTGGAATGTTTCTTGATCGGTCTCGCCGCCGAAGGGCGAAAATCCGGTGAGAAGCACGTAAGTGGTGACGCCGAGTGACCTGGATAAAAAGGAAAAACGGCGCGTTCGCAGGAAACACGGTCAATATTTGCGCGTGAATCAGAGATGGGTTTGATAAGGACGACGGATCGACATTGACACGCGTAAATGGCGCCCGCCAAGGACGCTTCGGTCTCAAAGCGATTCTAATTCCCCATCTTTTTACTCACCACATGTCCGCCGCCAACGTTATCGGTTCGTAGTGCAAAATCTCCGGGGCTGCAAAATTTCATCCATCAGTCATGAGAACATACGGAAAAACTCTCCGTGGCCGGAAGTGATTCGAAATCAGGGAAAAATCGACCAATTTCTCGCAGTGCACTTTTCTTTTTTTCCAAAAAAAGTGCTTTTTCAGGGCACCGTCACGTTTTTACAAATAAACTCAAAAATTCATCTGAAACCGAACGTATTCCATTCCAACTACAAAAAGAATCAGAATCATTCTGGCTCTACTTTCGCTTCCTCACGTGGGCCCGATCAATGACTTTGTTTTTCCCTTTCGAAACCTCGACTTGATATTCATCCAGAAATGAAAATGATCCGGAATTTCCCAGAGAGGAATATCTCGAGGACCGAAGACGCAATTTCGAAAATTGAAATTAGCGATAAAACTTGGGGTTTCGGCAAATTCCGACATTCCAAAACGCGATTTACAGACGATTCACGAGGCAGCATAGGCGTTCGAGCGTGGGCTCGACTGACGTCATTTTCCGATTTCATTTCACATATTCTACCAAATTCAACGAATATTCTTCACCCCAAATAAAACAAAGTGAAATACTCGACCTAAAATTATAGTTTTATACATTGGTCGAAATTTAGAAAACGATAAGTATTCAGTGTTGAAGTATTTTGTGCGTGCATCAATTTTCGCTGAAACATTTTTTTACTATGAATACATTTGCCTTACCCACGTAGTCCGGGGTTCCCAGAATTTCACGCACTTCAGCGCCTTCCAAAATCACCCTCGAGATCTCAAAATCGCATAGTTTTACCTCGCATTCAGGAAATGAGCCCATCATTACGAGATTTTGTGGCTGGAAGAGAAAAATATTTCACATAAAGTCAGCAGAACTTTGGTATTCATGGATTCACAAAATGTCAATGATTTTTATTGCTCCTGTTCTACATTTCATCCGATTTTCTCTGTTTATCCACATTTATTGTAGATTTTCATTGCTCGAAACATCAACAGAAAGCCAATACTGTTCGAGACAGTGCCGATTTACCCCAACTCCTTATAATGGGACGTGTGGAGGAGGCGTTTATAGCACCGCGCGAAATAACAAAGCGCGAGCGACTTACGCAATTAGTCGCCGCAGTGCACTGTTATTAACGGTGTGATCATCGAGGCATAATCCAGGAGGAAGTGCGTCGAGCACAATGTCAAGTAGTTCATTTCCCAGCGCGCGATAAAGCAAAAATCATCATGAGCCAATTCATCTGTATAATTGCACATTTTCATATATCGACTACAGTAAAACACGAATATGATATTTTCAGATATGAAGAAAAATGTGAAGAGAGGAAAATGAAAAAAAAAAAAAAAAAAAAACAGACGAAAAAAGTTACTTTTCCTCTAAAATTGCATTTTTTTCCTCGATTTTCGCGCGCATCAATCGAGTGAAATAAAAAAACGTGCATATCATAAATTACGGATCGATGAAAATACTCATCAAGAATCCCAAAATACCAGAAAAACAACCAGAAATAACTAAATGAAAATCCAAAAACGATTTTTCACAATCACATCGCGTACGTTTTCAGCATGACTGGCGACGATTATCGTTTTGTAATCGGAGTTCATTTCGATCAGTATTCGAAACGCCGAGGTTAATGAAACTCTTTTTCAAAAAAAGTCACGGTTTTCGTCGTAAAAACGGATCGAACGGATTGATTTAATCGAGTTTTTGACGAACGGGGAATGGCCGATCCGACATTTGCATTGCATGAGCCGCGATTCCGCGTTCTATTTTCGAAGCAAGAAGCTGCATCGAGTTTTCGAGAACGTAATTAAAGTCCATGATTCATAATTAACCTAATTATCAACGTGTACCGATGCGCGCCCCCAATTACTTTTTGGTGCATTCATTGCGCCGCGCAGTCGTTTCATGATCGCCTTTTTTAAGCTCCTCGCTTCATTTTCATCATTACCAGCAATTAATCCTTCGGTAATTCGATTAATTTTATTTGGCGACTGTCATCGAATAACTCATTGTACCTGCTGTAGGACGTGGGCACTTTTTATCTTTCTTCGAAAGGGGCGTAGGCAGAGGGGGATTTCCGAGGGTCTGAAACTCTCCCCAAATCCAGGTAAAGTTAATTATCGTTTCATGTTGGAATTATAGTCGTTATAATCAAAAATGAACGATCAAAATACAAATAATGAAAAAACTTATGACAGCAAAATCCTTGGGCATAGTAATGGAGTGAGCGAAAAAATTTCTTTGTAGAAAACAGTGGGAAATATCAAATTCAAAATGTGCTTACGGACATTCGGAGGATATAACAAATGGTTTCTAGTAAGTTGATGGAAATAAATCAAACATCAAGAATTCCTTAATTTCATCAACTTGGGAATAACAATAATCTTGGCTTCTGAATAATTTATGCATGAATAGGAATATAATGGTAAATGATTTTCTAGAATAATGTAGAGTGTAAAAATTTGAAAAGTGATTCAACCCAGGGAGTAATAGAGAAAATAAGAAATTATGAAATATCTAGCCAAGATTCTAGGAAACTTTAAATTTTTGAAGATCAAATATTTTGAATCTGTATAGAAACCCATAGAGCTTGGGTTAGGTAAATCCAATAGAAATTTTGTAGGAGTGCTGTTTTCTGATATGTTTCAACAAATATTACAGATCTATGAAACTTGAAATTCTAGAGCGTCGTATTCTACGAAACTTACTTAGCAGTATATGGAAATACGAGAAAATGCTACAAAACCTTTTTGATAATAAAAATACGAAAGTGCAAGAAATCTATGAAATACTGAAAATCTACGTGGATGCGATTCTCTCAAAAATTTGTTAAAATACTTATTAGTATCAAATTCAAATCCTCAACCATCAAGTTCCAGAAATTTACAGAGCAATCTACGTAAATATACGAAAATACTATAGATCAATAAAAAATACAAAATCTTCTGCAATTGGAAAGATACTAAAAAAAAGAGGAATACTGAAAAAGAATAATATTCAAAAACCATGTACTATCTATAATTTTTTCATAAAATTGCGAAGCTATGAATTCTAGGGCATATCTACATAAATCCTAAAAAGATACACAAACATCGATGAGAATAGAAGAAATTTCTCAAATCGTATAATAATCAATGAAAAATTACGATTGTAAAATTTACTGTAAATTTGTGTAAGTATAATCTCTATATTATCATCAAAACTATCACAACCATCATCAATTTTCAATATTTTAATAGTTTTCGGTCACTGCGTCCTTCATTTTTAATTCTCAAAAAATGTGAACCATAATGTTATGAATATTGATGGTAATCGCCTAATTTTACATGATAATTTTTTTCTTACGAAATCATTGAAATCGATTACGTTACTGAAATTTTCATTGGATTAATATTATTTGAAGAGAATAAGCTACATCCTTGAGTTTTATATGGTGAACTGAATTATGAAGAGATTATCATGAAAAAAAAAAAAAAAAAAAAAAAAAAAAAAAAAAAAAAACTTTTTTCTCATCGTGGAAATAGATGTAATATCAATATTTTTGATATTCTTTAATCAGTTGAAGAATAATTACTTGTACTCTACAATGACATTGAATTTAATGATCGGTAACTGAAGTGAATTACGGAATAACATCCAATCAAATTCAAAATTACGAATTTCCAAAGTTTGATTTATTCATCGAATATATAAACGCCATTAAGACCGTTGGAGACGGTCTTCTCGAGAATTCCTGAAAAATTTTTCCAAAATCATCCAACGCGCTACATTGTACCTCTCATTTACAAATGTTTGAATCCTTGGCGAAGGCAACGTGGGCGCTTCTGAATATTCAAATCAGAAACCGCGACTCGCGTTCATACGAATAATGACAAATGCGTTTAAAAATAATGTTCTCGCATTATTTTCAAGCATCCGCTTTTACATTGGACACGGGAAATCGCAGAGGCCGGTAATTTTCCCCCTCGAGCCCCCTCCCCCTCCCCCTAGCGCACTTTCAACGATCGTTTTCCACATCGTCCGTAGCCAACAATGACGATTTTCGTAATCGTAAAAAATGACGCGTGCTCCTCGATGATAATGATCCGCGTGGGTGTTTCGAAGCGCGTTCGCCAAATTTCACGATCTTGTTTGGACAACAAGAGTCCACGTGGCGATTTATGGACTTTTCTGGTAACGAGTAATTTTTGGTTTCTGTTGCAGATTGTGGAATATATTATTCGAGCGATGATGCGAGGATGCTGACTATTCTTACGTTACGTATTTTAGATCGGAACGAAACAATCTTACAGTTTTGTCATCGATTATTGTATTTTTAAAATGATTTCCTCGATAGCTAATGCGAGAAATCTTTTGCAAAGTTCGATTACTGCTTACATGCTTGAAGAATTTCTTCACTGCAAAAATCATCCAACTTTTTTATCATTTATTTTTTGTTTTCATTCATTCAATGTCTTTGCTGGTAAGCGTTGGATCTATAATTTATTTTGATGATTTTTGAAATAATTCTTCGAGCATCTGTATATTATGTATGAAAGAAAGATATTTCATCTGGACATCTTCATTATTTCCATTGGTTGATTTCATTTCAATTGACAATTCATTTGTCCGATTTCGCCCAAAATAACTTTCTACATAAAAAAAAAACCTGTAAAATACAAGACGATCGCGGTCAATCGTTACTTTCTTCTGTCACAAAATTTGCCCAAGTACTTCAATCTGATGGCGAAAATTCGAAAGAGAAAACGAAAATGCGCGTTCTTTTTAGGACGCCAACGATGACTTGACTGGCCATTGGCGATTTATGGCGGCGAAGATTGCGCGGGCCAATTTCGGAAAGTCATTACTCGCAGTTCATTTGCTCTTGGACTCTCGCGGCGAAATAACAAAGGCACGTTGTTATAAATCTCCCTCCTCCCTTTTTTTCACATTTTTTCATTGTTTTTGCGACCCAACCAAACCCCGCATCTCCAAATATGTACGGGACATTGAGAAATGTCTTGATACCCTGCATGAGAATTTCAATTAAAATCTCGCGATAATTCACGGTTCGAGAGACAACTTGGCAGCTTTTTCCGATGATTTCGACAGACATTTTATTTTCGTGTTGTATATCTTGTGGAGGAGAGGAAGAAGGCAAGCATTCGATTATAATTTTCCCGTGTAATGGCTGATTTTCGTACCTTTGACGTCGTGCTATTAGAATCAGTGATTCAAGTATCCATGTCTCAGCCCACTTTTACCTATTCATCACATTTTTCGAGTACAAACTTTCGTCTCATGGGCAAACATAAAGGCAATCTACTCAAATACTACAAAAATTTGAAAAAAAAAAAAAAAAAAAAAAAAAAAAATATTTCAACTTGAGAATAAAAAAATTCACTGGAGCTTTGGAAAAAGTACTAGAATTTTTTAGAATGCTAGAGACACATAAAGGTAAAGTTTTCTGAAAGAACTACTAAAAAAATACGAGGAAATCTATGAAACTTTTAATTCTCGAGCATTAAATTCTGGGAATCTACATTAATAACTGTGAAAATTCTAAGAATCTATAAAAATAGCAGCAATTTTCACAAACTCGGATAATTCTAGAGAATTTCGCGAAAAGACACATACTAATAAAATCTAAAATCAACGGAAAATTTATCAATATACCTGAATTTTGCAAAAAGTACAAGAATTTTGGAAAATACTAGATAAATTTGAAGGTGAAGTTTTTTGAAAAATCTAAGAAAATACTGGAAATCTATGGAGCTTTGAGATGTGAGCATTGCATTTTAGAGATTGATATGGATAACCGCAAGAACTCTGGGAATCCATACGAATATCAGAAATTCTTATAGAATCCGTCGTATTCCTATAGTATTCTGTAGCTAATGCTTTGAGTTTTTCTTTGAATCTTCATTATTCATCTGTAGATCTCTAGTATTTTATCATGTATTTGAAAAAATTATGTCTGCATAGGATTGTAGTATTGATAGACTGCTTGCACTTTCAACTTTTTTTAGGTTTCATGAAATTCACTAGTATTTCTACACACTACACATCCGATGCTCCATTTTACAAAATTAAAGCTCAGTTTTGGATTTCGGGAAGGACATATTACGAAACCAACCGATTTGTATCCCAAAATGGCCCTTAGAAATGAATACCGCTTGAATTGAAGGAAAATTGGCTCGATCGAGTGGAATGTAGGATGCATTTATCGAGCAGTGTGAAACCAATGTGCAGCCTTGGAGGTGCATGCATCGAAAAATCGCATCATCCCGGGGCAAATGTACGCGACGGAAAACGCGCGCGGCGCCGACCCTGAGCTCGCTAATAGCCTGTAAATACCGATATTTATGCGTCACTTCGGAACTTTATCCTTACGAGGAAGGAAGAGACGCCAAATGCTGGCACGATTAAGCGCGCCTCCTTCTTGCGAGCCTGATGGGACGCGACGGCGCGTAAATCACGCGTCGGACCTTCGCGCTTTCGGGCCTTTGCGATTGCGCCGTATTATGCGAAAGCCACGTTTTTGGAACGAATCGTTTTTCAAATCCGGAGCAATGGAAGCTTTGGAATGAAATGGATCCTGTTGCTTTCAACCCGAGAAGAAACTGCAACAATTTTTCACAACTTTTCGGAAAAGAAAATAAAAGTCGTGCTTAACTTTGCTTTTCTTTCCCGTTCTCCTTCCAGAAATTATTATATCTTGAATTTGTTGCAATTCATCCAAAGATACCTAGATCGCAATCAAAATTTTGGGGAAAACGTGACGTTTTTTCAATGTAAAAAAAACTGTTTCAATTATTTTTGATGGGTTTTACAGTTTACAGTTTTACGGCTGCGAACAATTTAACAGTATATTCTACAGCTGAAAAAGTTTCCTCTTTTTCGAAAATTCAAACAGTGTTTACAGTTGTAACGTGCAGTTTCAACAGTTTCAACCTTTTCGGCAATTTAGATACATTCACAGTAAATTCTTCATTCTGCATTTCCATCATTCTCGACAGTTTTCATGACTACAGCAGCTTTAATTGACTTCTCAAAGCTTTTTACATTTTGAAATTTTCTTTAAGGTTTTTCAAATTTAACATCATTCATAACACTGCACATACAGTTTTTGCAGTCTACAATATTGAGAATTTTCTACAGTTCTGACTACTTCTACAGTATATTCTACGGTTGAAACAATTTAATTTCTTTTCGAAGAATTTGAATAGTGTTGGCAGTTGACGAATGCTTGGACAGTCTTGATAGTTTCAATGATTTCATCATTTTCGGCAGTTTTAACGATTTCTCAAGTCTCCAACATTTTTGCTACTTTGCACATGAAAATATTCATCAACATTTTTATCAGTTTCGACAGTTTCGATGATTTCAACAACAATTTTTTTTTTTTTTTTTTTTTTTCCTTTTTTTTTCAACTGTTGATGATTTTGAAAAATTCCTTGACTATGGGGGCTTGCGAATCATTTCGAAACATTCAAAATATCCACAAAACTGCCAAATTTTCATTTAGTCGTTCAGTTTTTATTCAGTTTTCACGATTCGTCCAATTTGTCGAAACTGAGTCAAAAACTGCAAAACTTGCAGAAAGTATCGAAACTGCGAAGCCTGTAAAGCTTTCATCATCGCTAATTTTACGTCTAACAATTTTTCTAAAACCGTATCCTCGACTCCAAACAAACCTCCAAGCTGATCCTTAATTTAAGAGTTGTGTACACCTTGAAAACAGGTGAAAGCTAATCCTTAAGTTCAGGGTGAATTTTTCATGAGTCAACGCGGAAAAAAAGATATACATACTAGCATGTATCCCAACACGTATTGCTCTCTTCAAAAAGGCAAAACCAAGGCTACGTCGACGGATACACAAGTTGCAAAGCCAATTAAATGTTTCATAACGAAAATTTGATCAACCCTCGAAATCAATAGAATAGAAACGAAAATGTAATATTACAAAATAATGCCGCAGTGGAAAAATTAACCGATAAAACATTGAAAAAACTTGTCCCTGCGAACATTGGATAATATGAAAAATGAATGACTAAATTCTTGACTCGAGTTTTTTTTCTGAGCCATCGAGTAAATTGAGGTGAAACGAAAATTTTTTTTTTGACATAATTTTTGTGAATAACATGTGTCCTTTTTCTTTCGAAAAGTCTCGTCAACCAACGGCAAGAAAATATTTCACCCTCAGATGTATTGGGTTGGTAATTTTGAACGAACAATAGAAAATTTCTAAAAATGCACATGAAGGGATTGAAATCACTTTGGAGTATTTTTCATTTATTTCTTGTTTTTGTTCATGGGCATGACTTTCTCTCTCGATAACTTTGGCGTGCTTGCAGTTGGCATGATTTCTAGTGTGCAGTATCGCGCGATCAACTCGAGCCTCTGGCAGCATTATACACGCGCGGTTTCACACATCCAAGAGCTTCACACATCCACAAGAGCTTCGCACATCCACAAGAGCTTCACACATCCACAAGAGCTTCGCACATCCACAAGAGCTTCGCACATCCAAGAGAGCGCGACCTTTTATGGGTCGGACTTACCTTGATGTCCAAATGGGCAATATTTCTCTCGTGGAGGTAGGCAAGTCCTTCCACTAGCTGCCTGACAAAGTGAACCACGTCACCTTCGAGGGGCACCAAATCGCCGTCTATCAGCGTTTGCAAGTCCCCGCCGGGTGCGCTGCGCAAAAAAAGCGACACGCGGAAATGATTTTATGCATCCCAACTTGGACTTGCTTATTTCTCACAGCCGCCCAGGCACGGCCAAATAAATACACGGGGACATGGGCATAATAAAGCACAACTGGACAATTCGAGATGGGTCGGTTGGGGCTTCGATGCTCGGACATTTATGATCTTATACTATGATCCTTTTTTGTATCTGAATGCGAGAGTTTGAGAGAAGGCAACTCACTACTCCATCACCAAAATAATTTCCTTGGGCGTCTCGTAAACGTCGTGGAGCTTGACGACTCGCGATGATTGGGAGCACAGGGACAAGAGCGCTATTTCGTGGCGCAATTCCGCGCTGCAGTCCGTGTTAAATCGTATCCTCGACGAGTATTTCGCCGCGTACATCGTTCCCGTGGACCGGGATCGGCATTTGTAAACCTTCGCCCACTGGCCACTGCAACAAACAATATCGAGAAGTTGATTGCGAATGCGTGCAAGCAAAAAAAAGAAAAAAAAAAAAAGAAAAAACAGAATTCGTCTCGAATTCTTCAAAATTATCGATTTTTCGGGTGCATTTCAAGTGCAGTTTTTTCTCGCGAAGATTCGCTTTCAAGAGAAATCCCAATACATAGCATTTTCCAATACATAGCATGAACTGGAGCGGAACAACGAACATTCGCATGTCCAAATTTGAAGCCAACTCATCTGAATTCTGTGCAAAAAAGTTTGATATACCTTCATTTGAGTATGGAAAAATGAGAGCACGAATCTTTGGGCAATTCGTAAAAAAGGAAATCGCTGTGAAACGAAAGATTTATTGCCCAAGATGTAGGCGAAAGGAAAGAGAAGATTGCGCAAAGTTAAGCGAAAATAACCCTGCGTGGTATAGAAATCTCGCAACGAATCAACGGCGTCGCGGTTTTTCCTAATGCGCGGAAAGCGCGGAAAACGAGGCGCCCCGCGAGTGTCGATTCGTCACCACGCTGTCCCAAAGTGGAAATGAGCGACTCGTCGTCAATTAGAGGTCATTGTTTTTCCCAGTCGAACAAAGCTTTTGTCAACATAGCGAAAGTTTGGGAATCGATGCCTTGTATTCGCATGAAAATCGCGAAACTGTGGAAAATTCGAAAGACGCGGGACAGAAATATCGATGCCGTAGTTGAATGCGAACGTCTCGTTAAAGCTTGCATCCAAAAATTGGAACGATTCGAAACCAAAGTTGTTGTACCAATGTGCACGACTGTCCCGCGAGTCTTAAACATCGTCTCCCAAGTTACCCATGACACATCCCACGATCGCAAAGAGCATCGTAAAACGATGGCAAGCCAAAGTTGAAAAAACTGGGAGGAGTGAAAGGCGGAATGGAAAAAAGAAGAGAGCGAAGTGAGTTTCGGGTATAGGAGGAGAGGAGGGAATTCGCGTGTGCAAGGTCGACGCCACGGCGCCGGAACAAGGCTGCGTCGTATTTTTCCTCAGCGATCGGAGCTCGTGCTCGCCGCGACGTTTCAATTCCCCGCGGTCGTCACGGATCGTGAGATATTGGCCCCGGCGAGCGAGCGAGGGGAATCGATCAATTCGACGTTATCTCGCTCGTACCCGGGGCCCTTCCCCATCCTCGTTATTTTCGCTCGCGGCCCCGAGAGTAACGAGGGCGCGATCAACTTTAATCGCGTTTAATTTTCATTCCGATCCCGTTTTTTCGCCGCTCGTCCGTGTCCTCAAACGCGAAAAATCGTTCCCACCAACTTTTTTCGTTTTTTGCTGGAAAATTTCCACTCGCAACAAGTCGCTTCAGAGATATACGAGTTTTTGCGAAATTATTCAACCGTCCCACAGTAATGGCAGTTTTGGCAGCTGTCAGCGCTTATTTTGCAGTTTTATTATTCCATTTCGCGTGGCATGTATTATTGTTTATTACCTTTTTGAGAAATTCATAATAGTCACACGTTCAGGAAATGACACCATTTTTGCGACACTATTTTCATGTTTTACAGCAATAACAGATTTGACGGAATTCGTAACTTTTAAACAGTTCTTGTACAGTACGTTACTATTTAATTTCGTACCGCACGTCTTGTTGCTATTCTTTTTTTTTTCTCCAAACGTTTTCAGTGACACTCGCATTTCGGGCATGATTAATTATGTTTTTGCAGTACTAATGAAATGTTTACAGTTATTGCAGTTTTGACTCGTTTTGCAATTTTTCAACACTTCTTTTACGGGTTTTTTTTTTCAATTCTATATTCCATGCCTTACTGCTGTTCGGAAGTTGTGACTTATTTTCCGCTACGAATGTTACTAGCCCGTAAACCCATTTTTGGAATTTTCTAACAGCACTTGAGCATATAGTTGGCAAGAAAAATCGTCCATTGTCCGAAAAAAAAGAAAAGTTCCAAGTGCTTTCTGCTTTCAAAGATTGATTGCAGAGGCGTGAAAAGTTGTCACGTATTATGAACCTGTTCCGGACGAGAGCCTTAACATATTATCTATTTTGCCATTCTACTCTGGCTGTGTTCTATTTAAATAGAGCACTAGTCGCTTGGAGCTTGAACTCGTATAAGAATCGAGGATTGAAACGAGCATATTTCAACAGTACCACTGAATCTCATACTATTTGTAAAAAACAATTTTTTACAAATAGTATTTGCAATAGTTCTGCTAGTTATCAAGTTTTCGTGCATTTTCCGCATTTCTTATAGTTTGAAAGGTTCGTAGAGTAAATCGGTATGGGAATTTTCAAAACTGTTGGGCTGCAAGAAGAAGCCGGCGAAGTTATGAGATTTGAAAATTTGAAAACTGATTCGAAATAGTCAAAATTTCGACTGTACATTAACTGCGATAATTAAACCAACTTTTTTCACAAAATGAGAATAAGAACTTGAACGATCGATTATCCGCGCATATTTTTACAGTAACACTGAAGAGTATCCTTGATTCAACAGTTGGATATATTTCAGGTGGAAATTTTCAAGATTTTCTCTTTTTGATACTTTTACACAAGTGTTTTACAGCTCTAGGGGTTTTTATAGCAAATCAAAGTTCATTCTCAACTTCCAGCATCTGTTAGACTGTAAAAAATGGCAACGCCAGCATCGTTAACTTGTAAATTTACAAAACTGTTTGAAACTTTCGAAATGGGCTTCCAACAATTGCAGCGCATGTAATGGGTATTTTTATGAAATAAGTTTCGTGGATTTCGAAGATCTATTTTTTAATTTAATTTTAATAGATAGTAGCACTGTAGAAACGTACTTGAAAGACTGAAATTATTCTTGTCAAGATTTGACGATCAATAGACTAGAAAATCGCAAGCTTTAAATGAAGATTACTGATCGTTGGTAAAATATCCCTTCTTGAAAAATAGGAAAGTACGTCACCGAGTATTAGCAATTATTCTCGCTAATTCGACCTGAGAGGGCATTTTTCTCTTTTCAAATTAGTGATGTTTACCACTGATGATTAGTTATTTCTTCATCATCATCCACGTATGAGTCAAAACTGACTTGTATTTATTTTCAAGATATGATTACTTGTACAGTAAAAAATCACTGGCTATAGGTAAAATACTACTCATTGTGTTACTCGAAAATCATTAATTGAAAGAAAGTGTACTGCTAAGAATGAATGAATCTTCATTCATTTGATCTGAGAAATTTTATGTCGATGAAAATTGTATGTACCGTGAAAAAATGAAAAAAAAAAAAAAAACAAACAAAACAAAACAAAACAAAAATGGACTGACCTGGCGAAAGGCTTGGCTTCGATCTCGTAGTGTTGTGATATGGGCCCGATCTTGACGACCCTCGCGAGTTGGGACTCCTGGACGAGCACTAGGCCCTCCTTGACGTGCCTCTCGCTCCACTGCACGCGGCAGCGTCCCCGACATCGCTCGGGGCCCAGGCCGCCCTTGCCGAGGCTCCGCTTGTTCCTCTGGCCCGAATGATTGTTGCTGTTGCTGCTATTACACGGCCTCGCCGAGGACGTCGCCGGCAGGTTTTTGTGCCTCGGCCTCGGCGAGGTCTTCTGCGACGACGACATTGTCGGCGCCTAACCCCAGTCATCACAAATTTACGCTCACCAGTACTATTTCTAAGCTTACTTTCTACTGAATTTCAAAAACTAGATTCACATCTGAAATAGTTCCTGCATTTGTGTCAAAACGTTTCGTCTCATCAAACCTTCAGCGAATTATTGGGCCCTTTCCAAGACAGACGAAAACGTTGCAATCGAAAATCACATTCAACACAATCATATGACAAATTTATTTATTTCAAATGAATCTACCTGGTGGCTCGCATGGTGGTAGATCATTATCACCGGGGGCAAAAAAACTCTGTCTTAATATCCCCCGTCGCAAAAATCCTCAAACTCGTGAATGAAAACGGTACGAATATCAGCGCGACTTTGTTGGATATCCGTGGATCGGTTTCCGGTTCCGGTCGCGGGGGCTCGCGCGGGGCCTCGCATCCTGGGGGTTTTCGCGGGGGCGGGGGATCACGTGTCGCGGTCCAGCGCGGGCCTGAAACTGCCCGTCGCGGGGCCCGCGACGCGAGAAAAACACAAACGACTCCCTCTCCCGGCGATCTCTTCGTCCTTGTCGCTTTTCGAGCGTTCGCTTCGTTTTTCTGCGAGACTTTGCCACTCTTCCCCCCGGACGATTTGCGACCTTACGTGGGTGGAAAATGTGCCAAAACAGCACGTGGATCCTTGCAAAATTAAATTTCTCCCAGACGTGACCGTGTACTCTCATGGCATTGCAATAATTAAGCTTCTTCATTGCTCTTTGCAACAATCATTCATCCTTTTCATACCGAAAAATGTAATAATCATCATTTTTCCGTTATCATATAGAAATTATTGTCACCATTCACTATTTCCTACGCTTCCTAATTATATGTGTAATTACTCTTGCAACAAGCTTCTATGTATTCTAAAATTTACGATATTAATTATAATTAGGATAAAATACAATTTGTTCGTGAATACATCATAATATTTTCTTCATTCCTCGAGGATTTAGTCAAATATTTTCTGGTCCTTTCCAGAAATGTGCTAAATAATAAATGATATTGAAACAAAAAAAAAAAAAAAACACAGTTTTTCCCTTCACCGCGCAATGTAATTAAATTCAGCTTAGCAATTGCGTCATATAATTGTAAACACGTAAAATGTATAATTATCATCGTGAATTTTTGAATTTAAAAAAACTTACTCCAAGAAACCATGAAATCGATAAAGTGTACTATTATTCTTATTGTTATTTTTGTTGTAAAAAACAAAATTTTTATGAAATTCTAAGAAATTAACAGGTTTGCAAGTTCATTTTAAAATTCGGAATAATTCTCACTGTTTCTAGAAATCAAATATGCATGAATTGCTCTTGTACCAGGGGAAAAAACACTTGTTCCTCTTTTTTAAATGAAAGAAAAACAACTGTTCATACTATAACACTTGTTCAAATGTACAAAAAACGCAATGATTGTAATTTTTATGATTCTGTATGTAGTTGGTTTTGCTTTCTCAATCATGCAAGTTCTGTTCGAGAAATGACTTTTGAAGAATAATAAAAATAAGAATCATCAATTCAAAGGGATGCTTGGAAACCGGTATGACAACAAGATTTTCAATCGTGTTTTTTATTCAAGTTACATAAATATTTTATATTGTTTTATATATAATTCCCTTAACTATATGTTCTTTGAAAACTCTTATTATAACTTTCAATCGACAGTAAAATCTTACAATATTACCGTGACAACGCAGTTTTCCTAATCATCAAAATATGAAATGTGGCAAATCAGATGTAAATTCAAACGAATAGCTAATTTAAGGGGTTCCGTACCTTTCTGTGCGGACGGATTGAGGATGGTTTGGAGTATCTTTGAAAGTACGTGGCAACAATGCTACGTCACAAAAGTTATAGTTTTTTAACGTATATCGTCCACTTGAAAAAACAAGCATTTGTTCATATAACAATATCAACACTTATTGGCGTAGTTATGCCCCTTTCCCCGAAGCAACCTTTTTTTTCAAGAGGCTTGCGGTGACCACGATGCAAGTCGAACAGGTCAAGTTAAATCGGAAAATCCCAAAAAGTTCATCAGTCTAGGAACATATCTGGTTCTTGAACGATCGCTTTTTTTGAGGAAAAGCTTTTATTTTGCAGATAGAATGTTTGAATAAAATTTCCAGAGCTCAAAAAATCAAAATCTCGAGGAAAACGTTCTTGCATACAGAAAAAACGTAATATTCACCTTTTCAATCGTTCAAGAACCAAGTACAATCCTTGGCTGATGAAATTTTTTGGATTTTCTAATTTCACTTGACCTGTTCGACGAAAAGGGCCACAACGCTGACAATAATTTTTGATACTTTTATATGAACAAATACTTGTTTTTTTCAAGTGGACAATACACGTTTTAAAAACGATAACTTTGGTGCCATTACGTTATTTCTGCATACCTAAAAAATTACTCCAAATGATCCTCGATTCGTCCGCACAAAAAGGTAGTATATAACCCCTTAAATTTAAAACACGGTAATAACAGTTAAAACACACGTTCATTTACTATTTTAGGAAAATTCTATTCTTCATTATCTGGGTGTTCGTTTTGGAAAAATGTGAAGCAATTCAAAAAACAGTGCGTTTGTCGTCAGGATACGATATGCCAGTCTTCGGTCTCGGAACATGGAATGTAAAATGCTTTTAATTGGCGTAATTTTAAAAATCTATACCAATAATTAGTCAACTCTGACCCTTAACGAAATTTGCAATATTTTTATCATATACATATAATGTAAATCGAAAAATTTGGTTGAAACGAAAAAATAAAATGTAATTGATAAATAATCTTTGATATATATATATATATATATATATATATATATATATATATATATATATATATATATATATATATATATATATATATATATATATATATATATATATATATATATGAATTTTTAGATGGAACTCGAGGAAATAGATTTAGCCATTTCAACAGCACTGTTTGCTGGTTATCGTCACATAGATACAGCTTACGTGTATGGAAATGAAAAATACATAGGAAAAAGTTTGCAAAAGTGGTTCGAACAAGGAGGAAAACGAGAGGATCTATTCGTCACATCGAAAGTATAATTAAAAAAAAAAATAATACTAATAATAATAATAAACAGAGGCTCGAGTAGAAGGGAATCACTAGGATTGAGATTCGTGAAATAATTCGTATAATTGCATACATAAGAATCATGAAAATTACCCACCTTACATTATTGTAATAAGGAAAGTTCCTTTTTTCAGTTGCCACCATTCAGGAACAAAGCTTCGTACGTGAGAAAATACTTGAACATGTCACTGAAAAACATGGGCCTCGATTATTTGGATTTGTATTTGATCCACATGCCTTTTTCCAATGATCGAAATGCAAGTAATTTATTTGACAAAGAAGATAATCCAATGTCCACGTGGAAGGTAAAGAGCACAGTTATTTGCATGATTCTCTTTTTTAACCAGTGATTATTTACGATCATCACAAAGGAATTTTTTTGATTTATATTTTTTTTAATTGGCTTCTAGTACCCTTGTAAACGTCAATTTACGAAATATGAGAGAAATATAAAATATAGGAAGAAAAGTGAGAATTATACAATTTAATACGTTTTTTAGGAAATGGAAAAACAAGTGGACAAGGGTCTCATTAGATCGATCGGTTTGAGTAATTTTAATGAAGAGCAAATCCTGGAAGTGTGGAACAATGCAAGAACAAAACCAAGCAATTTACAGGTACAATTCAATATTCATTGATTCATCTAACATTAATTCATCATTATTTCTTTTTATTACTTTTCCTAAATATAATGATGTAGGATAATTTATTCGAGGATGAAATATATTGATACATCATTAGTTAATTATGGAAACAATACATAAAACGAAAGACTTGCATCGATATAATAAATAATTGCTTTCGTATACATCTTAGAACTCTATTTATATGTATTTAAATGTATTTATTCATATGAAAATGGAAAATACAGCTTATACAATTTTCTTCGCAAATAAGTGTCGAAGTAGTTATACGAAACTTTTATCTTTTGTCCACAGGTTGAAATTCACGCATATTTACAACAACGAAATCTCCGTGAGTTTTGCAAATCACGAAACATTGCAGTAACCGCGTATTCTCCTTTGGGAGCTCCTTATGCGCTGTCATTATTTAGAAAACTTTATAACGTCACGTTGAACTATCAACCAGAATTACTAGGGCTTGAACCAGTAATAGAAATTGCTGGAAATCGTACGAAAACCACAGCCCAAATTTTATTACGTCACTTATTGCAAAATGGAGTTACAGTGATCCCAAAAAGTTCATCGCCAGAAAGGATTCAACGGAACATGGACGTTTTCGATTTTGAATTAAATGACAAAGAAATGAAAATACTCAACGATTTGGATCGAGGACCACGAGGAAGAATATACGATTTTTTGTTCATAAAAGGGTATAAAGGTTCATTACTTTCTCTGAAGATTTCCCGAGTATACGAAGAAAATGTTATTCACAGGATCAAAAATAATCCGTATTTTCCATTCAAAGACGAATTGCTGGAGTTGGAAAAAAAGGCGAAACGAGGAGTGTAGTAAAATATTGAGAATAACAAGTTATGTATATGTATGTAAAATAGTGAAGTAGTAAACTAGTGAGAAAATGAAAATGGTAAATAATAAACTACACGGTAAACTCGTTGGCGAGTAAATGATTCAAATGGTAAACTGGTAAACTGGTAAACTAGTAAACTAGAAGCCTTCTTAAATCGTTAAACAGTAAAGTAGAGTTGACTGGTGAACAAGTGAAGAAGTAGAACAGTAAACTGGTTAACTCGTTTAACTGATAAGCTAGTGTAAACTAGTGAGCTAGTTAACTACCGAAATCGTAAAATAGTAAGCTCGTAAACTAGCTGGTCAACTAGTCAATTAATAAGCCAGTAAACTACTGAAATTCTAAAATAGTTGAGTAGTTAACTGGTAAACCAGCGAAAAGTCGAAATGGTCAACTAATAAATTAAAACAGTATTCTTTTACCGTGAATCTTGTGAAAAAAGTTTTGTTGCTATAAATTAATATAATTAATTCGATTATGCGGGCAAGGGGTTGGGGAGCAAGATTTCGTGCGTACTGTACGAGATCCTTGATGCGGGCCTGCTTGTATTTCATCGATAACTGCGCGCATAATGCATGTGCATGCGATGCATTTATGTATGCGCGTGATTCGTCGATTCCGGCGCAGGACTTTTCCCGGCGTCGCTCGCAAGGAAGCAGCTTATTATTCCTTCCTTCCTTCCTTCCTTTTAGCCTTTTGTCCCATCCTCGATCGCATTGTACCATCGCGAGGTATTCACCGGATATTTTTACAAGCATATTTTTCACCTCGTTTCCGTATGCATCCACTTGAATTAGCAAATTTACCTAGCATCGTTGAATATGCAGCAAAGGATTTGACAAGCTCGGGAGGAAATTTGAATCGGGACTCTGAAGATGAAATCGAAGAGGAATTGAAATGGAAATGAGCATTCGTGATTTTCTCCAGAAAGAACATTTGAAAATCACTAAATTTCTATTTTCCAATCTATTGATTCCCTCACTGATTGTGCTGATTGTTGTATGAACATGAAAAGCGATTCGTTTGTTCAATAGTTTCAGCCCCATTCACCACCTTCTAATCCGTTTCCAATGCCGATTCGATTCCTCTTAACCCCAGAATGCAAAGCACGCGAAAATCCCATCGTCTATAATTCGGAAAGTGTGCAGAGTATAGAGGCAAAGCTGGCCAAGAGGAAGAAGGCTCGAAGCAGGAAGCGTCAGAAAAAGCAAAATCTAGAGACTCTCAATGGTGAATCGCGGCGTATTACGCCGTTTCGCGATAGCATCGGGGGGGGGGGGGGGGGGCATGGAAATGCATCGCGTCGTAAGGCCCCTACGCGCTCATTATCATATTGACGCTTTCGCCTTATTCCAAAATCAAACCCGAGAGAAAATGTCCCCCAAACGTTTCCCTTTGTTCTCGCGTTTTGGCGCTTGTTTCAAAAGTTGGCCTGCATACGAGGCTGCGATCGTATCTTGAAGAGAGCGCTTGAATTATGGAAGAGAACATTTTACAACGCTCTTGTCCTCTCGATTCGAGATCTCGATAAGAGTTCGCGTTTTATCATCAGCATCTCCCTGGGATGCAGGGACCTTATGAAACGTCGAATGGGTCGAGAGCCACGACTTTATATTTGATAATTCAGCTAAAAAGAGACGAGGATTCCGGAGAATATTGGCGAAATCGCTCGGGAGAACTTATGCTCGTCATTATTGTAAAGCAATAAATAAATGGTGGTTAAAAAGAGGATGGCAGAAGTAAGGCCGCTGAATAAAATGAGCACCACGAGATGGGCGCTCGGTTTTTACGGGGGCTGAATAATTCAGCGCGCGAGAAATGCTCGGCGACAGGTGACAAAGAAGACGTCGTGCGCAGCGACAGCGATGATAAGAGTTTCGGGTCGGAAATTGCGTTCGAGGGGCCTCGAAACGCGGCGTGTCTCTTTCTTCCGCGACCTGTCGGGCCGGTCGAGAAATTCGATGTTTTATTCATCGCGCCCCACGACGCGCGAGAAGCGCGAAAAAACGCCCGATCATTCCTCGGTGCAATGAAAAAAGACGTACGCTCGAAACCATGATTAAAACTGATTCTTTACAATCGATTCTGGAGATGTTCCGCTGCGGGAATTGTGTGGGATATTTATAACTATGCAAACCATGCGGTATTTATGAAATTTCGCACAATCGAAAATACGCCATCCCACGAAAGTCGTTGAAATTTTGGACATTCTAAAAAACTTGAGCAAATCTGAAGTTCGTTAATTGTCTGAAAAAATTCGAAACATTCGTACAAGTTCAGGGAATGTTTATAATTTCGAGATCATTGCTCATGCAAAGGATACAATGATCTTCAAGATGTTTAGTTGAAAGGATTTTCGCAGCGAAATACATTGACGATGTTTCAAGTGTCGCTAAAAATAGCGCGTTCGAACCGCTAATACGGAAGGTCGGAATGTTCTTTCTTTCTTCGAGATCATTTTAATTGAAATGACGCGCTCACGTGGTTGAACAAGGTTTTTTTCGCGCCGCGAATCAACGCGCCACATTTATGGTGATACCTCTTCAACGCAGCCTGCACTTTGGAGCCTGAAAATTTCCATCATTCACACTGGCAAATTCTGGATAAGTAGAACATTTAGGTGTGATTACGTTTACTTATCAATTATCCCTTACCAACGAGTTTTACCTCAACATTCGAAAAACTTACATTTGAATATTCATTGACTGAATTCACTAAATTGTCAACAACCTCGACATGCAATGCAACATTCAATGTTGCTCATGAATTTGTTCTAAAAGTTACGCATTACCCGAAAATTCATCTCGTAAAAAAAGGTCCGGACCTTGGAAAACTGCACCAAATACATTGAAATGCAGCAAATGTGGGGAAACAGGAGAAGTTACTCGGGGGAGACATGACTTTTTCATTGCATCGACAGTGCTTAAAACTGTTGCGCGTTTGCCGAAACGCAAGGCTAATTAATCGGAATTCCGGGGACCGCGAAATTTTTCGTTCTTTCACTGGCCCAATTTTCGATTCTTCCTTTCGCTGGGACCAAGCTTACCGCTTTTTATTTCGTGGGAAACAAATTGTCCAAATATTTCGATCGGAACATTTTGAACGTCAGGTTTTTATTGAAATTTCGCAAGTTTATCGATCATTTACGTACGACGAAACATTTTTTGATTTTTGCAAATGCTACAAAAATTTATCCAACTCGTTGAAATTTCACGTCATTTTTTAATACTTTTGTAGTACTCGAGATTTTCATCACGAAATGGAAAAACATCGATTTTTATGCAGATCTCGATAGAGTTTGATATAGAACTCAATTCTATAAAATTCATGATTGTGTTTTAAGAATCTAGAAATTTTTTGACTTTTTCAGAATAATTTCCTCAACTTTTTTTTTTCAATTCGGCTGGCATACGTCGTGATTTCTATCGAGATTTTAGAATCATTGGCGATTATGAAAATATTTTCTCATACATAGTTTTTCTATTTCTTTTCCAATTTCAAGCATCGTACAAACTGTCCAATAGCCCTCAAATATAATTAACATTTGTACGAATCATCAACATTGTTCGTGACGTTTTATTATTTTTTACGTCTCTCGAACTTTCATTGAAAAATGGAAAAAAAAAAAAAAAAAATTGTCATGGATACTTGGAAGACATGCGACGATCAACGTGATCTTGCCAATTTTAATTATACATTGAAAACTATTCAAAAATTTGTGAATCTTGTAAGAATTTGTCATACTTAATAAAATTTCCCCTCATTTCCAAATACTCGTCAGAATGTTGGCATTTCTATTGAAAAATGATCATCTGGCGTGTGTAAAAATGATGTGCTGATAATTGCCCTGTTACTAGAGTCTTTTGCCCAATAATTTAAATGATAATAGAAATTGATGACGAAAAGGAAAATCCTGCGGAATGATAGATCTGCTGCGTAGGACATGGAAAAAGCGTTTTCGAATTCATGAAGGATCCCTCTGTTTGCCGATCAATTATCTATGACTTGCAAAGTGCCCACGCAAAAATCGCCGGCCTCGGCCTTGGTGCCCGTGACATATGAACTCTGGTGGCAAACATTGCGCAATATTTTATTCGGGTTTCGCCGTCGGAATTCGACACTGGCCATATTCATGGGCCTTGCTGGAAGAACTGTGTTTTTCTTTTTTTCGGAAATGGATACCATGTCGTTACAGTGATTCATCATGCCAATGTTGTTGTCGTTTTTCGAGTCGACGTTGCATATGAGGTTATTGAAATTCATTACACGAAATGCTTGTCCCTGGAAATTGCGTTTTCGGTGATTATTTCTTGATGTATTATCTCCCAAGACACGAAGCGATATTACTGGTTTTGTTGGAAATCAGTTGATTGCGACTGCGCGATTCATTACAGTTCGAATTCAAAGAGAATTTTTTTTTATTTCAACATTCACAGCAATGACTTGTGAATGCAACGTGGCCATTTTATTTAAATGTGATTAACAACTGATAACTGGATAAAATGGTTATAATCAAGTCGTGCAAGTGAAAAACGGGGCGAAAAGCAAAAGTAGAGACGAAAAGTAAATGCGCAGGTTATCTTTTATTTTCGTAGTCGACAGGTTGGGCAGCGGGTACAGAGCGTCTCGAGGTAATTATTCCATGTAATTGGACATAGTGAATGCTATCCATTCGGTGTGAGCGGAGGTTCGGGTGTACACTGAAGGAGCGTTGCGAGTGCCGCAGGGGATGATTCCCCAGCTCACGATTCCGATCACTTCCGGTTTTCCATGGCTGTTTATTTGGACGAGTGGACCACCAGAGTCACCCTAAACAAATTTCATTTCATAATACTCATTCATGAAAGTCTCTTATTTTCAATGCTCCTTCTTTCAAATTTTCAAATCCTTGAAAGTGATCCCAGGAGCCGAACCGTCGAAGAAAGAAGAATCTTCCAAACGTCACTTCAATAATTTATTTTCAAGCTTTCGGACCTTCGATTGGGGCCCTCGTCAGGAACTGAACACAAATAAAACTTACGAAATTCTCATAAAATTACAATCCTTTAGACAAAAACTATGAAAACTTGCAACATCTTTCTACATTCAGTCATACTTTTCGAGTTTTCATGTTTTTGGTCGTTGAAAATTAAGGGTATTTGACGTGAAATGTACTTGCTGTTTCAAGGGGCTTAAGCCCCACCCCCCCCTTTTTCTTGGACGATCTTACTTGGAAGGTTTCTCCCTGATGATGATGAGGCATGACTGAATGTAGAAAGATTTTGTAAGTTTTCATAGTTTTTGTCTTAAAGGATGGTAATTTTATGAGAATTTCGTAAGTTTTATTTGTGTTCAGTTCCTGACGAGGGCCCCAATCGAAGGTCCGAAAGCTTGAAAATAAATTATTGAAGTGACGTTTGGAAGATTCTTCTTTCTTCGACGGTTCGGCTCCTGGGATCACTTTCAAGGATTTGAAAATAATACGAATTATAATTCCCGATTAATATTCAACGTTTTTTCAATAGTGGATGGCAAGAGTAATCAATCGTTTGAGGAGGACGGTATCAAGAAATATTTGCGTGAAAGGAAATCATTTCTACAGAAAGGTACAAGTTATTCCCATGAGAAAGTGAACAGTATGGGTAACTATTCGTCCGAAAATGGGTGCGCTTGAATCGCATTGTTATTTCGCGCGTAAATTTGAAACATTATTATTGTTATTATTCATGTTACGGAGCAAGCGGAAACTCCTCCGGTCAAAGGTCCGGTGCAAATGTTGGTTGGGTGCAGAGGGCTCTGGCCCACTACGCTGTTCAATGCGTTTCTGCAAGTTTTCAAGTCCAAAAGTGGGAGGTCGGCGTATTGCATGTTGTTGGGGATCGTGGCTCTGGGGGTTATGGAACCCCATCCAGACAAAAGGCTCATTCCCGTATGGATCACCTCAGCCTGAGGCATCTGGATGGGCTGCACCCAATCGTCGAATTCCAGGGGTCGCTCGAGGAGCAACAGAGCCACGTCGTATGGGCCAACACCTCTGAATCAACCAAATTTATCGCATGTTCAGTTGAAATTTTCCAAGATTTTTCCGGCAAAGTACGAAATTATAAATTGACAAGAATGCCAAAGCATTTTTTTTATTCGGTTGGAAATCAATTGGATAAAATTATTCATCTCCAACAACTGTGATATGTAGAATGATTCACAAACCCTCCAGTAAGCGAATACTCGAAACATTTCATGTAAACGTTTTGAATGTTGATGAAAAAAATCAAGCAACAAAGTGCATGCCTTTTTTATGAAATAAAATCGCGAATAATGATTTTTTCCCACTGTTCACTGTGCTGCGAAAATTTCTTGAAACCTACTGTTCTCCGATATGTATTCTTGCTCGATACACAATATATCAAATAAATGTTCGACTAGCATCGAGGAAAACAAAAGTTGTCAAGATGATATAAATGTTTTCTTGTGTTTTTCAAGATTCCAAAGAAACAGTCATTGAAATTTCGTACCCGGCATAGCGTTCGTGAATGTAACTTTTGGCAACTTTGACGGTTTGCTCGTGAGATTCGACTTGGTTGAGAAGCAGTTTTCCAGCTTTGACTACGAAGTTGTAGCTACTGGAAATGGCTTTTGGGCAGTGAGCAGCTGTCATGACCCATCGAGCGGCGACTATGGAGCCACCTGAAAACAATAATTAATCGAAACATCGAATCAAAGAAAAAACGACAAAGACAAAAAAATCATTATCAGTGTGTTCGAAGGGTTTTTGGACCCATATAATCCGTAAATTTTTTTTTTTGTTTTTTTTTTTTTTCCCTTGAGTCTAACAATTCAATCAATTGATATTTACAAAAATAATAAGCAGAAATCAATTTCGACATCGTTTTGTGAGATGAATTCAAAATGAGATTTTGCTTTAAGAAATGAATGCAATTCTTTGTTGATTCTTCAGAATTTCATTATTTTTGATTGTTGAATTTGATCGTTCTCAATATTTCTTTTTAATTTTTTTAATAAATCGAAGGTATTACTTGAAATCATCGACTGTAGACCCGACGAACCATTTACTGAATTTCATTAAATATCCCTTGTGGGGAAATTCTTCGATAATAAGGAAAATCATCTGTAGAAATGACAACAATGACTCAATATGAAATAATTACCACAGAAATGACTCGTTTTTCCGGAACCATAACCATATTGCAAAGAAACTTGGTAAGGAAATTGTCTTTCCTTCGCTGGTTTCCCTCCGACGATTTTCGAATCGATCAAATCCTCCGGCAATCTCAACCCAATGTAGGGCTCTTAAACGTTTCCGAAAGCGAAAAAAATAAGTCCTCCCGTACAAAAAATACATGAGAATTCTTTTCCCTTTCATAAATCAATTCGTAATACAAATCTGAGAAAAGTTGAACACACATTTTGTTCTTCTCCATTGAATTTCTCGAATTTCGTAAATACTTTCTAGAATGTTTTAGATTTCACTACACTGTATTTTTTGCTTACCTGCAAAAGCAGCGACGAAAACGCAACAAACCAAAGCAAACTGTACGAACATTTTGGTGGCTCTGTTGCTGCAGGCGAAAGTGAGTCAATTTATACAGAAAATCGAAGAGGATTTAGGCAGATAAAGAGATATCCCGATTCAGGTGAAATCTCACATTGATCTCTGCATTTCGCATTATTGTCAAATCACCGATTATTCGTTGCATTCTAGTACAAAAGAAATCGCTGGCACTATCGAATTTCGGGCATTGCTTTA
This sequence comes from Platygaster robiniae, assembly GCA_028476575.1. Classification (NCBI taxonomy): domain Eukaryota; kingdom Metazoa; phylum Arthropoda; class Insecta; order Hymenoptera; family Platygastridae; genus Platygaster; species Platygaster robiniae. The sequence continues at coordinate 944,853 of CM052024.1, forward strand.
TTGTTAGTAGTAATCAGCATTTAATCAGAGGCGATTAAATAGTTTCATCATCTTAATTCAAGAGAGCTACATTGGAAAATTACAAAATTATTCAATAACTCGATCATACCATTTGTGCACTTGCAGTATGAAAGGTGAACATTTCTTCATTTTATTACTTCGTCGATCTGATTTTTCCATTAGAAATTATCATTCACGTATCAATTATTACAATTCTTTCGTATATTATTATCGGTTTACGTTTGATTATCATATTATTCGAAAGCGATATTTTATATTCATTATACATATTCAACATATTGCATTATAATTGACGAAACTTTGGATATCATTCAAAAACTAGATTTTCCGCGAAATTCAAGTTTAAAATACGAAAATTGTTCAAATTTTCAACTTGACCATTCTGATTTTTTTCATCGAGCAAGTATACAATAGTTCGCAGATTCGATTATTTGTTTAGAAACATTTTTTATGAAATTGTAAGTATCAATTATAGTATTATAATAATGATTACACTAATAGTAGTAATAATCATCATCATAAATATATTAACAGCAATAATATTAATTACCTATTTCCTGTTTTATATTGGCATTGAGACAAAGAATTTCATTAGGAATCAATGAAACATCCATCAAGTACGTATGTATGATTATGAAAATTCAATACTATCATTCATTCACATTTGATCATTAATGATAATTATAATATTCGAGTATGGTGATATCTTCCATTTCACAAAAGTTAATAGGATGTATGCAATGAAAAGAAAAATGAATTAATATTATACACGACACACAAAGGGCAAAAACGCACTTCAGCCAATGTATTCTGAACAAACCTGAAGTCGGTCCCTTTTTTTACGTAAAATTTACTCGTCATTCGACAATTCATAGAATGACGAGCAACATTTGTCATATAAATAAAACTAAATATAAATCATCGCCATCAGCTTTATAATTGCATCATTAAAAGAATGATTCCAGGAAAACCTTTTTTTCGTCTGAGTTCAGTTACTATCAGCAGTAATTGCACGATAAAGAAATGAGCGAACTTGAAGAAATCTGGAGTCGATTATCTTGCAGTAAAATATTTCTGATCGTCGTATTATCAAGTTCCATCGGGAGATGCAGATTGGACGAGTACAGTTGTTCCTCGATATGATGGTTTTCGTTCCTTTTTCTGCTGCATCATTATTGAGAAAATGAGCATCGCATGTTCCTGTCAATAGTGGGAATCGGTGATATGGAGTTTCCACGACTCAATCATATGCAGCTAGTGAAAGGAAAGATGCGTTTTCATTCAGAGTTAAATTAGCGTGCAAAATTATTTTTCGATTTTGTGGAATGGCAGTTTTTGTTCAACATCGTCAACGGTGACTTGGGACTTGTGTCAACTGAAGTTGTGTTTAATTTATAGGTCAAAAATTATTTTTTTTTTTGTTCGTTTAGGTTTGTCGGAGTAAATAAAATTCATTTTATTTACGAAAATTAATGACGATTTTTTCAAGTTTTCGGGTTTTTCATTTTTTAGAACTCGGAAAGTATCTATATCCTCATAATCAATCGAAGGATTTCATAATCACTCGGTTCCTGTAGAGTACGAAATTCTCACGATTTTTCACAATTTACAAAATATATTAGCGTTTTATGTCTCTCTGAACATTTAGCCCATTCTTCCGAAATTATGCACAATATGAACAACGGCGTTTTTCAATATTTCATAACTTTCGAAAATTTATAAATTATCATTAAAATTCTACACGATATCAAAAACATCCGTATAATATAATACTTTTCATAATTTATAAATATTCAAAATATTACACAGCTTTTGTAGTAGAACGAAATTTTCCACAATCTACAAAATTCATCAACATTTTTTTTTAAACATTTCCCGAATTACATCGAAATAATTAACAATCTTCGGATTTTATGCTGCTTTCATTACTCGTTAAGTTTTTAAGGTAATATCTGGATGAGGATGAAAATTTCCGAAATATCGACCTCTTTTGTACGATCAAGTATTTTCAGATTTCGAAATTTTTAACCCCTAAAGCACAGTTTCGGCAGTTGTATGGATTTTAACAAATTCATTGAAATCTATAGAATTTTTATATGCACTTTTTATAACAATGAAAACTTTTATAATCGCCGAATAATTGGTGACATCTATTAAAATCTTTTTTTTTGTACCCAAAAATTGTATAAATACTTGGAAATTTGTGAAAAATTGATGCAAGATTTCGGAATGATAACGTAAAGTCACACTTGAAACTTGAAACATGGAACATTGTTGAAACAGAACAAAAATGATAAATTAATTACAACAAATTGCTTTGCAAAAAGAAAAAAATCACCGTGAGTGATATATTTTTCACTTCATTTGGAGTGAGTCATTTTTATACAAAAAGTTGAATGTCACTCTTGAATTCTAGTCAGATTCCTCTATAGGATTCAGAAGAAATGAGGATATGTAATACGTAATTCAATGATAATATTCAAATGAATCCATAAAGGCAATTCGAATTATGAGTGTATTTTGATGCTTCAGTTATGTTTTTAATTGTAAAAAGGATTGCTTTTGTAAAAGGATCCTGATGAGGACCTAATGTTGGTCGAAATATTGAACACTAAATAATGTACATAAAACGGGATATATATTCAATGGAAAATTTTCGGCCCCAAGTTTATTAATAAAAATCAGTATGGAAAGGATCTACAGAGCTTTTGAATCGTCCAATCGAACAACTCAAAACGTTCTATTCGATAAGTGAGCACAATGACGGGTATCGGTAATGAACGACATGTGTAGTTTAACTGTAATTTTTTCCAGCGCTTAGTAAATAATTCGCTTTGGGAATCCCAGGCATTATTCTGTTTCGTACAAATCGTAAATGAGAATTCAAAATGTTCCTATCGGTGATTTGGTATAATGACGCGTATCCGTAATGGATGATACGCCAGTTTTTAAGCTAGAAAAAATTCACTTAGAACGATTGAATGCAATTTTTTCAATTTACAGACGATCGATGCTCGTAAAAATTTTCCTTTCTGATTCTTATTTTATCAACATCATTTACGATGATATTCGGCATACAATTTCTAGCTGGAATTTCAGAAGCGAAAACAGGGTCGTTTACATAATGTTGTAAAAAAAGATACGTAAATGAGTCGTTGACGAGCAAGCTGTGTTTCATATGCGCGGCAGCGTGTCTTCGATTCTCTTGGTCTCCGGTCACAGCCTTGTCCGATACAGAAAACTCCCCTTTGCAATTAGAGTCGTATTTTGGTAAGTACATTCACGAGAATCGCAGTGGTTTCGTTTCTTAAAAATAATGATGCACTTGGCTTCGTGGCTCCGAACGAAATTTTGTCGAAGCAGAAAATGCGCGAATCGGTGTTTGCCTACAATATGTTTTTCGGGAGCTTTCAGAAGTATCAAAATCCACTCAGAATATGCAAAATTGTTATTGAATCTTTTTCTTTTTCTTTTGAGATTCGTATTCGATTCTACAATTTTCAATGATGCTCTTGATGATTTCGTGATTGAATTTGGGGTTTTTGACGTATGGCAAGCAAGTAGTTGCAATAATTATCATACTTTGGTTGCAGCTTGTCAGTACAGTAGCCATCGACATCGTTCTCGTCGAATTTTTATCGAGTCCTAGATGTTTTTGTAGGATTTTGTAAAAACATTTTGAAATCCTGCAAGATATACATCATGACCATTTAAAGATTTAGAGAGTGATTTAGCTAAGAGAAGTAAAAAGTTGACACGTACTGATAGGTCTATCGTAACTCGTAATTCGATTATTCCAACAGCATTTCTTCAAGGGAGGACTTCCAAATTCAACCATGATCCTTTTCAACATCTTCCCGGTCGTTTGCACTATCCACGCAAATTTCGTAAGTATAAAAATTTCCCATCCTCCGTGTACTTGATTCCTTGTCAAATGACGTTAAAAGGAAAATCAACATTTTTTGACTTTTCTGCAAGCTGAAAGCTTCAGCCATATTGGTGGATTTCTCGACTATCCTCAGAAAAAGATTGCTCAGAAAAAGATTGCTCATCCCAAAGATGATGGAGTACACAGTACGAAGGAAGAATTTCTGCCAATACTTGCGATACCTTTTTTCTTAACTCGTACTTGTTCCAGGCCATTCGCCACCACCCTTACGCTCCTGAAGCAGACTGTGATGAAACGGTTCGCATCAACCGTTAGCATGGGAAGATCCAAACTACGAGAGAACACCTATGTTCACGTCCATGCGGAAATAGGCTCTGGAAATAATATTTATGCGTCGACAATCAACAGTTATGCTAAAATAGGAGACAGGAATGACTTGAATGACGTTGCGGTGCAACAAAACGCGAAAGTTGGTTCGAGAAATAACCTTAAAAATACAAATCTTTACCCTTTTGCAACGGTTGGAAGTGAAACATCCTTGCTTGAGCGGAGTGACTGTTGGAAGGGGTGCAGTCATTGGATCGAGAAACGTTATTCGACGGGGAAGTTGCATTGAAGTTGACGCGGTCACGGGAAACGATGTGGCAATTGGACGGAATTCTAGAATGGCGAAATTATCGAAAACTGGAGATAATGTAGGCATAGGCGAAAACTGCGAGCTGGATACATATGGTATTATTGAGCCAAATGCGCGTATCGAAGACGACGTCTACTACATCGGGCCGCAATCTGCCATTGGTTCTGGTGCACGATTGTCAAGGAAAGTCATCGTTGAGCCATACGCCAAGCTCGAATCCGTTAAATATGTGCCAGAGTACGCGGTCGTTGTGGAAAAACCAACCACGTCGTACTTGTATTTGATAAGTTCAGAGATCGATGGCATTGCTCAATGGGAGTAAGATTTTACCGCTCATTTGCGAATACACACTCGAGTTTGAATCTAACGAAAATGTGTGATTTTCTATAGGATCGATGATGCATGCAGTTGAGGAGGCACACAACACGCCTTCGTAAGTGAAACTTTGCACGAAAACTTCTTCTTCGTCGTGACTGACATTGAGAATGACGGAACTTTGATTTTCAGCGTCGTCAACGCCAATTTCGATGCTGAGCTCAATAGAATGATTGACTCGCGATTGGCTCGTTGGATGCGCTCGTGCCAAAATAGTAATTGCAACAATAGTCTCCCCCATGGAAAAATAGTCAGCTTGTATTTGATCGCATACGATGGACTCGAAAGGTAAGAAAAATATGTCAACATTCATCCATCATCGTAATCCCCGCACAATATTCTGGAAAACATTTTTTTCCAGATTCAAGGCACGGCGAAGAAATGTGTCCGGAAGACTTCCATTTGAAAATGATTCCACGGATCATTTCGGTCCCGCTGCTACCAAGAAAATGTAACTTTTTCCTTATTTTGATCGATTTCTTTATTTTTTATTTCTAACCGAAGTCGACCGAATTTTAGATCGTCAGACGCGACACGCGACGGAATGAAAAAATGGATCGCTATCAATCAGCATATCAGGAATATAAATCCTAACGTGCGCGCTAATTTTTGCAAATTCGTTGAACGAGTGAAAAGTGGGAAACGCAGCGTGGTAATCGACGGTACAACGCGATTGAGAATATGAAAATATCTTGTCAAGAATATGTGCTGTATTCAACAAAGTGCGATTGAAACCTTTCATACTGCAAATTATTTACCAGCTGCATCATTTAATTTCTCACTCGGTGATTTTCCATCATCGACAAAAAATTTATCCTACTGTAAAAATTCATCATGCATTTTCTTCAGCGAGATATTAAATGATGTCACATTTGTACAATTTTTCACTGTACGTGGAAATAAAAATGAATACAGCTGGATTCATCAATTAATAAAATTGTGAATAACTGGTTGAAAATGTGGTATAATTTTTTTTTTTTCTTCAAAAAACAGGAAAACTGAAAATAGCGCATCGTTACATGTTGTGCAAGTTTTCAAAGGTGGGAACAACAAACAACGCCTTGTTCGAAATAATCATACTTTTTATTCTCTTCCGTTATTAAAATTAATACAATGCTCGAAAGAATATGTACAGAGGTATCCTCAACAACTACACGAAGACCTTAAAGCATACAAAAGATGAACCATAATTATGCAATACTAACAATATCTCTTTATCATTTATATAAACCAAGCCCGTCAAAAAGCGTCCACAATTTTCGAAAAAAAAAAAAAAAAAAAAAAAAAACAAAAAACAAAAACAAAAAAAGAAACTCCTCCTCATCAATCCCGAAAAAACTTGCGATCGACTCCGTGATCTCATTAAAAAAAAATCCAAAACCTTTCAAAAGCTGGACGCTTCGACTCTTGGCACCGGTATCAAAATACAAAAAGGTATAGTACAAAAAATGCGTAAACTCTTTCTCTCTCTCGTTATCCTGATAAATGGACAACACATGTGAAAATTCTCGTATCACATCGTCCCAAAAATTTTGATTCTCTAAACTTTCCGAATATCCCGAGAAAGTACAAGAATTTTGATTATGCCTCAACTCGCAAAACAACTCGCTAGCGCCGAGTCTAACGAGAAATTTGCTCCCCGAAAATGTACACAAACCGCGCTGTAAAATTATGACTAGTAGCATGTACAAAAAGAAAAACGCGGTTCCAAGAAAACGATGATGATGCCATAAAATACCTCGAATAAATAAATAAATACGAAATTTCCATAAGGCACTTTGAACAATTGCGTTGGGATTGTCGGGATTTGCCGAAAATGGAAAAGGCACGACGAAACACGTTTTTGGTCCGAATTGCGAGAGGCACCGTCAAGGGCGATTTCATGAAGGAAAAAAAAAAAAACAACATTTCCATCCCACCTCCGAGGAATGCTAGACGACTATTGCGGAAAAATTTATATTTACAAGCCGGGAAATTGATTTTTCAGCCCGCAAAAATCTCGCTGGAGAAAGGGCCGGTGTGTTTTTCTTTGTTTACAAAAAAAAAGTATGTACAGGAATCACAAGAAGGACAAGGGGGCGCCACGTGCTCTTTTAGGAGCCACCCTGGACTTGGAAGCGCCGAATGCGGGCCTGGACGGACTCGCACTGGACCTCGCTGTAGCGCGTGAAGCGCCCGGCGCGAACTGGTTCCCGAATCACGACGAGGTTTCCCCCGTGCTCCCTGAGCGCCTCGAGGCCGATTTTGCTGCGCGCCGCGGAGGCCGGGCCGATGTACGACTTCGGGCACTTCGTTGGGTCCGCTGTGAAGCGACTCAGGGCCTTGCTGACGACCCCGTTGCACTCGCGGGGCCACACGCGGTAGGAGTGGTGCCGCTGCTCCCACCTGCAGAAGAAAAGCGAGGCGGCTCATTATTATCATCACTGCGGTGCAATGCGCTACTCGGAGCCTTCTTGGAATTCGGGAAAAGTGACGCCTAAAAGTGATATTTTGAAAAGACTCGATCGCCGCCCCGGACACGTCAGTCGGGCTATGGCGAGACGTAACAAGTTTCACTCGAAAGTAGGTCATCGTGAGTTTCACTTGGCATCTCCCGAGTTTGGCCATGCTGTCAACTACAAGAAGCACTTTTTCACGAACATTTTGTTATAAACAGTACGGCGAGGCATAACAAGTTCGTATGAAAGGTCGGACATGAGGAGAGTCTCTCTTTACATCCGTAGTGAACTTCACGTAGCATCATCAAGGTGCAAAAGACATTTTTATACTCATACAAAATGAATGAAGAAAATGCCATTGCTCAATGACGCGTTGACTGTATGTATTGTTGCCATACGTGGGCAACAGTTTTGGAAAGTAAAAAGAGAAAAATTCAACACGAACCATTGGAATGTAGCTGTGTAATTTGAACATCGAAGGTTGTTCTTATAATGAAAGCAGAGATTTTCGTGACAGAATCATTCAGCGAATGATGGAATATTGATATTATTTGTCAAACGTGGAAAAATCATTTTAGCTCGTAACGAAGACAAAGCGTATGCCTTGAGCTCGAAAAACAGTTGTTTTGCAAAGCACTCCGCAACACACGGCATTTCCTACTCAGAGACACTCCGCGAAGTAGCCTTGCGACGTTCCTTCCCCGGCCTAGGCCGGAAAAGTAAGTTCTTTGCAAGGCCCTGATCCTCGTAACGGGCTGCTCTAATTTTTTTCAATCAAATTTTTTTTTCTTTTTTGAAATTCATAAACTTTGCATGTATTTCATGAGTACGGTATGTCGCTTTCTGCAGAGTGTTTTGCAAAAAGTAGAGTGTGCACCTCGGCCATCAAAGTAGGCCCTCGTCGAACAGGCAGAATTTTCAGTACTCGGCCCATACGGGCGTTTTTTTTTAAATCACCCCCGTACTCGCCTCGAACTGAAAATTCTGCCTGCGCGACAAAAGCCTACTCTGCGGCCTTGGTACACAGTCTACTATTTTCGTAAGAAATGTTTCAAAGCATTGGCTTTGAAATTGATTTTCATAAAAATCATAACATGGTATGACGATGAAGGAACGTACTTTGAAGATTATGATCCATTATTATTCCATAAAAGTCCAGGGAATGAATAACAAACTTTCGATTACGAAAAAAATTAATGAAACCTCTGAAAACGAAAATAATGGTAACGTATGATGGAAAATGCTGAAAACAACTCTTTAAAATGCTAAAAATCTATGTCGATTGAATAATGACAGAAATTTGTGCAATTATTGAAAATATGTCGAAATTTGAATTCCGGAGCATCAAATTCAAGAAACACTTGAATCTAGAGATCTATACGAAAATCCACAAAAATACTGAATATTTGAGAAATAAAAAAAAAAGGACTGTAAATCTGTATGAAAATTACTGTTTTCTGGAAAATCGATTCGAATATTTCAAATGGTTGACATTTTCAATACTATGATAGAACGAACCGAAAAATACTGGAAATCCTTGAAAATATCACAAATTCTTACAAAACTTTGCAAACGCATACAATACGAAGATTCTAGAAATTAAGGAAGTACATGGAATCTTCTTCAGTCATCTAGTCCTTTTTTTATTGGTTTTTTCTGATATCTTCCATAGTGACTTTTTTAATTTCTCCAGTTCCCTGGATTTTTCTTCACTTTTGATATTTCTGTAGTTTTGATGGCTTCTTATGTTTTTTTTTTTTTAATAATAAGAGTAAGTTTCACAATTTTTTACCGTGTAATACCGAGTTATTTCATTTTTCTGTTTTTTTTTTTTTTTTTTTCTATTTTAGTATACTTTGAGCAATTTTACTTTGCATTTCTAGCAAAATTTTCTCAGTTTTGATATTGCATTACTCTTACTTGTCGTACACTTTTCTATATTTTCTGTAATTTTACGTATTCGTATAACGATTTTCATCATTTTGTTAAATTTTCCTTGCCTTTAACGGCACAATAGTTGGTTCTTTGCCCGGTTTACGAAATTCCATTGTTTTTATTAATTTTTTATATTTTTTTACAATATCTTCGCTAGTAATTTTTCAAACTTGTGTTGTTTCAATTGTTTTCCGTAGTTGTTTCCTTTTTCTTCTCTTTTCTTTTGAACGAGCTTCTTTTTGTGCTACTACAGTTTAGTGTATGTAGTTTTGTGGGTCTTTCATACTAGCGCAAGTTTAGCTTGAAGAGTTTTGTTTGCAGTTTCAAGAAGTGTGGCTTCAGTTTGAACATGATTCTTCTTTCTCGTATTTTTCCATGATATCCATGCTTTTCTGTCGAAATTTTTATACTTTTTCAAAATGTTCGCCGCCTTTGAGCTCTGATTGGTAAATTCCTCGACCGTTCGGTAAATTTCTAGATTTTCCGTATTCTTCATAACATATGGAGTCATTGTAAATATTCGCAATTTGCTCCATTTTTTTTTGGTCGAGTTCCATGATGATGAAATAAAATGAATTAATCCAATGATGCAATGAAATCGAGACATTTTTTATTTATTTTGTTTATTTCTCTTCGATTCGCATGTTCTTCGTTTTCCTTATTATCGCCCAAATTTATTTTGCAAACATTGGAAGTTGGCATGATTCCGATGAGGGAAACACGAATGAATGACCAAGACGAAGACAGTTACCTGTCGGACTCGGCCCCCGTGAAGGGAAAACTCGCCCGTCCCTGGCTCCTGCCGTACAAAATGAAGTCCAAGGAGTCGTCCGAGTAAATACTGCTCCGGTCGCTGGAGCTGTCGGTCGAGATCTCGGAGATGGTGTCGCTGCCGGAGTCGCTGCACTGCTGCTCCTCGCCCAGAATGAAGACCGGCGTGCACTTGAAGACCTCCCCAGCGGGCATCGAGTGCGCGGCCATTGCCCGGCGCTGCGCCAAGGCGCTCGTCGCCGGCTCGACCACCACGAACTCCGCGCTCGACGAGAACTTTTGCGCCAGGCTGTCCATGTTCCGCTTGAAAGTGTCCCTCCGATCGGGACTCAGGCCGATCCTCAGGGCCGGGGGTCCCAACTTGATCACTCCGTTGCCTGCTTTCGACGCGCCGCCGCCATCCACGACGCTTTGAGCGGCTTTCTCCTGCTCCTCCTCCTCCTCCTCCTCCTCCTCCTCCTCCGGGGCCTCCTCGATTTCCGGGACGTGCTCGGGTTTGGGACTCTCCTCCCGCACGAGGGTCTCCGGCGCTCGGGGCAGTTCCAAGGGAGCCGCTTCGGGCGCACTGAAGAGGCCGAACCAGGGATGCTCCAGGCATTCCGTGACAGTCAGGCGGTGGCTGAAAAAAAGTAGAAATTACTACTCTTGCTCCTCATCTTGCCGCGCACTATACTACGTCACATAATATTGCCCAGTATTCATCACATCGAACTGAATCAGTTTCCGCAACGCTCAGAAATAACTCATACTCTCGCCAACTTCACATTTATCACGATCACATGGACGTGTACGACGGTGCAGCGTATTATTATTATTATTATTATTATCATTATCATTATCATTATTATCATTATCATTATCATTATCATTATCATTATTATCATTATTATCATTATCATTATCATTATCATTATCATTATCATTATCATTATTATCATTATCATTATCATTATCATTATTATCATCGTCATCATCATTATTATTATCATTATTATCATCGTCATCATCATTATTATATATTGCGCGTCATCTTTTATTTCGCGAGACGAAACAGCTTGTCAAGAACGCTGACGCGAAATTTGCCACACTCTTGCTTTCCAGCAGCTTCGGGAAAAAAGCGCCGAGATTTTTCTCGCGTGGCGGCTCGGGCAAAAGAGCGGAGAATCGAAAGAGTCGCCGATTTCCACGTCGCGCTAAGGGCTGAGCAACAGCTGCAGCGAGCGAGTCCCCTTTTCAAAGCCTCCATTATCGGCCCGCATCTCATTTGCCGCCGCGCGTTATCGTATTCTCCATACTGCGTCGCGGACAAGATACAGCAGCGGCAGCCAAGCAGCCTGTTTTTCCTCACTTTTGCCGAGGCAATTTTCATTTTTGCACATTTCCCTTTTTTCACCCAGAACAATGGTGTCTCTGGTTTTTCAATCTCTTCCGACTTCTCGCCGGATTTTCATGACTATTCGTCCCAAGCCATGAACGTTGTTTAGAAAGTATTACAGAAATTGTGAAAAATAATGAACATTGTACAAGTGAGTACGCTCGTGTTGAAATCTAGCAAAAATTTCGTGTCACTGAGGAAAGATGAGAATTTATGTCTGGAATCAATCAAAATCATAATAAGGTAAGAAGTAAATGAGAATAACGAACGGGAAATAATAGAATACAACGACATTTTTTTTCAGCAAGGGTCTAACGATCGCATGCGCTAAATAAATTTTAATCACTCAAATTTCGATTCCTGAACTATGAATGAATTGACGACAAAATTTCAAACTGCAATTATATGCAATAATTTCTCTGGTTGCATAGAAAAATTGTAAAAAATATTGCTACGTACACAGTTGGAAAACTCGCAAACATTTGTCAAGCATATTTTTACATATGAAAAATTAACTAGAAACATAAACTCAAGAAACATGTAATTTCATTGTAAATAATTGAGGAAAAAAAAAACAAATATTCGCTCAAGTCGTTTTCCGTAAAAAGTTTTTTTTTGAAATCTAACGAAAAATTTTTTCTACTTGAGGAGTGACTTAACGTTACTCAATAAAGAAATTGTAAATCTTATCGCTAATAAACCATCATTTTACCAAATTTGGGAAAAGTTGTCTCAAAGAAAATTGTTCAGATATGTCACCGCATTTCGAGAAACTTGAAACTTCAAGTCCACGAATATTTTTTCGTATACGAAAATTGATCGAAAATTTTAGAACGACCGTGTACAACTATATCTTGAACATTGTTGATATTGAAAAAAAAAAATGATACATCAGTACAAGAAACTGCTAAGGAAAGAAACGTGTAATAATATCCAAAATGAGCTCTTGAAAAAACAAAATAATATTGAAATCTTCTTTTGTCGTTCGTTTTTGAATGTCTGAATATGCAAAAAGTTTGTAATGCAATTTTTCACATCCTAGAGTTGAAAAAAGGGGACGGTAATGAAAGTCTTACGAATTTGTTGACAAGAATATATTATTCAAAAGTAACCCGTCCAAATTTTTTCTAATCTTGAAGAAACTTACAAGTTGACAAATAACTGTATGGAGATTTTCATCAACTTTTAAATAATTTCTTGGAATTTATGGACAATTCCGAAAATTGTGGAAAAGTTTGTCAACTCGCAGACTTCTCACTCTTGGAAAGTCGAAAGTTACTCCAAGTTTCATTAATTAACAGGCATTTGACTCGATTCGGAGTGAATCGTCACTCTGAAAGTGTAGCGAAATTCGTCTCTGTAAGAAAAGTTTAGTCTCACCCTAAAAGGAGTGAAATTTTACTGTTTTTTTAGTGACGTTTCGCTCCGAAGAATAAAAGAATCATCCCTCTTGGAGGAATTGAATTACACTCTAAAACTCTACTCAAATCCTTCTCTCAAGCACGAGTCGAGGCTTCACTTCAAGACGAGTGAAATTTCACTCAACCATTGATTTCGCTCTAAAAAAGTGTGAAAGCCACTCCCCCCCCCCCCCAAGTTTCATTAGCTGAATTTCCACTCGATGCGGAGCGAAACATATTCCGATTCATCGGGAGATCAATGACCCATCGAGGAAAGGAAAAGAGGAAAATCGCACGTAAAAAAGAAGAAGAAGGAAAAAATGGATAAAATGCCGGCAATTACCTCGGGTCCTTGGCCATGAGTTTCCGCATGAGATCCTTCGCCTCCTCGGAAACGTCCTCGAAGAGATCGTCGGGGAAGTCGAGCCGACAGCGGCTGATGTTGCAGAAGGTTTCCTGCTTGGTGTCGCCTCCGAACGGCGAGCAGCCTGTCAGCAGCACGTACAGCAACACGCCGACCGACCACATGTCCGTCGCGAGGCTTATCGGCTCGTAGTTCAAGACTTCCGGGGCTGGGGGATTGACGGAAAGACAGACTTGCATTAACTAACCGGGCGAAATGAGAGGGGAGCCATCGAGAGGAGAAGCAGCGCGAGCCTTCCGGAGGGGCGCTGCCCTTTCACTCCCCCCCGTGCCCAGTGCGGCGAGAGAGGGACCTTTCGGAAACGTTACGTAAACGCTCGTGCACGTGGATGGAACGCACGCCTCGCGAGATCCCGGGGAAAGAGACCGAACGTCAGCCAGGCGGGTCGCCAAGACCCGAGGGAACGACCTCCACTTGGAATATCCCGAGTATCCTATTCGCGGATCGTTCTTTCGATGGGACATCACGCGCAGATGAGTTGCTTCGGGCTGTTTTCGACGTTTTCAAGATCAGAAAAGCGACCGCGCTGCCTGCGGAGCGATAAAAACCTTTGCGCTGCAGCCGAAACTCTGCGAGAAACTGCGCGCGAGTCAATCAGGAAACTTACGAGCCGCAATAATCATAATTTACTGCGCTTTTGTCGCTACTTCGAACTATGGAGGAATATAAAAAACGACGCGAGCAACTCGACGATTTTCTCGAAATACCGCGTACACTTGGGAGTTGACAATTATGAATATTCCGCTCGTAAAATGTTCCCTTGCAACAATGCGCCCCGACCCGACTAGACTCGGCGTGGGAAACGTTTGTTTTCCAAACTTTTCGTCGATTTTTCCCCACTCTTCCCTCTACTCTCGAGTTTTGCTTGAATGGTGCCCTCGTTGTTTGCTTGCCGAGAATGAGCATTATCTTGAATTCGAAAGCTCCAATACCCGGCAGAAGTTCGTAATCGTCGATTCGCGCCAGCACACGCGTTTCGTGGCATATTGAGCAACGCCGCGAGAGAAACGTGTCATTTCAGGCGCGATTTGTAACAGCGCACAATTAGAAATCCGCGGCGTTACCCAAGCCCGAGATTTATTCGAGCGCCCCGCTATCATCCAATGGATTCGCTCGATTGATCGTGGCCAATTCCCAGGACTAATCAGCGAAAAAGCACCTTTTTCGCTGGCAACTTCGAAGCGGGAATGAACCAAGTCGCGCGAATTCAACCAGGTTACGTAACCAGGGATTAATTTGTTTCGGAATGTCAATTGAATGAAAGAAAATCTAAATTCAAAAGTTTCCCATGTGCGCAGAATCGGTCGATTGCACGGAATTACTCGAAATGGTGAATTTTTCTTCGCCATTCTCGCTTCTCTTTCGACACATTGAATTTGGGGTACACGAGCGATTCCACCATGGAACGGAATGGCTCGATTCGAAAGTGGGTTGCGTCTCTTGCCGAGGAGAGGGATTTCGGCGGGGCGAAATGGGCACTCGCCGCGCTCTTGAGAGGCAGGAAGAAGCAGCCTCGAGAAGCGCGAGCGATAAAGCCAGCGAGATTAACACGCTCGAGGTCTCGGTCGGCGCGCGGATATACTTGTCCCTGACTTTGCGTGCGCGGCACCGCGCGAAAGAATTCGCGGCCGATGAAAGCCGCGACTCCGCCGCGGGCGAGGAACATCCAGGACGCCAAGTTGTGGCGCGCCATGAAACGCGAGCTTTATTTTCTGCACTCCATCAATTCCACAACTGACACGTGAAAAATTGGAAAACTCCCGGCCGGGGAAACCTCTCGATACGTTCGTTATCATGGCGCGTATCGAGGTCGCGAACAGCGACATTTGACATGCTCAGCATTTTCATTTTGGGATTTTCGTGTCGCATCCGTCGTCCTTTTGGAATGTCGTGGCATCGGATGGTTATATTGGGATTTTATGTTATTTCATCGTCATTCTGGAATTTTCATTTTTGATCAATGCTCGCTCTTGCATTTTTCGTCATTGACTGGTCATTTTGAAATTGTCAGTTTGGGACTTGGTCACAATAGAATTTCGTTGGATTTCGAGAAAGTGAACCAATTTTGTGGAATCGTACAAGTTCTCTGTGGTTTCTATGAATTCGACGACTAAATTAAAATTTCTCAATTATAATTCGGCGACTTGGAAACATTCCGAAAGTTTCTGGTGTATTTTGAAGGCAAAAGATTCACAAGTATTATTATACTTGAGATATTTGAGATAGTTGAATGCGTTTTCTAGTTTTTGACTTCTTTTCAGGTCTTGGTGATTTTTTTATCGTGTTGATGACAATTTGGAATATTTTCAGTTTTAGTTTCTAAACTGGGAAAAATTTTCTTAGCTTTAAATTAGAATCCTGGAAGAATCGCAAATAATTGCGCTTTCTAAAAAAACACACACACTTTCTGAAGCATTGAAATCTGCTATAATTTGGTGCATTATGGAAAGTTTTTGAAATTCAATCTGAGAACTTGCAACAATTTGAGCAAGTTTTCCAAAGTCATATGTAATTAGAGAAATTTTCGAAGTGTTGATAATAAAAAAATACTCCTCCCAAGCATTGTGGTTCCATAGATTTCATCAATGTCCATAACCTTCATACACACAGTGACAAGTTTGAGTTGCTTTAATAAAATATCAAGTACTCGAACACTTTCGACGTGTATCAATAAATTTCCATCATCGTCTATTACACTCACCGACATAATCAGGCGTGCCCAAAATTTCGCGAATATCCGCTCCCTGGCTAACGTACCGTGAAATGCCAAAGTCACAAAGTTTGACATCGCAGTCGGGAAATTCACCGGTGAGAACTAAATTCTGCGGCTGTAACATAAGAAAAATGCCCAACAAATTATCAAACGTGCGAAAATGAAATCGCGAAATCAAGGATTAAAATCCGAATTTCCAAAAGAGCGAAGAAAAACCAGGACAAATATTTTCCATCAAATTCTCAAAAGTTTGAATTATTTTCGAATTCACTTCCGAAAATTGGAACAATTATATAAGAATAGTTAGTTGATCGTTTTTCATTCGATTCACTGTAGGCAATGTTAAGGATTTTGTTCAAGTTTCGAAATAAATAGATAATGGCGAATTTTCGAAATATTTTCGTGCATTCTATGCAACATCACCACCATTTGAAATACTCCGTTTGTATGAATAATGATTGTTTTCATTATTTCGCGTCGATTATAATGAACTCGATTTATTCTTTCGCATCGACTCGAAGTATTTTCGTTCCATGAGTGAAAAATAGCATTCGATCGCCCGGCGTCGAAATGCTAATGATGCTCTTTTCTCCCGCAACGAATCTTTCTCTATTAAGGTCCATATCCGGTCACGTCCAACTCGTGACTCGCTACAACGAAACGTAACACACAAAACAAGTCATCGAACGAATCGCTCTGCCCGGATTCGTATCGCAATCTATTATTTCACAAGTGGTTCCGATAATTACAGCTTCAATTTGATCCTGAGAAAAAAAATGACATGCATCAAGAATAAAAGATGACCTTTTTTAAAATAATTGCAACTCTATGGATATTTTACATCCACAATCAGAGTCAATCTTAGAGGAGATGAATTTTTCAAAAATAGTTGAGATTAACTATTATTCAATTTAAATTAAGGAGAAAAAATTTTTTCAAGCCCGAAAAAAATTGTTGTGCGAGTGAATAGCAAAAATAGAAAACTTTTTCGAAATCCCATAACTTGAGACTGGTTTTCTAGTTGTTCCAAATTTTCAATCGAAATATCTTTCCTTCTGAGCTTCTTGCGGAAAAATTGACTCATTCAATGTGACTCAATTCGACAATGAATAATAATCAATTTCTCGAAAATGATTTTTCTAGTAGTCAATACTTGTCCGACTATTCAGAATAATCAATTGTGACTAATTCAAACTGAGGAGGAGTAGTTGATCCCAGCATTTTTAACGCATTCAAATTTTCAAACGCCCAGAAAAATGGATAAAAATACGTGTCTCCAAGGACCCGACTCGAGGCTCATTCCCAAGTCGAAACAGAAAACAGCCTCGCGCGAATAAAATATCGAAAATAGTCGACTTTATCGGGGCTTGGTGGCCGGCTTCAAGTCGGGACCGTTTACTTTCGCGATGTCGAAGGGGCAGCTGCTTCGGAAATAGGTTAAGCGCGCTCGAGATCTCGAAAGTTCACTTCCTTTCCAAGCAAAATGCTGGATCGGCTTGTACCGATTCCGACTCGGCGTGTACGCGCTGCCCCGAATTCTGCCACTACATTTATTCGTCGCATGAATGGGGGAAAAGAGTGAAATTTCACAATGCAACGCAAGAGGGTACGCGAATTAACTCCGATGATTGCAGAGAGTTCGGATTAATTAAAGAGGAAACGACCCGATGATGTACGACCTCTGTATGTACGACCTCTGTGTCGAGGGGAAAAAGAGGAAGAAGAAATTGTCGGGGGGAGGGGGGAGGGGGGGGGGGGGTACACGAGCGAGTAACGAGGGGAATAAAACTTTCGGCGATTTCGCGAGTGGAGAGATTTAACGATTGTATCGTGATTTGATGCATTTTTATTGTTGTTGGTCCGTGAAATCATTACGAAATTCGAATGTGGGTCCGGAAATTCCGGTTTCTTTTATGGTCGGGAAAAATGTATGAAAGCGCGAGAATCAGAGGCAGATATTTAAACTCACGATTTTATCTAGAATTTTGGAAAAAGAAAGGAAATTTTTTTCCAAGGAGGACAGTTTTATACGAGGATCAAGATTTTTCGAGTCACCTTGAAGAAAGTGAAAATAATAGAATCCGCTTTGAATAAAATTGTTACGAATAATCCTGCGAAATTGGCTACTTGTAAGTACCTTAATCTTCCATAATTATGGAAGGTTGAGGTAATTTCTGAAAAATAAAAAAAAAGAAAAAAAATAAAATAATGTAAATTTTTTCATCTTAAAGGAACAGAATTTTCCGGATTGTCGAGCATTTTTTTCACGATCCAAATGAAAAAACTGTTTCGAACGTCTTGTGACTCGGTTGAATCCAAAATGAAATTGCGCGAAATCGAGGATACGCGGTTTGGAAGAGAAAAAGAAAAAAAATCGCACACGACAGCGCGCAGCAGCTAGAGAAGAAATACGCGCGCGAGAGTATGCGCTTTCGATCGCTACGAAAATGAGATAAGTACAATTACATCCAAGATTCCCTTTTGCAGACGCAACCGGACGTCGCGTATGACGCGAACGGATATGTCGCTCGATAAAAGGCGAGCGGCGATTAGCCGCGGCAGGCGCTAATTGAAGGCAAACAAAAGTCGCTTCATTTGCCATTCGATCGGCCCAATCGAGGATTCAATTTAACCGGCAGCATCTACTTGTCCACGTGACGCGCAACGATGTTTTTCCCCTTTTTCTTTTACATCGCCGCGCGCACGACGCCGTTCTCGTAACCCGAATAGGAATTTTATTCAGTGCGGCAAACGAGTTACGACGGCGAGGAATTGCACGACGCACGAATCGTACGAACCAGAAATCTCGAGATATCGCATTTCGTTCCTAGAAGGAACGTCGAGGACATTTTTTGGGAATCGTTCTGTTCTTTGTCAGCGGGCTGCGGGTGTCGGGTACATTTGTGACACCTTTCGAAGAGATTACAGGGAAGCAGGAGACTTCGGGGGTCCTTTTTTTGAAAGTTTGAAGGCGAATAGGCCAACTGAGAGATAAACGAAGGAGCCCTCGCTGCTAGAAGCTAAGCCCGCGAGGAGGAGGAGGAGGAGGGGGGGGCGGTGCGTGCGGCGGGTGCTTTTAATTAGCCTCGAAAACAATGACCGGAGGTTGCAAAAAGCGTGGTGGGTAGGTACTAACGCTGGGGCCCAGCCAAGTGTATCGCGTGCGCGCGCCGGGCCCCGCGTTACCCCGGGGAGAACGCACGTTGTCGGGGCCCGTATCCGGTTACGCTTCGCGAGGGCGATTACGCGCGCACCCGTAACCGCGAGAGGAGAGAAAGAGCCATTTTCCCTACAACTTTTTCCCCTTCCTTTTTCTGCGCGCAACCGCGAGGCGACCCCGACTTCATTAGCCGATTAACGCTCGCGATCCACTTGTCGCGACTCTTCGGAAACCGAGAAAGGCTTTTGCTCGGAACAGCTTGCGGGATCGAACAAGTTTCGCGGTGGAGAGCATGACGAAATCATTGAACGAGACGCAAATCGATAATAGCAGTGATACGCGAAATAAGCAAAAATGTACGCGAATAACCACAAAATCCCAAGGAGACGGGACACGAGTTCAAGTCGCAACGCAAGGCGTCCGACTAGAACTCGAGGCGTCCGAAGTAGAAAGACAAGTGAAATCGGACAGAAACAAAACAAAGGCAATCGTAATAAGCGCCTTGTCGCCGACATGAAGGAATCCGCATGTCGATGACAAAAGTCAGCGCGATTCGTATTTCCCATGTGTTGCACAATTATTGGAATCCGGCGGAAGCGCGGGATTTCTCCCGCGTCTTCCTCATCTCGAGACCGGGGGGGGGGGGGGGGGGAGCCTCTCTCGCTCCCAAATACGACGAGTCACGCGCGACTTCTCCATCCGTGGCATCGGCATTGCGCGTGACCGTTCGCCGTGGCCCGAGCGTTGAATTCATTTGAAAGAATTATCATGAAATTGCATTCCCAATTAATATCGTATTTCACGTGCCATCTTCCCGGAGGGTCGAAAAAGAGCCATCGGCAGGGACGTAAGTCATTGCGCGAGCTCGGTGGTCGACGGGTTCGCGTGTTTCTCGTGACAACCGCCGGCACGCTCGCATTTTCTCCAGCATGAAAATTCGCGATCGTGGCTCGAGATTTACATTATATCACGTACATCTACTCGGGAAATCGTTTTTCCGCGTGCACTTGCAGCGGCGGGAATCGGAAATTTCAATACATGGAAGAGGAATGTTTTCTTTGCATTTTATCATGAAAGGAAGAAAACACGAATGTGATTTGTTTTATAGAATTTTAAGATTCTACACAATCTGAGAAATTGAGAAACATGTCATGCGTATTTCGTTCAAGAGCTCTAATAGCCTCTGAATTGTTCAAAGTTTCAATGTTACCATGACCTTTCGCGCGTGTCAAGTATGCTCGAAAAAGGATGGCAAATTAATTATTCATCGCGCATAATGACGATTACGAGTCAGGGTCTCTGTTTGGTCCTACGTAAATTAAAAACTCAACCATCGGACGAACCGAACATTCCACGGGTTTTCCTTTCGGAATATACGCTAATTCGGAATACTTTTATAATGTTTACAGTGCCCTTGGCGTCATTCGAGTGCTTTTTGCAATGATTGAAATCGCTATAATTCACGCGCGGGGACGGAAAGAAGACCCCGAGAATCGGAAAGAACGGGGGCTGTCGAGCGAAAGCGCGGAAAGCGTCGTTGAAATTTTAATCGCGTACAAGTATAGCCGTGGTTTTGAGCGCCACGACCGGGTTAAAGTCCCCCACGCGATTTCCACCGGGATATTTCGAGTCGCGGAATGCCCCGGGGGCTTGAAAATAGAAAAACCGAGCCGTCGGTTACGCCGCGATCATACCGGCGCCGCGACGCGTTTTTCAACATCATTATGATATTTTGCGTTCGTTTTTGCAAGTCCGATCGACGTAAATTCGCCCATCAATCGAACCGAGTATTCTACTTTTTTTCTTTTTTGAATTTTTCGGATAACTACTAAATTGACGTTATTCCAATCACACCGACACAAACATAATCCTAATATAAATCACCGGAAAGCTATTTAAAAAGACTAGGATCGAAACATTTTTTGAAACTATTTTCGACGGAGCCCAGGAAATCGTTATTCCCAATTAATGTCGCTCACTTTTTTCTACACGTATGTAAATAAGTCCATGAAATACGCCCCAAAGTATGCTCCGTTAGTTTCAAAAAAATGAGCCTAAATTATCTCCAACATCAAAAAACACGGCGGGATCGAGGAATGAATAATGCGAGCAAATGGTTCCCACATTTATTTTAAAAAGTGCTGCTCGAGAGTTTTTCTGCCTTTTTTTTCGTAATTCAGGTACAGGAGAAAAAATATGGAAGACGACAATTCTCGATATGGCCATTTTTTGGAATATCTCGTTACACAGGAGGAATCGCAATGTTTTTAATCAATGTTGGATTTATTATAATTTTTCTCTCGGGCGTTTTCTCGCATCTCAACAAAGTGACTTGTTTTCAATGAAATCCGTGGTGAATACAACGGAGTTATTAAAATTTTCACGAGTTTTGCAATTTCGCAGATATAAACGAATTTTCCATAGAAATGCCCTATGAACTCGAGGTGGTTCCTGTGAAATATCAAAAATGATCAAGGGCTTGAGGAATTCAATTTATTTCGAAACGAATCAGACGAAATGAACAATTTAGACACACAATTTTGATGCCAATGAAGAGAGTTTCTCGATTTCTTCCTGATGAGTTTCCTTCGATTATTCAAAAACTCTCGGAAAATGCGAAAAAAGCTCATGAAGCACGATCGAGAATTCACAAAAGTCGACGTTTCCGGATTCGCAGAACAGCGTCGTTTCGTGATTTTTCCGCGTCGCTGGGTAAAAACAGTCGGCCGAGGGGGAAAATATTCGCCAGCACGAGTGGGAGGGTTCCCTTATGTATTTTGCGCGCGCCGGAAGTTTCAATGAGAGACGGATCTCGTTGTCCCGTGCATGAATAATAATTCCCTCGGCGCAAGAACGATTTGACCCCGGGTCGCGCGCGACACTTTCGGCGCGTCTGCAAAAGCACCGGCTGGAAAAACATTCCTCCGAGCTTTTTCGGGACGTTCATTCATGAAACTCGCGAAATCCGTCTCTGCATTTTCACTCGTATTTTTATTTTCAAGCCAAATTAACAATTCCACCGTAAACGCAACGAAAAATACTGAATGAATTCATACGAATGAAAAAAGTACACAAGACTTTTTTCTCCTTTCCAAGTCGACCTTCGGAGCTTTTCTATTTGCGATCTGCAAGTTTCGAGATTTTATAGTTTCACACAATTTCGCGAATAGTCTCAAGTTGGGATGATTGAAGCTTCTAACAATTGTATACTATTGTAGACAACACTTTAGGATGAAAACAAGTGATGATGATTAATCGCTTGATTCCGGGTCCTTCCGGAATATTGCGTGGTCGGGATAGACACTTCTCTCTTTTTTTGTCTTTTCAATTAATTGGATCAGAAGGCGGCGTGCGAATGGCCGCGAATTCCCCGGAACGTTGGCGCCCATGAGACGCTAGACAGGGCCGAGAGACTTTGGACGGCTGCCAAAAAATTCACGTGCATTTTTTCATTCATAATCGCGCGATCTTTTAAACGCACGTTCCAATTATCGGCTATCATGACAATCACTGTGACGTTTAATATTTTTCCGGCTTATTTGACATTTTTGGGAAATTCGCCAATGACGAAAAGAGGCACAGGACAGGTATATTAAAAATTTTTCCAGTGATTTCAATATAATGATGATACAGATATTGAAGTCGATATTCGCAAGATTAATATGCGATTTTACGGAATTTCATATGAAATTATTTGATTTACGAGTTGTTTCAAGAGTTTTTGACGATTTCGCAAAGAAAAGATTCGAGGAAAATTCAGAAAGAGGGCCTTATTAGCTCACAAAAATATTCCAAAAATTGTTGGAATCTTTTAGAATTCTAAGAAATATCGTATCTCGAACTATAACCTTTATAAGCTATTTGAATGCACGAACGAGTTTTTTGATTCCATTTTTGAGTTTTTGCAAATTATTTCAAACAAAATGAAAAATACACCGACAGTCGTAACTCTTTCAATTTTCGGAAATATATTTCAATATTAAGAATAATCACGAAAAAAAAAAAAAAAAACAAAAATTTTATTCAAGGTAACAAATTTTCGAAAAAGAAATGTACAAATAATTTACATACATCAGTGAATTTCCCAATACGTGCATATTTGAGAATTATTTTTCGCAGGATAAAAGAAACTGGAAAAGTTGAAAAATAATGAATTCATTTTTTTTTCTTCTTCTTCTATATTGCTTAAAACTCTTTAAAATTCTGAACATACTAAAAGAGAAAAAAAAATTCTTCATGATGAGACTTTTTAAAAGCGTATAGAGTTTATAAATCATATGAATAACTCGGTAAATTCTTTCAAGTTTCAAGTATTTGCATATTATTTTTATGCAAAATGAAACAAACTCTAAAGAAATTTTCGTTTTGTCTAATCTTCCGTAAACTCTTTTTTGTTTTTTTTTTTACTTTGAAAATGCGAAAAAACGCAAGAAAATTTATAAACTACCAAAATAGAAAAAAAATAATAAAGGTCACTCATTCGTAAACTACGTAGCTAATAAATAATTTGAATATAAGAGTGAAAAAAATTATAATTTCCAATGGTTAGAAAATCGTTTCTCACAAAATGGAAAAAAACATCAACAACAGTGATTTCAAAATATTATTTTCAATTCCTCTTCTTCACGGCGATAGACTCAATAAAATTTTCAGCATGTTTAAGGAAAAATGAATATGATTCATGGTCACATATAGTAAAACTCACAAGTTTAGGACGAATTGAAATACGTTTGTGAATTTCCCATATTTTTCACCTGATTTTTCAGCCTGATTCTTTCAATTACAAAATTTTGTTTGCGTTATTCTTCTTTTTTTTTTCAAGAACCAGTGAAAACCTTGTCATCATTTTGAACAAAATGATGAAATTAAAAAAAGTATGAGAAGCTGACAAATATCCAAACTTGTTAAGTTTCTCAAAAAGTCAAATACATTGGTAATTATCGAAATTCTCAAGTATTTGCGAATAGTTTCTCGGAGAGAGAAATAACTGGAGAAGTTGTAATTCTTGAAAAAATTTTTCAATAATTTATCCATTACAATTGTTGCATAACATCATTTAAAATGGATGAATTTTAGAATTTGAAGGTGCTTATAAATCGTGTTCTTGCAGAGTAAAAACAATTTTTCAATTCTTATTCTATCAGCATGTTTGAGAATTCTATGAAGAATAATTTGAAATAACCTAAAATGAGAAGAACCATGATTTGCAGTAACGAAAAATTCATTTGCTTTGCGATTATTATAATTTATTCCACCCCCCTCCCCCAGTTCCGATAACGATAAAAATGTCTCTATTTCCAGACTCGATGACAATAATTGCACGATTTTCAAGAAACGACATTTACCATGAATTCCCTATCTAGAACAGATCTAGCAGATCATTATCGTGAAATAACGACTGTTTCGCGACATGGCACAAACGCATTTCACTTCCCGAATGTTTCCCTCCATTGTTTTCCAATGGCTTGGGGAATAACGAGGAATCGGACGATCCGCAACTAAATGGTCGAATCGCTTCCCTCATTCCGGGACGACAATAAACGAAAAATAACGGGACGAGAGGTTTGATGGCGCGCGTCGCTCCTCGAGCGGCCGAAAACGCGCGAGCAGCGGCTAATTAGCGCGAATCGAAATTCCGGGCGGGAGCATCTCGCCGACCAATAAGTATGTGTCACAGAACCTACGCGCTTCTATATTTGCAAATCGGTTCCGATCCAACGGCTGCCAATGTTCTCCGCGTATTTGTACAGCAATTTGGGTCGTTCGCACGCGCAAGTTCGTTGCCACGGAAAAGTGTCTTACGCACGTTCGACGTCCCAATATTGTGCAATCGCCGAGTCGATTGCAATCATCGGAATGATCGACCGTCATGTTTTGCTTTGCCTTTTCGTTTCGCCAACGTTGCAAGAACCAATGACAATGAGAGGCACTTTTTTCATAAACAAGCTTCGTTAAACAGCGATGCAATTACTGGAAACATGGCACGGATGATTTTGAGATGATTTCGTAAACTTGAAAAAATCCAAGAGCATCATATTACAATTCTGCGTTTTTTTTACTAATATTGCAATAATTATAATAATACTATAATGAAACCTATGACAAAGTGTTGCTCGCGGCGTGTGGATAAAGCCACTGCACGCTATGCATTTTTTGAAACGATTTCATTATTTTTCAAAAACTACTTCCAATTCAAGGAACCAGTCAATCGACAAAGTTGCGGCAAAAAATGAGGGCGTCGTGGCGAACTTTCTAAATTCTCCAATCAGGATTGGCAATTATTCGATGAATAACCGATTTCTGAGAAATTCCAAAATCTCGTTACAGTTATTATTCAACATTCAACGACCAAAAGATTTGTGCTTTTCACTTGTACTTGAATGCGTCTTTAATATTCCTAACACTCAATCATGATTTACTGATTAATTTCAATTCGGTACAGTCAATTACATTTCTTCAGTAATTTATTCATAAGCAAGATCGACTTTCCTGAACGATTACCAAAATGTGACTATGCAAATCATTTCTAATTTGTGCAATGAAAGTATCGCTCGAAAGCCTCAATCACCGCTTTGAATAAATCCATCAATTTCCCTTTCTAATTTCCATATCGAATTCCGAGACATTTCCATAGTCCCTGTGTATTACGCCCAAGGTAGTCCAGTTTTCACTCGGTCCTTACGCAACGCGGGAAAATTGCGACCAATTTTCACGAAAGCTTGACTTCGGCGACCGTAATCACGAGCTGTCGCAAAGAAAGTCTCCATTACATTGACATTTTCTTCGAGCTTCGAGTTTAAAATGAAGATTTATCCACGGATTCTGCTCCAACAAAGACACTATTTTGTGATTCAACGTTGCGAAAATTGTATTTCATTAGTTTAAGGAACGGTCCATTGAAGAAATCGACAAAGTTTCATTTATTTATTTGTTTTTTATTGCACGTCATTTATCTATTATTATTTCTTTTCATGTTCTTTACATACTCGGAGAATAATTTAGGAGCAGTTGCATTGTACATTTCAACAATATGAAACAATTTTCTGTTATGCAGCAAGAGTTAAATTTTCGAAAAATTTAGTAACTTTCAAGAATTCTAACTTTGTAATAATTTCTCAACTCTTCACAACTTGAAGAAATTTCAGATTTCAAGAATAATGAGGGATTTTCAGTAGAAAAAAATGTCATTAATTTTGAGTGCCTTGAAACTTTTGAAAATATTCTTGATTTATTTAGTACTCATATTCATGAATAAAATATTTCACCATGCGAAAAATTGTTGAAAATCCCAGAGTTTTATAGAAAAATGTTATATTTGAAATTTAATGACATATTAATTTCATAGCAACCTGTGATTTTACAGTATTCAAATTTCTTTCGCGTTACAACAAAAATAAAATTTTCGTAAAATTACATGCTGAAGGAATTGGGTATGATGAAATTGTTTTTTTTTTTTTTTTTTTTTTTTTATGATTCTTAAAACATTGGGAATTAAAAAACTTTTAAATTTTCGAAAAAATCGAACAAGTAAATCTCGAATAGAAATTATTTGAATTTCAAGTTTCAAGCATCTACATGAATTTCCCAAATAATTGGAATTTTTCCGCTCCTGAAGAACAATTTTCGGATAAAATATTTGTAATAGATAACTACATGAATGTTTTTCGAAATCGATATTTTGAAACCTCCATTTTATCGATGATTTGTCAACCCTTGAGAATTCCAGAAATGTTCAATTTATAAAGAAATTGAAGAGTTTTCAGTAAGAAAAACAAACTCCGAAGTTGATTACTCATTTGAATTCTCTACGGTTCTTTAATTATTTTTATGACAAATCATGAAAATATCAAAATGTATTCAATACTCATTGAAATTATTTCTATAGAATAATTCTTCGCGATTTCTCAT
This sequence comes from Platygaster robiniae, assembly GCA_028476575.1. Classification (NCBI taxonomy): domain Eukaryota; kingdom Metazoa; phylum Arthropoda; class Insecta; order Hymenoptera; family Platygastridae; genus Platygaster; species Platygaster robiniae. The sequence goes on from CM052024.1 coordinate 971,899, forward strand.
ACATCGCTGAAAATAAATATTTTCAAATAATTGTATTGATTTTTCAATTTTTCAAACTTGAATATGGAGCAATTAATTTAATTTTGGGAAATGCAAAATTTTGAAAATGATTAGACTTATTCAAGATTACACGAGATTTATTCTCACGAGCAATGGCATTTAGTTCGAGAAAATACTAAATTTATGTTTGTTCAGAAAATACGTTATTGTTTCTCGGGAAATTGATACTGGGGAATCCTAATTTTCCGATGATTTATCAACCCTGAGAAATGAATGAAATTCTCGATTTTCGAAAAAATTGAAGAATTTTCACACAGAATCGAGGGCTGAAATAAATATTTGGAGATTTCATAATTAATGGAATTGTCATAATTCTACCGATAAATTCATGATAAGTTTCGTAACCGAAGATTGACAAAAACAAATCCGACGTTATCAAGAATCAGACTCTTTCAGCGAATTCAAGCATTTTCGACATACACGACACTCGAACGATTCCATTCGGTGTGAAAATCTTTGGACTACTGGAAAAAAGTACGTATCATATGCGGCCTATCAATGTTTGGAAAATACGTGGAACAATCTCTCATGCCCCGAGATGAGTTATTCTGCGTCATCTCCGTCGATACGCGATTTTCCGTGAAATTTTGCAGCTCGACAACTGCTCGCCTCGGTTAATGAAAAAGCTCGTAGTAATTGACGAGGATTGTGCGACAATGGAGAATAGGGAAGATTGCACGAATAATAAGCACGAAAACGGTAAGCGGCTCGTGAGTCAGGGCTTTTGTGTCGAGCGGCGTTGCACGAGCTTCGGCTTGTTTCGCCTTGTACCGTTCCCACAGAAAACGGCGTCGCGGCAATCAAGTGATTCCCGTTATCGGGGCTATGAGGTTGCGAGCCCGAAAAAAGAGTCGCACAAAGGACATTTTCCGCTCGCTCCGCCGAGAGATGAACAATCGTCATTTGAACGCGCTAATGGAACAACGGTAATTGCAAAAGGCGCCATTACAAATCGCACCAGGAAGAATGCGAGTTCTTTATTCGCGGGATGAACAACTCATGCAAAACCGATGATACGTTTTACGGCGAGAAAAAAAAACAACAGCACAACCTTCGCTGGATTTTACCGTGGGTATATCAATTTATTGTTTACGGTAGCGAATCAGCGCCGGGGAAAAAGATGTTTCGAGTGGAATTATGTATCAAGATGAATTGTAATTATCCCATTGCATTATGGAGAAATAATGCTCATCGGGTTTCATGATGTATAATACATCAACGTTCTTTTTTTTTTTTTTTCAATAAATGGAGAAAGTTATAAATTTTACATCTTCTAGGAAAAGATTATTATGTTAAAAAAAGTCGAAAAATAGTCTCACTTCTCAACTTGTAGCGCAATATAGTTGTTTTTCAGCAATCTTTTTTATTCCTTTTCGTTTTTCTAGCGGTTTTTTCGACATTTTTTTCATCATTCATCATTGTTTCTGACTAAACAAATTTTTATATGATGAAGCATGTAAAAATGTATTTCATATTACAAGTGACTGAAATTTGAAAATTTGTGTCGTGATTGACACAAGTAAGAAGATAGTAATAAATGACATGAAATGAATATCAAATAGAAAAAAAACACAATTGAACAAAAACTGAAAATAGTGATAAACGATAGTAGAAACTAGTAATGATGGATGAAATGAAAATACAATCGTAACATTTTAAAAAATGCATTAAAATAGCAAAATCATGAAAAAAATACAAGATGGCACAAAATAAAGTACTAAAGAAACTAAAGAATAAAAACAATGATAAGAATATAATGAAAAATCAGGAATAACGTACGATTTGCCAATTTCGCGCTGGAAACCGAAAAAATGTTGAATATTGACTTACCTTAATATCGAGGTGTGCAACATTTAAGGAATGAAGGAAGGCGACACCGTCCAAAATTTGTTTCATTAATCTTGCTACTTGATTCTCTTCGAGGACTTCATCTTGGTCGAGCACCATTTGTAATTCGCCACCAGGAGCCCTAGAAAAAACAAACAAACAAACAAACAAAACCCTTCGATGATAATTCTCATACCAATCTATTCTAACATTATCAATAAAAAACTTGGTCGTTTCATTAGAATCGATCGAAAATCCAATTGAAAAAAAACACACGAAATCGTTAGGGAAAAAACTGTTCAGAAAGAGAACAACGAATGAACATAAAAAATGTAAATGTAAGCGTTTTTCAGCCTGCGCTCACATCAACTAATTGGCCTGTGAATGCATCATTTTTTTCAAGATACGATGGTACTACTTAAAGTTGTTACATAATATCGAAAATCGTGTGCTTGGAAGATGAGAAAAGTTAAAGAGTTGCCTAAGAATTGTACTGTTATAAAAACAGTTACTGCGAGTTGAGCATTCGCTTGCTTATGTTACGTATTTTTCTACGAGAAAAATTACCACATTTAATAAGACTCGTGAATGAGCATTGAGTAAATGAACAACGACAAACAAACCGTAGGCGATGATGCAATTCAATTTCAATTAAATGTGCTAATTAATTGAACTTTTGACCTTACATTTTATGTGATTTTTTGATAAGATTTGTGGGAATTGACGATTAGTAAATTTGGTTTTCATAATTCGGGTATCGCATGGGATTCTCAAAATGCATAATTACACATAAGTACATCAATCGCAATTATAATCGGAACAATGGATGATAAATTGTGATGAGCGAGATAAATGTTCGAATTATGAATTGAAAATGCTCTGGCAATCGAGCGAGTCGATAAAGTCTGACAACTCACAATTCTAGAACGAGGACCATCTCGTTGTTGGTCTCGAAAACTTGGTGAAGGGAGACAAGGCGAGGGCAATTGGCAGCCGAGTCCAGCACCGCAACTTCGTGGAGCACTTCGGCCCGAAGTTCCTGGGCCCGACGTCTCTTCCGCAGGAACTTGGCGGCGCATTGTCTGCCGCTGCTGCGTTCCCGGCACCTTCTCACAGTCGCGTATTTGCCCCTGCAGCAGAAAACGATCACCCGAACTCGCGTTAAAAAGCGCATTTCAAAACAAGAGTTATTTTTTTCATGACATCATCCCATTGTTCGAGATGTCTCTCGAATTTTCTCAGCAGCAAGTTCCCAATTTGCCAAAAACGTATCGATATGAACTTGGTAAATAATTGCCTTGAATTATTGTCAACTGAACCGAGTTCCCTGAATTTCATTTGAATTGTTTTCTGAAATTCATGAAAAAATGAAATTACTGAAATTCATGCAAATTTTTCGTCAAAAAAACCCAAGCACTGCTTTTCTCTCAGATGAAGACATAAATTTGGATAAAATCTGGAAACTCGAGTTCTCGACTCTGGAATCGGGGATTTTGTAGCATCGCCATCGGATAAGGATACATAAGGCCCAATTTTTCGGTGCCGATAAAAGCGGCCAACCAAGTTGGGAAAAGGAAGAAGAAAAGAGCTGATCGAAAAGTTGGCCCGCGTAATTTATGCGTCGCCGGGGCGGAATGCGAGCGGCGATTTGTTCCTTTTCTGCCTTTCGACGTGAAATTCCGCTTCTCGCCGTGGCCCGCTGCCTCAGATTTCTCCCCAGAAATGCAAACGCAGCCTTGGCTTTGTGATGCCCCGATAAATCGTTGCGAAACGGAAATTTCGTCGATTTTCGAGACCGTTAATTTTTTCAATTAACGCCTTTGCCAAGGGGGGTCACACGCGGCGGCTTGATGAGTCGCAATTTCATTTTCTTTTCAATGGTGCTCGGAGTCGTGCAAAACTCGAGTACCGATTTCTAGGAGCCTTGAGATTTTTCGATTCGGAAATTCTCTCAAAAACAAACAACGTTCCCGTACGATATTCCTCCAGTGCGAACGATACCATAAATCCCACTCAATCTCCCAGGCGCTAAATGTCACCGTACACAATAACCGTAAATAACGCCCCGCGTCCCACAATACCAACGCCGGGAGCGTGGAAAAATTCGCGCTCGGTAAAAAAATGCGGGACTCCTCGTTAGGGAGCGAATGAATTAAGCGCTCAGTTGCGAAATCGCTGATTAAAGAAAAAATAGCCGCGGCGCGCGATTTTTCAGCGAGGGTGCTCCACAAGTTGTTGCTCACCTTGGGGCTACTTCGCGCTCGTGTAGCACTGCCGGTTAAATAAAAAAATCATGACGACATCGAAACGATTTAAATCGATAAATCAATAATTATGGTTTTCCGCCGTGGAAATTAATGCTACGATTACGGGCGTACGCGCGGTGCCGATGATTGACCAGGCACTTTTCCCTTTCCCCTTTCGTTCCACGCGAAAATAAAGGGATACCACCCTCGACAGGGAACAAACAATTGGAACGCTGCAAAAGCTTGTAATTAATGAGGTACGGTTTCCGTGTGTTTCATCAATCGAGTGATGCGCGAATCGGAATTTTCAATCGCTTGTTCGGGGAATCGAGAAGATACTCACCATGCCAGTGCGAAATTTCAAAAAAATGTCAAAAATCACCAAGCAGTATTGAAGCGAATCAATGACGCATTTTCGATAATCGTAGAAAATTGACGAAACCGTGATATGCTCGGGGTAAAAATTGTGCAGAATTCGCCGAAGAGAGCGAATGATAAATAGCCAGTTGGCTTGGAGCGCCTGGGCTAACAAAACAAAAGAAGCTATTGCAGAGTGTTATCTGGGCTCGGCGCATGTTCGTGCAAGATCGAGGCCGGTTGCAACAATGTGCAGCCATCGCTGCAATCGATCTGCGCGTCTCGAGGCTGCAGTCCTGCAACCTGAGTACAGCAGTTGCGTCTCGCCCGGGACTTTTGCACCCCTGCGATCACCTTGAAATGCGTAACCTGCGCGGCTTGGGATTCCGCAGAGAAATTCCACAGCTGGTCGGCCATAAGTCTTTGTATTCGATGGAATTGACCGTTCCTCGTATTTTCCCGCTGTACGGAAACAACTGCAACTTACCGAGATGTCTGTACGAAACTGAAATTTTGTAAAATATGAAGCGAATTATTTCGCGAAACAACAGAGAACGTTGCTTTTTCTCATTGCTCATCCTCAGTGTATAATAATCGTGGATTGCACTGAAACGCCCGCAATCCTCATCACTGAATCCCGAGGCGCGGAGGAAAGAGGATAGTTTGAAAAATCACGATCGTGGAAGAAGGACGCGCCATTCCCACGGCGCGGGACGGATGAGCGTGCTTTATGTTGGCTTCATACGCATCGCTAGCGATACACATATTGACGGGGAAAATGGCCAGGAGCTCGCGGCTTCCTCGCGCAGCGTCCTTGCGTAACGCCGCGTTGCAGGGGAGCTTTCACCGCGAGGATCCGCGACGTTCGAAAACTCCCGAAGCCAGGGCAAACGGGGCAAACGGGGCAAACTGGAGCACCTCGCGCGACCTGCCTGCATCTCGCTTTCTACCGGCCATCTCTTGCACATTCCTCTTTTCCTCTCCACAATTTCAACTTGGTAAACCCTTTTTTATGAGTCATTTTGATTCCACATTACTCTTCTGGTTTTCATGCTTCATTATCATGCAGTTATAACTCTGAAGAATTCCATTTTTCATCATGTAAACGTTTCATTCGGGTTCCAAAATCGAACGGGAATAAAGAATGGGTGATTTTGACATTGGATTTTCAAAAATCCTCGCTTCGATATTATTTAGGAGAACGATCAATGGGGAAGTGGATTTAGGTTGAAATACTTGAAATTGAAGAAAACTGCGCTCGCAGAAATTTCTCTATCAAATGTAAGTGACTGTCTTTGAAGCAGATTTCCCATACTGCCTATCAAAGTTACAGGCGCATCTTTGAGAAAAATAGACACTGTCTATGAAAATTCTAAGCCTCGTATGAAATCGAAGTGTTTATTTAACACGAAGCAGACATTTGAATCATTTCAACTTTAGGTGATTATTTCTAATTGAAAATAAATGCTTCAAGTTTTTTCAATTTTCACGTGAATTTCGACAAAATACATTTTTTTGGAGCAGACATGTGTTGATTTAGCAAAAGTTATTTCATTGAAACGAAAAATTTATATTGCATAGGATATAAATTGTATAACGAAGCTTATGTAGTTTATTTGATAATATACGAAATATACTTTCAAATTTACAAACGCGTAGTCTCTTGGAATGAAATCGATGTCGATGGAAAATATTCAAAATAGTGTATCTAATGCAAGAACGATAAATGTATTATAAATTTCTTCGGACACCCTTCTCATATACGTGTCCATGAAATTTCAAACACGATTTCAAGAGAAAGACTGTGAAAGATGTTTGCATGGAATACATCATACAAAACATATTTCCAAATGTACGCATATGTAGTTCGAAATTGAATTGTTGTCAATGAAAAATATTAGAACCATTCATCTGATATGAAAACGATAAATTTAGTATGAATTTCCTTGATATCCTTTTCATAAACGTGTCCATGAAAACGCGATTCCAAGAGGAGAGTCTTGATGTTTGAAATTTCAAATTTTTCCAATAGTGTAGTATTTTTCGCCAGAAGGCACTAGTTTATTTTTTTTTTGTCATTTTCAAGTGAAAATAGAGACGTACAAATGATTGTTGTTGGTACATGGAGAATGGGCCCGTATCTACAACAAGCTACAATTAGAACGCAGATAACAAGGTACACGTTTAATAGTCTCTTTCAGATACTGCCCACGCTCATTGCCATTTGCCGACCCACACACGGAACACTCATTGACAATGCTTCTCATCGGCTTCGACGCGGATTGATCATTCTCTTAATAACTGCTGTTCAGTACAATGTCAATTGTTATTAACCGAGTCGCGAATGCGGGTACCCGTTCCACGTTGCGAAACACGATTTTTTTTATGCTTCGCAAAAATTTCGATGAATTCTGTTGTTCTGAGATCCACAGTAAAGAATCGAAATTGATAATAAAAAGAGTTTATAATTTCCTGTATCCGTGTTTTCATCGAATTTGTACCTACATTACGTGATACTTGAAAGTTCACTAAACCCCAATTTCGGAGTAAGCGACGAAGGAAAAACAGTTGGTGATTTCTGTGAAAATATTGTTTTTGCGCGACTTTTATACAACAGTTAAACATCACGTATTTCTTCGATTTTTTGCTGACACGCTCTTCTTGTTTGATGATGATCTTGGGCACAAGTTACGTGAGCTTTTTTCTTCTTCCGCTTTGCTTCATTCGTTTCGAAAGATGCAACATAAGTGAAAGACAATTAAATTGCAATTTTCTCTGCTTTCCGTTTGATAATATTCTTGAATTCAACATGGAGGCATTTTCGGAATTACATTTCTTCAAAAAATTGTACGGATGTTTTGGAATTCGAGGTTTTTAATTTCCATCGGATAATTCAACGAAAAAAATTTATAATTTAATATAGGAGAATGAAAATTTCTCGCTGATTTTGAACATTTTTTGATCGTCGCAACAAACTTGATGCTCCCCAAAAAAAAATATTCGTCACATCGTTCCCATCATGTTTAAAAATGCAAAAATTCATATATTTCTCATTTTCGTTTAATTTTAAACGTTTGGAACTTCAGGTACATTGAAATTCAATATTATTCACGCACTCGGAAAAATTTCGGAAAAGTTTTCCGCAGTTTCAGAACCATAAAAATTTTACTGTCAATTTGAAATGCTTTTTTTTTTTTTTTTTTTCATATTTCCCCATACTTAAATTTTGGAAAAAAATCAATGCTTTACATTTGAAAAAAATTGCACGAATTACTTGCAACTAAAATTGTCAAGGGAGTATTTTGTTTTCACGTTCAACTGTTTTGTTGATGTTTTTACGGCATTTTTCATTTATCTTTGAGCTAATTACTCGCCACCTTGGTTTTAATCAGCATAACTATCAATATTTGAGGTGACAACATCGGCATTGGCAAATATTTCCTTCAATAGTGCACAGCCAACAAAAGTCAGGGTCAAAAGCATCATGTCACTAAACATTGATCGATCTGACAAACAAACCTTCTTACCTCTTCATAAAATAATATCACCATTCGTTAAAAAATGCTGTAGCATTCCAACGAATTTCGTAAATTTCACTTCTCATAAATTTTGACGAAGATTAATGTACCCAACGGTTTTCAATCGCTCAAAAAAAACTTTCATGTCGATTTACGCAAGAAAAAAAAAAACTTACAATATGCGAAAATGAAGAAGAAAAAAATAGAAATCTTCTTTTGTGGCAACTTTTTTGTGACCCAGAGTACACCACCGCTCGTTGGAGAAATTCGTCACTCCATTATATGTACAAGCTGAAAAAAGCACGCGAAAAAAGCATCGCGCAACGCAGAAGCGTTTTGAAAGCATTTTAAGTACGGTTTAACGAGGTAATAAATAATTAGGGAAACGATGCCAATGCTATGTTCAATAACCGCGTGTCCGTGCACGTCTCGCAAGTGATCATCATAATCTTCAGTCAAACGTTGCGAGGGACGTCAGTGGAAACGGAAACTTTAATTTAATTTAGCGTGTTCTTCGGGTTTTCTTTATGCGCCAGGTACATCGTGCTTAGTGAAAATACGCCTGTATTATCAACAAAAAAAAAGTATGGTACAATGAGTCGAATGAAAAACAAAATTCATTCGCCTAGGTTATGCGAATAATTCCATAAATGAGTCGAAATAGGATAGATGTCATGCAAATTTTTTTCAAGATGAAATATCGAATCATTTCATGAAATTCGTTACCCAAAAGAATATAAATACCACTTGTTTACTGCCACGAAAATTCCACTTGCCCGTTTGTCAATGACGAGCCAACTATTCGAAAATTAATGTCATTAGAGCGCAAGTATTTTTAAGTTGCTCATTTTGCAGACCCGCGTCTCGGCTTCCGAGAAAGCATTCAAGAACGCGATTCGCCGGCTCTTTTTTTCGATGCTGCGCCTTTTTCTCTCTTTCTCTTATGGACCGTTTTCTAGGGAGATCATTTATCCGAGACACGCGAGCGATGAGCGCGTTTATCTGGGAATGCACCTGCAACGCGCGTAACCTCGAGAGACGCGTTCGCACGGCCCGAAAAATATATATTACATCCCAGAGAAAGCTGCCTACGCGTGTACACCTACCTACCATCGAAAATCCGCGAACGTGCCGGAAAAACTTGTCACCGAATCCGACTCGAGGGATGTGCTCAAATTTTTTTTCGATCTACTCACGCGCGCCATCGACGAACGGGAATTCTCAAATGTAGGGTAACATGGGCTGCGTGAATGTCGATTTAATCAATTTTATGGAGCATGAATACATCGCGGAGGGTAATTAAAGCCGTGAGTTATAATGGCCGCTCGAGGGAAACACGTTCCCCGGCAGGAAATTTCGCCTTTTTGCAAGAGTTGCGCGAATGAAAAAAATTCCACGTACTGTACGTATTGCAATCCTTTTTTCTATTTTTTCCTGGATTGGAAAATCTCCGACGATAGAGAGCTTTTATCGTGTTACGAAGGCTACCTGAGTTGACAAGTTTTATTGTCAACGTAGATATCAAGTGACGAATTCTCATTGTTTCGCAGCATTGGTAATACTTTTTGCCAGTCAACTCTCAAGCATAATTCAATCAATGCACCAAGAGCTCGTCAATTTCAGCTCATTCTAATTTTCAATCGCCCTCGTTCGGCGAAAACGTTATTCATCTGCAGAATTGAAAATCACTCGGAAGAGAGACGACGAGAAAAGGAAGGAAAATGACGAACGAGTCGCTCATTTTCGTGGCTCGCTCTTCGCAAATGGAGCGATCGGGTCCAAGTGAATCGACGTGGCGCGATCAGCACAGGCTGAAAGTCGCCTGATTGAATGGCCGGGTCTTTCTTCGCTGGTCCAGCGTATGACGAAAGAGACGAGTGCTCGGGCGCGTGATTGACTCATTGCGCAGCCGGCGCAAGATGGAAAGCGGCGTGCCTCGCTGCGAGTTCGCCATTAATTACGCTCGCGCGCTGCTCCCGGACCGCTCATAATTAGGGGAGGATTAACAGGTTCCTCGTGAACCTCCCCTCTCTCCGACTCCCACGCGTCTTTTTCATACCTCGAGGAATTCACCTTACACCAAAAGCACCATTTTCCTCGCCCCAACAGTTGCGTAACTCTCGCATTTTTGCGTTCCTCGCGTTAGATGGAATAAACTCTTGCTTGGATTCTTCAATTTTGAGTTGGTCAGTTCAGTTTACTTCAATCAATCCGTCAACGCAAAGTCAGTTTATTTTATTCATTCGAATTCTTACGTTTAAAGTTTTTTTTTTTTTTTTCACTTCATGAGTGTGAAAAAATTTCTTCTCCCGCAATTCTTGAAACAAAACCAGAAAACGCGAAAAAGGAATCGTATTTTTCACGATCAAATCACGTGCAAAGACCGCGCAAGCAATATCTCGTTCAAGTGAGTCGTAAAATTCTCGCGAGCGACCGCGAAAATTGCGCAAAAGTGCCGATGTAGAGACAGTTTTCGCGGCGTTTTATCGCCACTTTCTTCGCCATCTGATATGCAAAAACCGAAGCAACAATCGAGCATTTGGAGAATAATAGCAAACCTCGACTTTCATTGTCGGACTCGCGAATGCAACCTGCAATTAAAGCCTCGCGCATCACGAATTTAATTGTATACGCTGCATTGTCGAGTTTTCACTTCTGCCAATCGATGATTGAGATGCTTTTCTCTCTATTCTATCGTCAACAGTATCTTTTATTTGGAGAAAAAATTGGTTTCTTTTCTTTCGAGATTGAAATGCATAATAATTTTAACATACTGAAAAGATATTACAGATTTAAAATTTGTCGTTTCCTTAGCCCTGCAAAAAAAGAGGTAGAAGAACAGAAAATGAGTTATTTTTCTCATCGAAAATACGAAATTTTCATGAAATCTCAAACGCATTATCGAAATCGAAATTTAAAAATTCAAATCGAAATTTAAAAATCCAAAACTTTCTCTGCACATTTGGCAGTTACAATTGAAAAAAAAAAAGAATTCAACTTTTTTATACAGTAAAAGTTCTGGAATTGAAACTCTACTGAAAACACGGTACTATTTTTTATTATTCGAAAAAAGTAGATTTTTACTCAAATATTTAAATTATAAAATGAAAAAGTTCTGCAACGAAGAGTGTGTGATTCGGACATCAAATTTGCAAAAATCATTCAATCGATGTGAAAATAAGAACATTGAAATTGAAAAAAGTGAATTTGTGTTCACATAATAAAAGTTTTCACGTATCATTAAATGTTGCAATGCAGATTTTAACGAAATCCGCTCAAAACATCAAAACTAAAAATTTTCGTTATCGGTAGAAATCGGTCCAAATCGATGTAGCTGGTCCTCCATATTAATATTTATTGATGGTTAAAATAGTTCACCGGATTGGTAGGATTCAAAAACTTATTCTTCAATAATGAGAAATTACTGCTGAATAGAGCATTGCCAAATTTTAATTATTGTTGCGAAATACGGATAACAAACCTAATTTTCTCAGAGGTTAAATTAAAAAAATATCAAAACTGACGAAAACGAAAGGACTGTGTGGTCTTGGAATGTTACATTTACCGATAAAAAATTAGCCCAACCATAAACAAACACTCTAAATTGTTTGATGCAATATTAATTTAATGTTATTCATGTTACCGAGCTTTTATAGTAAGATTACGCTTTTACTTGAAAATATCATTATCCAAAAAACCATGAATTTACTATATGTTCTTTTATAAGCTAATAAAATTACGTTTTTCGTTTAAATTTTCCAACACTTTATCTGCAAATTTTCATCAACTTTCCAACAAATGTCACTACAAAAAACCAACTTGAAGACTGTTGTTTGTAATGTTTGATGTCTCTCTAGTGTCAAATTTGAAAAAAGAAAAAAAAAAAACAAAAAACAAAAAACAAAAAACTGTTTATATCCCCCTCACGGTGCAACTCATTAGTAATGATTAATATTTAAAAATATTACATACAACGCAACTATTTTTCACCTAAGAATCTTGGTTAGAAGAGGGAAATTAATTTTCTTCTAGTGTTCGTTTGCTCCCTAAATTGAACAAGTTCAAGGTTACATGAATTTCGGACATTTCAAGGAGCCTGAAAAAATGCGCGAATAGAGTTTAACGAGGAAATCGTGGAAGCTTTGGGAGTATATCTGGAAGGAGGAAAGTCGAAGGGGAGAAAAAATGGCACGGAATCGCTGTAGCCGAGTCGCGGCAAAAAGCTGGAACAAGAGGTTCCGAGATTTTGCAGGCTGTTGACCGCTGTTGCTGGCTCTCCGTGGCTTCCTCAAAATTACGACATTTATTACCGGCATCGCGCTTCGCGAGAGCCGGTTCCGTCCGGCTTCGACAGGGTGATCAACTCTTGATAAACATTGATGTTCGAGCGGAATCAACGTTGTGCGAAAAATTGTTCCTCGCCTTTTTTCTTCCGTCCCGAGGCGAATGCGTCAAGTCGGAACTTGCCTCGAAAGTTTCTCAAGTTTTCACTTTTCTTCGAGGGAAGGCGAAAATTTCTTCCAAACGGAAAAGTGTGCCTGCATAATTGTACAATGGAGAAAGTGGAAAAAATTGCATTAAATCGAGCAAAAATCCGTGAGACGGGGGTCCTGAAACGAAAAACATTTCGAAAAATGTCTTTGATTTAATGTCGAGAAGAGTTCATTGTGGAACCATGTGAATTTCTCTCAAGAATCCCTTTACTTGTCTTTTTGATTATTTTCACGTGATGGAGGCGCGCGCGATAACTCGTGTTTCCAGGCTCGAAAAGCCCTTTTCCTCGGCTCGTAAGGTATGGCTTTTTTTTTATTGCCGAGGCAATAAGTTTCCGCGGCGTCGCGTACACTTGACCCCGGCTCCATTTGGCTTGCAAAGCGCGATTTCTTGTGCGAAATATTGCAGCCGAGGCAAAGTTACGAAGGCTTAGGACGTGAAATAATGAAATTCCACTGGATTCGCTGATAGGCTTGGCTATAATGAATTACGAAAACCCTTTCACTCGTGTCTATCGTATGATGATAATTTTTATTAACATTTTAGAAGCAAGATGAAGTATTATTTCCAAACATTCAACTATTGCGTTTTCATCGATTTCAGCAGTTGGAAAAAACAGTATTTTGAGAGAGAGAGAGAGATGCACAAATGTGAAGAAAGTTGGTCCGTTTCTTGGCGGTGGCTTTTCCCTTGGCGACTCGTACCTCGTTTCGCGGCGCAGCTTTTGCCATTTGCTCATGATCCGACAACATTCCGCGGCTACAGCTTCGTTACAAGCGGCCACGCTCTCGCTCTTCCTACGGCAACGAGGACGTTTTTCCAGCCTCGAAATCAGGATTCCCCCCGCGGGAAAAACGCCCGCGGAATGCGCGCTTTTATTACGTCACGAGGTTCACCCATTGACGCGGCATCGGAGCGCTTTCGACCGAGTAAACGACATTCCCCGAGGTCAAGGAATCAACCTCATTGAATTTTCAATTTCAGCCTCCCAATCCTCGATCCAACTAAACAATACCTCTCGAAATTAACGGACTTTTTACTCGAAATCCTTAAGAAATGATTGCTTGAAAAAGCGAAAAATATCTCGTCATTTCATAGACTTTTGGTATGATTTTTCTGGTTCGTTACCGACTTTTTGAATTTAAAAAAATGCAAAAAAAAAAAAAAACCTTTTTCTACTGTACATACTTCATGTAATTTTGGATTTTTTGAATCTTCATATTCTGCATAAACTAAAATTTCGGGTTTTCAAGTTTACTACAATAGTCGGTGATTCCAAAATTCAGTCGACATAGTTTGTAATTGAAAAAAATATAATTCCTCGCTGACAATAATCGTTTTACTTATGGAGGTCAAGATTTAAATCACATTCTTTCGAATTTGCAATAAGTTTTAAATCGATAATATTCCTAAACTGCTGAACGAAAGTAATACAAAAAAAGAGGTTGAATTTTTGCATTCCGATTCATTCTTCGATTCCGAATTTCGAAACTGAAATTTCAAATTTTCAAATTACACTAAACATCAACGATTCTTGAAATCATTCGATTTGTTTGCACTCTACAAAAATATGTCTTTCTTATTATGTTATTCCTAATGACAATTCCAGCTTGACTGTATAAATAAAAGTACCGGGTAAAAAGTTTCAAATTTTTTCACAATCGCTTATTTTTTGACTGAACCTTCAAAAGTGCGTTTACTGTTTTTACCAACAAGTTGTAAATTCCCTTAATTTCCCAAAAATACATTTAGGAAAATTGTTTAAATCTGTGAACCTTATATTTACAAGTACTTAAAGCCAAGTTTCAAGTTTCAAAATAACTTTGGAAACTAATTTCGTCGTCTCTATAAAATAACAGCCATTTTCATGATATAATCCTTCAATTTTTAAATCCACATAGACTGCGTGCATAAAAATCTCAATTTTCAAAATAATTTTTCGACTGTCCGAATGCCGTACTTGTACTCAACTATTTTTTTAAAAAAAGTATAACGCAATTCACAATCTTGCTTTTCCCGCATTTTTAAACAGTAATATTTCAAGTACCTGCTGAATCTTTTCATTTTAGGACTAATAATTCTGAATTTCAAATTTCGATACTTGAGTTAATTTTAACACTCAAATGAGAATGAATTAATGTTCATGTAGTTTATACATTTTTAATTTTAAACCTATCATAGTTAGGATATTTTTTATAGAAATTACGGAAAAATATTATTTTCACCTCCATTTACTAAATCTATGAAACTTGTTGAAAATTCTTCAAATTTTCCGCGTTTTATGAAATCAATTACGATCTTTCAATTTTCTGATGTTTTGTGAATTTACGAAATTTTCGAAATTTCAATCATAATAAAAAACATTCGAAACTTTCTAATTTTATGGAATTATTCAAGATTTTTTTTACACTTTTCAAAAGAATGTAACAATTAGCGCTATTCGCAACATTAATGAACATTTTCTAAAATCCAACCTATTGTTTAAATATTTTTATTTATAGAAAATCATTCGAATTTTCATTTTTTTTTTTTTTTAACGTTTCGTACTTCTGAAAGCTTCCAACATTCGAAAATTTCTGATTTTTCAAAAAAGTTGCCCGATTAATTTCGATTTAAAATAATTATTTATTATTTTTCAAATTTTCCGAAACCTCGATTTAAAAGCAAAAAAAAATAATACCATAATAGATATTAAGGAAAAAAATGATTACCACCTAAATTTTTAAAATCTATGAAACCTTTCAAAAATTTTTCGATTTTTCCTTATTTTGGAGAACCGATGACGATCTTTTAGTTTTCCGATATACTGTGTAGAATTGTCGAAATTTTCGAAATTTCAAACATAATACAAACCATTCAAAACTTTCTAATTTGATAAAAATTGTACGATTCATCAAAATTATTTAAAATTTTGTTACACTTCTCAAGTTTTTCGGGTTTTGATGTAAAAATGATTGGATGTTTGCAAAATTTATGAACATTTCCTGAAACTTATCGTATTCTTGAAATTTTCGAATCGTAGAGAATCTTTGAATGAACGCAATGCATCACTAATGGACTTGCAAAAGCCCATTTTGAAATGTTTCGAATTTTCAACAATTTTCGGGATTCGGGATTGTTTTTCAACTTCTCGTAGTTTTCAAAGATTTGAACATAATCCGAACTGTTTAAAAATTTTCAATTGATCAAGTATGATGCATTTAAGTTGGTAGTTATTTTATTTTTTTTTTATTTTCAAACCTTTTAACCTGCAATTAAAAAACAGAAACGACTTTATCCATAGGAACAATATTGAAAATGTGTCGAGTACTCCAAATGAATTACGTACACGTTACATAAATTTTAGATGAAAAATAATATTCACATACTCATAATAATGAGTTTTCATATGTTATATGAAAAACTCCATACTGACTGTATTTCACTCATGATAATGATGATAATAATGAAGTGTAATTTTTACTATGGTATATTTTATTATTAAATTATGATTCATTTTGTTAATGTGAGTACACAATATTAAAAATATTTATATGATGCAAACACTTGACATGAATTATGTGTCATGAATTCAATGTCAGTACTAGTATTTCAATGAATTCGCATACGTCAATAACCCACAATTCCAAACTCAAGGAATTTTTCCAGCACGTCCGGAATCGCCGAGTGTACTTGAGTCACCTTCTTGGGAGCCTGCGAAATGGCCATGCAGCCCTGAAACGACCTCGCGAAAAACTCGAGCCATTTCGTGGGTGATTATCGATTGGTTATTGCGCCGGTAATTATCGATGGGCCATCCACAAATCGACCGTGGCTGTAGAACAATAATATGACGGAGACGGGAAAGGAGTGAAAGAAAGAGCCGAGGCGTCGCGAAAAGGACGCCGGAACGCGGCCGGATTTTTCGAACGCCCACGGTTTTTTCAACGCTCGGCGACGACTCGGCGGCGACACTCGCGCGTGATTCACTCGTTTTGGCACGATCCCACCGGGCGCGCCTCCATTCCACCACGCAGCTTTATCTCGCGAGCAGAACCTTTATGATTCATGCGGCGCGAGCCACGTACGCGATAATCGCTATCGCGTGGGATAACTCGCGAGAAAATTTAAGAATTCCCTATTTCTTTCATGAAACAACTGGTTGATATTACAGCGAAATGATTATTGCGAGGAGGCTAGTTTTTTGTTTCTTACCTAGAGGCAATCAGCACATTATGCAACGCGTTGAAAAAGTGACGGATTTTTGATTTCAGTGAGGTTATTCCAGGTTTTGTTTTTCCGGAAGTTGATTTTTAAAATAAGTCAGATTCGAGAGATTGCAATGAATAACCGAAGAAACAAAAAAAACTGTAATCAATATCTAATGTTGATAAGTTGTAATGCTGTTGCGGTAGGAGTTTGAAAATTATAAATTCATAGTTGGAAAACAAGAAAATAGTGCGTTTGAAAAAGATGATGAAAAAAGAAAAAAAAAAAAAAAAAAAAAAAGAAACTCAGTATAGTATAGCGATATGAGGGAAGGTAAATTTTGAAAGTAAGAAAATTATCCGAGAATATGAATGAAAAATAATCTCCAATCAAATTTTCACTAAGCAAGTATGAAATTAAGAAAAAAAAGAAAATTTTTTTAAATTAGAAACTATCCTCATTATCTAGGCAATGAACTGTATTCACGAGAATTATTGATTATTTTCGCGCTTAGCACTGAAAATTTCAAGTTTCCCAGAACCACGAAAAAAAAACCAATCTACAAGATTAAAAAAACAACGAAGAAATCGCGAATGGTTGAAATTAATGGCATTTTCCTGACTTTTTCAGGCTATTTTTCGGAATTCGGGGAAATATCAATTATGCTTTTCCTTGAGAGTTCAAGATTTTCGACGCCCACAAAAATTTTACACAACCTACAAATTTTGATTTCACAGACTATCAAAGAATCAAAAAAAATAAATTACAACATGAGTCATGAAACTGATTGAAAATTTCACAGAGGCAGTCTAAAGATTAATAAAAGAAACTGAAGGATAAAAAAAGTTCAGATGTACATGGAAAATTCCTTTAAATTTACCATGTTATTGTCGTATTTTGAAAAATTTATAAGCGCTTTTTATGGGAATTTCTAGATTTTCCGAGCCGCCAATACTGTCCCTTTGAAAATTTGGAAAATGAAAAGACTATCCAAAAATGAAAAGGTAAAATTTTGACGATGACTTGTGACAGTGATTAAAAAAAAAAAAAAAAAAATAATAACAACAAAAACAACTCAAAAATTAAAAATATTCGAAATTCCAATAATCGTTTCTTCTCGGAAATTTCAGGTTTTCCAGAGCCATGAAAATTATATAGTTAAAATTTTGAGCAGCACAGAAAACGAAAAACTGAAAATAATTTCATAATAAGCCGTGATCCTAACGCTAAGTTTGAAAAAAATCCGTAAAAAAATAGAAAAACAAATTTTACATAGTTTGGATTCTTGAAATTAATCTTGGTTTTGTCTGCTTCTATCGGAAATCAGGAAAATTCTCATCGCACTTTCCTCTAAAAAAAATTTAAGGTTTTCCAGAGTTGCCAAAATGGGAACTCAAAAATTTCTATAATTTAGGAAAAAAATCATTGATAATGAAAAATATGGAAATGCTAGGATTTCGAAATTTCATTATATCAGTCGAAAAATGAAAAGTTTGAAACAGTTGAAATTGGTTAACTTTCCTTGAGTAATTTCCAGGTACTGGTAAAAATTTAGAGAAATTTATCGTGCGTCTCCCGAAAAATTGTAAGTTTCGAACGACTTGAATTGTTATCGAAAATTCGAAGTAAAACAAATTATTACGAAATGTGATACTGGACATTTCACGATGAATCGTAGTCTTGACTAAAAGTTTTTAGAGTCAGCTTCAATATGAAAAGAATATAGACCTGCCAAAATCTTTGGAATTTGCAACGTAAAAAAATGTGTAAAAACAAGAAACATGCGGATATTCTACGTTGAATCGTGATCCTGACCCAAAATATCTTTTTTTTTTTTTTTTTTTTTTTTTTTTTTTCATTTTTGTAAAATTACGTTTCCGAATAAACGAAATTTATAATTTCAAATAGTAAATGACTTAATTCTCAAATTTCTTGAAACATTGTCTAAATCAAAAGGAAAATAAATGGCGCTTTCCTAGAAAAAATTCCAGACATTAGTTCTTCCAAACTTACGACTTGATAAAATTATTTGAAAAAAAATAGTGAAAATTCTGCGATGAATCATGATCCTGTCTCAAAATTGTACATTTTTTCTTCATTCTCGATAAACTATGTATTCTAATTACCAGTTTATAATTCCAAAGCCAGCATCGCAATATCCTCAAGTTTTCTGTAGCATCATCTACGTCGTGAGGCAATTCAATGATGCTTTCGCGGGAAATGCCAGACTTTGCAGAGCCACTAAAACCGAACCTACGCCAAGAGCCCGCGAGCGCGATTCCGTAACGCCGCGTCCCATGGCCATCGCCTTATAGAAGCCAAGATCGAATCATCGAAGAAGGGCCGAGCGACGCGCCGACTTTCCGGCGCGTCCGACATTTCGCTCGTTCGCGTAACGCGATTTGCAAAATCGGCGTGACCGAAAGTTCCTCGCGGGTGTAGCGCACCGAAAGGCCAGTGCAGCAAGGTCCCATTCGCCCCTCTTGCGATTCGTGCCATTGTACGTAGGCGTGCATCTTCTTGTCGCTTTTTGGCAAGGACGCGTCTTTGCGGCCTATTGCTTCGCGACCTCCCGAAAAAAGGACCAAGGACTCGTTATGTGTTATCATTAAAGAGTATTCCATCTCGCGATATTCTGGAAAAACCTGCAAAGACATATGCAAACCCACTCGAGAGTCATCGATATTTTAATTGCGTTTTTTGCCTTCGACCAAGACGAACCCAAGCGTCTCCTTATTCGACATAATGGATAGGTATGCGTGATCATGAGCAAACTTTGACGATGTAAAAATGATGTCACGCGCATCATCGTCGATGATTACGTCATCAAGTGGAAAACGAGCAACGAAAGCCATGAATATTAATGAAAAATGCTGGAGCATTCTCGTGTAATCGAAAAAGCTGCGGGAATTAGCGCGAGGAAGAGGGCGGCAACTTCTTTATTTGCTCCCATAGTTAACGGTCCTCGACAGGCATTCTACCTTAGAGGGGTTCTCGGGTTTTACGTACGATCGTGTTTGCTCGCGCTCGTCGACCGGAAACTACGCACGACTCGGAGATTCAAGAGGATGCTTGGAATTGAAAAAGGTACCTGCGACAGAACCAGAAATATACACAAGGTTAGAAGTAATGAAACATGAACCCAATAAACGACATGCCATTCGAAATGATAATTAACGTGTTAATTTGCCTGCAATACTCGAAATTCATTCAATTCAACGACGAATGCAGCGTTTCGGAGATCTCGATCCGCGCCATGGTAAGCGTGCGTGATTTTCGCCATTTCCCAGAGGACCCGAGTGAATAGCCCTGTCGGCAAATTACACTCGGGAATGTGACAATACTCCCGGACGTTTTCGCGAGCGCGAAGAATGCCGCGGAAACGCGCGATAACTTTCATCAACAACCTGGAAAGAGCAGAGTAAAATCACTCGACTACGGCGGATTCGATAATTCCTTTCACAGACGTCGGTACGAATAATGAACGAGCGCGTGCGAGCAAAAGTGACAATTATCAGGTGGGAATCGAGACGTTCCCCTTGAGCAAGATGACGGGCTTTTTTTCCAAAGTAACGTTCCCTATGTATTAAACTTTTGTCCCTCGCATGAATCCCATACAACAATGACTAATTGACATGATACTCGAGCACTGACACGTCAATCGGATGGGATGAAAAATAATCGCGCCACGTCGATCTCACCTCGGCGAGGGTGCAAAAAGCCAGCTCCTCGCATTTACATCACGCACCGGTCGCGCGGGAATGAATCCGGCGTCATTAATCTCGCGGTGACGCAACGCGAGCGCGGCGCGAGTTTTTCCGCGAGGCACAGGACGACGACGAGGACGGCATTCCGGCGCCGAGGACGCGGCGTTCCCGGAAAACGCGCGGGGCCGGTTCCGTTAGAAGCCCGGGGCATTAATCGCCAAGGGAAGTCGCGATCGAGGGGTTTTTCTCGTCCCCGGGGACGCCAGCCCGAGCGGTGATGAAGGGTCGCGGAAACGAGGAGATCGCCGAGTAATTGATGCTTTCGACCTTCCACGCGGACATTTTTCCGGCCCGTCGTTAAACTCGGCAAAAAACGGGGCCTGTAGTATCCCACGTCGTGGAAAAAGCACTGTCTTTCTTATTTTCGCGAGAGCGCTCTTTCCGTGCAGCAAGAAAAAAATCAAGTGATTATCACAGTAACACATTTCACTGTAGGATCAATTTCGAAAATTGCACCTTTTGCTATAGTGGCCCATTGCAGTTAGAACTGACATGAATATAGTAATTTGTACAATGCCACAATCGTTACTCAGCAATATCTTGGACCAAGACAGATCGAAAGCACCAAATCTGCAAGTATATTGTGAAATTCACAATACTTTTACACTTTCATCGTCAATGTATCTGAAAAGATCTTTCCTCCTTGTGGTACACGCATCATTGTTCGTATCATCGCGGCATCCTCATTTTCAAGAGACAGCACCTTTCTCGTTTATATCTGTTTTTCTACATAACTAATCATTCAAAGAAAAGCAGATTCGAAGATGACGTCGAGAGTTTCGCAGTCATTCTTCACAAGTATAAATTTTAAAATACAATGAAATCTTACAGGATCAACTAAAAAATTCCAAAATCTCGTTCTGTTTGAAAATACGAAAAACACAGTTCTCGTTGAGGGAGTGCGAGTTTGATTTTATCGAAAATTTTCATATTTTTGTCTTTGACATATGAAAATACTCACGAAACCCTTTTTTATGCACTCCCCCCAATCGGATTCATCATGAGCTTTCACTCGATCTAAGGTTGTTCTTAAAAAGCGCATTATTCGCCTGATTCGCTATTAAATTCACGCGGTTTTCACTGTAAAAAAAAAAGCAGTTATAATCAAGAAAATGTGTATCGTAGAAAACTCTCACATTTCATACGTGCGATTCATGAAATCATAAGCAAAATGAAAATAGAACCCTCTCTCCTTTGATGAAATGGTCGATCACGATGGCTGTTGGTTTGTGCAGGGGCAATTGACGAAATGAGAAGTCGCCCCTCGGCGTGTCGGGCGCGACGTACCAAAGGGAGCCGGCGGAGAGTGGCTTCATAAACTACGACGAAGTAAGTCATGCTCAGGCGAGCCCAAGTAGCCAGGGTCGCCCGGCGGACCGAAAAGAGCCGACTCGTATAAATATCCGTTTACGAGGGCAGCGCAGTTGCCCAACAACAAGTGCGGCTCTCGCGCACCAATTGCTCCGGACGGCCGAAATTACCTCGGCATTCATCCACGATTCGCGCCACGAGCGCTTTCTGCGAATTCCGAGTTCATTCACGCTTTCGACGAGGGCTCCTCGGTTCGTCCGTAAGTGCCATTTGTTTTCCAGGGGTCGCGTAAATATCGGGAAACATCATTTCGTTCCTGGTTATAAGTTGGGATAAAAAAAGATGCCAATAATTGGATAATAAGAAATGATGAGTCGAAAATGGAGAATTCGGTTGAAAAAGATACCATCAAAGCGTAATTGAGCTATACTTGAAGAGTGCCGAGAGCGTAAGAGGAAGCCTCGGAAAGGCAAAAAAGTCGCGTTCGCAAGCAAACAAAAAAAAAGTGGCGAACAAATCGGGAAACCGCGGCGTCCGGTGAGGGTCTTGCGTTCAAGTGCGAATGACTCGGCGTCGCGGCTTGGCGACGACCTCGAGAGCTCTAATTGCGAAGCCGTTGGCTGCCTCGCGCGCGCTCGCCGATGCGTAGAGACAAAAGGCCCCCTCTTAAAGTGAAGAAGAAGAATCAAAAGAAAGACCCCCCCCCCCATCCCCCCCCGCGCGCGCGCGCGCGCGACCCCTCGAGCCCCAGAGGAGTCTCAAGACAACAAATAATAACCATTCGGATCCAGGAAGGGAAAGGGAGGAGGCTTCCCCCCCCCCCCATGCCTCGCATCCTCGCGCCGTCGTTGAAGCGAATCTCGGCGAAACGACTTGGGAAATGAGAGGAAAGTGCCTCGAATCAGCTCGAATCAGGCGATTCCTATGTACGCTCGCGCTTATTATCTGATTTCTATTGTCTCCCTCGCGAGTTCCCTCGGGGTAACAGTGGAAATTCGCGAAAACCAGCGATTTCCAGCATCAGAACAAGCGTTTCCCCAGTAGAAAAAGAATCGTTGCAAGTTTCCGGTACATCGAAATATTTCATAACTTGAACGGACTTTGTTTGCAATGTCAACCGAACCATGCTCGAAATTACACCAAAGCACTTTAGCGAAAGATGATTCGCTGTTACAGTGAACAAATTCGTTATTGCTGTCAAGAATAATCCTTTCCTCGGCAAAGTTAATTCCAGTCCCAGCTAGGGAACTTCCGTCGGCGCTACGGAACATCTCGCAACGGAAGCGAAACGATTACCTCGTGTCGAAAAAACTCGTTTGCTACAATAGTGAAATGGCGCTGCATTTTCAACGAGAGTTTCTGCCACTGCGGTGAAATTATCTCAGCGATGCCGGACTCGTTATGAATACGGCATTTCTTTTTCCGTGGACTTTTGTGAACGACAGGTTTCGCAAAATGACGAGTCACATTTTATATGGTGTCGGTTGGAACTTGGCGATCCATGATAATTACGAGCCTGCCCGAAAACGATTCCCGACCCCAGGGATATAAATTACGCTACCCGCTCCCACCTTGGAAATGTTGGCGAGAAACGAAACATGCCTCGGATTCGCGGCGTGGTTCGCGACCTTCCAACGAAAACTTTTGCTCTCCTCTTTTGGGTTTCGGCTCTTCTCCTTTCTTGGGGTGGTTCCTGATTACCTCGACCCGTTCGCTCAAGGTTCGAGCGTCCACGCAAGACGTAACCAATAATAATGTTTTCAAATCAACTTTTCGCCGTACTTCTTTTCTCGTTTTCGTCTGCCTTCGAATTTCTGGTTCAACTTCATCTATTTTCGTGAGCATTTGCTTGGTTGTGTTGAATTTTCGGCCATTACTGAGCTTCAGCGTGAGTCAGAGTCCGGACACGCAGGCACGCATGCACGCGCGACGCGTGACCCGGGGCTTGACCCTCAGGTAAAAAAACCTCCTCCTCGTGGAGGGAGCAGTTCGCGTGTGACTCAGCCAAGTCAGTCACCTTCCCTTCGAGCTCCGCAGGATTCGCAGCATCCGCTTACTAGCCACTCAAGACGGATTCCTTTACCGCATTAAACAGTCCACTATTTACACATTTTTCTCTTCCCCACATACCTGGATTTCGAAATTTTCCCTGTTTTTTTTTCATTTTTCATCTGTCTCGAGCTCCAAACATTTTACCTTCAAACCGAAAAACGAAAAATTGCTTTTTCTCTCTCAAGGCTAGAGCGAAAGTTTGTGGGTGGTGACACTCAACAAATATTTTTCATGGTTACTATTTTTTTTACTTGCTTGTTTTTGAGGAGAAAGTGAAAATACTTCCTATTTACTTACATGTTTTCATTTATTTTCCAAACTTTTGAAACTTCTAGCTCGTGTATTTGACATGAATTTTTCACGCTCAAACTTTTCAGAAAAGTACCGCGATTCCAACTTTTTTCAATACTTATTTGTGAGTAAGAGAAAGTGGAGATATTATTTAGGAGATTTTATTTACGAAAAATTTGGTACTTGAATTTTTGAATTCGAAATACCCTCGAGTTTTACAAATTTACAGATTTTCCACTCGGATTTTGAATTCTTGGAATTGCTTTGAATTTGGACCTTATTTTATTTAAAGATTTATGAAATTCCCGAGTCACGATATCACCTGGAAATGATGTTGAAAAATTTATTTGCTTTCGAGAACAAATTTTTTCGCGAGCTAAAA
Source organism: Platygaster robiniae (assembly GCA_028476575.1). Lineage (NCBI taxonomy): Eukaryota > Metazoa > Arthropoda > Insecta > Hymenoptera > Platygastridae > Platygaster > Platygaster robiniae. The sequence goes on from CM052024.1 coordinate 996,392, forward strand.
TAGAGACTGAATTTTTTCGATTTTTCAAATATCCCAGAATTCCAGGAATTCCCGAAATTTCCGACTCGGATTTAGACTTCCAAAGTTGCCTAATGAATATTTCAAATTTGAAACTTTTTTACTCAAAATATGCAAGTTTAAATACCATGTTTACATATAACCTCTAAAGAATCTGTTACTCAAGACAAATCTCTTTACAGGCAAAAATCTAGACTGTTGAATTTTCCTTCTATACTCGAAATGTCACAAATTTTTTACTCAAATTTTTCATCTTCATAATCGCTGACAAATGTTGTTGAACTCAAATCTTTTCAACTGCTGATTTCTAAATTCTTGAGGTAAGATAAAATCCAGAGATTTCACAAAATATATGCTTTTCACGAAAGAATCCTTAGCGATCCGAAAAAATTGATTGTTTAAATTTGAAGTATCCTGGAAGTGTAGAAATTTTTTATTCGCATTTCTCATGCTTCAAATTGTCTAGAAACGTTTTCAAATTCAAACTTGAAATACCATCTAGATACTATTTCGAAAAATTCTGCTATCCAGGACGTATAAACCATATCTGGCAAGATGACGTTTGCATTTTTGAAATTTTCGAGCCCACGTGCAAAACTCTTTAACTACAAATTCGCGAATTCCTGAGCATAAGAACAGTTCGAAATTTATCTATGAAAAATGCTATACTACAAAAATCGATTACGAAAACTCGAGAATTTCGAAACTATTATCAACTAGAGATCATTGTGAAAAAAAAGGACAAATGTCACGAGTTTTACATGAGCAGAAAGCTTGAACTATAAAATCATCCTAGATGAAAAACACAATATTTATTACAAATTTTTTCACGCGTCAATATTTTCATTTCTCTTTTTTCCATTCATGCTTATGAAAATCCGGATTAAAATCAAAATTCTCCATTAATATCAGACAACTTTCTACGATCCATGGTCACCGAAGAGTGACCTCGAAAGTCCCTATTTCTTCGTGTTATATGTCATAATTATCTTTGCGAACTCCACGTTTATCTGATCAAACGAAATCGTCTAATTGAGCCAATATTTTAGAAAAGTTGATATTTTGCTAAAACTAAATTGCCGAAAGCAAGCTCTCAAACTATAAATTTACAATACATATATCTTTACGATTTATTGCGCTGAGAAGTTTCAACTGTGGAAATAAAAAAAATGTGAAATATTCAAAAACAAAACACAAAGATTGTTCAAAAAGTTTGACTTTTGATTGAAAACATATCAATATTCTTGACGTCTTGGTTAGTTAATTTATCTTCATTTACGAATCATCTCAGGGAAATTCGAAGCATGCTCTCCGAAGAATGACCTTGAAAGTCCCTATTATTCCTCCAGGTCACCACGTTATCCTCATGGCAAATCTGCGATTTCCTCGACCTAGCCAGGATCGTCCAATTAAAGGAATACATCCGAGATGCGTAGATAATTAGAGGAATGGAATTCAACAACAAGCACACGCGCCGCATCGGCTTGGCCGGAATTCAGCAGCCCGAACAAGTGCCCGAGGCCCAGCGCGCGGTGGCCTCCATTTACGACGACGCGCGTGCCCGTGTGCTGAATTCGATGCGACGTTACGATGGCTTTCTGCCTCGCCGGGGCCATTCGTTTTCATCAGCTCTGGCAGGCTCTTGTCGATCGGGAAATCGGGAAATCGTGAAATCGGGAAATCGGGAAATCCCGGGGAAAAGAAAGCCGCCGCCGGCAAAAACAGTCACGAAACCCCCGTGACGAAGCTATTCATTCAAAACGACAGCATTTCACCTCTCGGCGTCAGGTGCAACGAGGGGACCAGCGCCGCAGGGAGCGACCCCCGAAAGTGCCAAAATCATCCAGCAGGTTCTAGTTTGCCGAGCAAACAAATGTACGTACATTACACGTACCGCGGCGTTGTTTGGGCATTACTCGAGATCAGACATTTTGTGTCCACCAAAGAGAGCCATTTTTTTTATTCGTGGTTCGAGGAAGGTGAGGAATAATGGCTCAATTTCTATTACGATACACGTTGGTGCTTGAGAAATCATTGAGCTGCAAATTAGGTGGGATCGGGGGGCTGGGTCGACTTTGAAAAGACAAGTTTTGGCATTGATTGTGGCCCCTGAGAAAATAAACAGCGAATTTTGGGAACTGGAGAATATCGAGATTTCGAATATTGAGATTCCCTCGGGTAGGTAGTTCATTGGGATTCTTACATTGGAGGATCGTATTTTTTCGAGGTACATTTATGCGTGATGAATGATTTGCAATTTATCATAAAAATTCGTTAAACTTGACAAGCATTGTAAACGACATCTTCATAAATGGAATTATTTCTACGAAATTTGCAAGCTTTAAACAATATGCACTATGTTTTAAATTTTTTTAATTTAAAAAATCGAAAAATATTGTCAATTCGGATCATTATATAATGATATCTTAATGACATCATCTATGATTTTGAGTAACTCAAAAACGAATGTCGATTTGTCGATTCAAATCGAAAAATATTAAAAGAATTTCAAGAATCTTTTGTGTATTTTGTAAATTTCTTCATTATTTTAAACATTCGTCAGAAAAATGTTTTTTTTCACTTTTTTGTGAAAATCTGCGATATTTCGCGGACGAGTGAATTACGAAAATCTCGATAAGTTGTGCGAATTTCAGTGAAACGTGGATAGTTGTGAATATGTTCTATTAATTTCTAATTTCCGAAAGTTTCAAAAATTCAAAAATTTATGAAGAGTTGTAAAAATCGTCAGCAACTCGATAAAATTCGAATTTTTGAAAAATTTCGCAAAATGTTCAACTATTTTTGAAATCATTATCATTTTCATATTTCTTGAAAATATGCGTGATGATTATTATATTTTTTCTTTTCAAATAAAATTTCCAAATTTTAAAGCCATAGGAAATAACCAAAAAATCTCCAGGAATGGGATGAATTTTGCAAAATACTTCAAAGTTTCGTATTGTTTGTGTTATGTTTTAAATTAAAATAACTAGGGGAAAATTAAAAAACATCGAAAATCTTACGGATTCTCGAAAATTGTTAAAAATCCTGAGAATTCGTGAAATTTTAGAAAATTTACAGAAACCTCGTCAATGTTGTTTGACATGCAATTTAAAAATATTTGTGTAAACTTTTTTTTCATTTTTTGATGATAATCTACAAAAAAAAAAAAAAAAAACTGAAGAGTAGTGAAAATTTTCGAAAAATCTACGATCGATAATGCTTAAAAATTAAAAAAAAACTTGAGGAATTGTAAAAAATTTTCAAAGACATTGTAGCTTGGGTTTTTCATCATATTTTCGGTATAAACGATCATGTTTTTTTATAATCAAAATTGTTCGGTAGATATTAAGTAGTATTGTTATAACTTTAACGGTTAGGAAGTTTTAAAAAAATTTCACTAGTATTCGGTACGTCGTTTCATGTTTGAAATTAGGGAAAATCTTATAGAAACACAAAGTTTAGAAAATATTTAACACTTGAAAAAAAAAAACTTTCAAGTGTTTAAAATCTCAAAAGGACGTTCATTACAAAAACATATATTTCTGAAATTTTTCAAAATTCAAATTTTCGAAATATATGTTCGATGATCTACGAATATTAAATAATTATCAGAAATATGCAAGATGGCTAATTATTTGCGGAAGTCGGAACATTTTTGAAACTTTAAAATATGATACAATAAATTTCGTGGATTGTAGAAAATTTTAGAAATTTCCGAAAACCACAGATATTGTGAAAATATTATCGTCAACACTTTTCGAAGACGAAAAATGTTTCACATAACACGTTAGTGTTAAATGATGTTGAAAATTTTAATGAGAAACTAGAGATTTAGCCATTTAGCTCAATTTCGATTGGTCAAAAAATGTATTTAAGCTTTCAAATTTTCATTTCTTCGCCCATCCAAAATTTTCCAAGCATGCTAGTAGTTCTGCCTACCATCCCTAGATTTCCAATAATAAACTCCTACCAGAAAAATCAGTATTTCGCTAAAAAAAAAAAAAAAAAACTACTCTCGGTTCAGACTGTGCCAAGGCGTCGAATTAAATCAATTTAATAAATTCTTGATAAAAGTTGAAGAATTAAAAGAAATAATTAATCGAATCAGCAGGTACCAGCCCTGAAAAAAAGAAGCAAACAAATCGTAAGTCCTTCGAGCTCTGACGAATAAGAAGTAAAATTTCACCTTATTTGCGCTACTTTTGCCGAAGAGAGAAAGCTCGAATATGTATCGAGACTCGGATCGACTTTCCCGGGGCCCGGTGGAGGAAAAAAATAGGATTCGGAGGGAGGGGGCTCTAGTTTTGCCTCCTTTGTGGGCCCGCGGCTCGTGACGGGGTCGACTCGCTGGCACGGGAAAAGGCTCGTTATCGCGTCGACCTCTGCCCGGGCGATCGTGACAACGTTCGACGATCCGGATTAGCGACGCAATAATGATATCGCGGGGCGCGACAAACCAGCGCGCCTTACGCTCAAGAGGGGGCGCGCTCAAGAGGGGGCGCGCCTGCCCCCTCCATCCTCCCACGGCCCTTTTTTGAGACAGCCGGTGCACGCTCTCTTCCGTTACTTACGTTGCGAAGGTTCTCTCGCTCTATGATTTATAGAGCGGCCTCGCGGGTTCGATGGGAAAACGCGAAGCGACCGAGCTTGGCCTCTGATTTTCATCGCTGGTGCTATAAAGCAGAGGGAGGAGGGCTGAAAATTCAATTCGATGAGAGGTTTTTCCTGAAATGAAATGATCTCAAATTCGAAAACTGGACCCCCCTAATGGCATTGAAAACTATTTTTGCAATCTGGAATTTGCAAGGTCGAGAGGGTGAATTCAAGTTCGATTCACAGAAATTATGCGTGATAACATAATCAAAATCATGTTCAAGATTAGACTTCAGGATAACGTGAGTGTGTGAGAATTTTTCAAAAAAATATGCGAAAATAAGAAAATGTGTCAAGTATCCAAGTTCTGAAATAATGAATAGCTATCATATCGAAGAAACACAGAAATTTTTCACAAGTACTTACAATCATGTTAAGATTGAACATTTCAACAATTTTCCAAAACACTTTGATACAAAATGGATGAGAAAATTCGGAAAAATTCATAGTTTTTCTGAAATACATAAATCTCTAATTCTTTGCGTCCTGTAAAATTTGAATATGATTTCAAGAAATTTTCGAGACACTTTCATGAAATGTGTCCAGTAATTTAACTCAAAAAATAAGACAATTTATTGCAATTTACATCTTTTCGAGGGTGGGCAATGATAAAAAAAACTCTGTAATACACAAACTCGGAAATTTGAGCGCTGCGTCCAAGTTTTTGTGAGATAAATAACAAGTAGCAAGTAACGAACTTTCTATATGTTATGTATAAAATTGAAGAACAATTTTAAGAAATTTTCAAGTATGTAAGTCATCGATATTCTAAATAAATGAGAAAATTTGAAAAAATGCACAGTATTTCCAAGTTCTGGAATAACGATATACATAGTCTGTATTATTATCAAAGAAATAAAAAAAAATCATCAACATCTCATTTCGCACGTGTCCAAGAAGTTTTCGTAGAATATCAAAAATGCATCACGTCATGTAAAATTTGAATACTGTTTCAAGAAATTACCAAGATACTTTTATAAAAAAAAAGAGGATGAAATAATTTTTTGTAAAATAAGGACATGGAGAGAAATGTAAAATATTTCCAGTTTCTGGAGTGATTAGGAGGAATATAAAAAATTCATCTGCTCATTTCTGAATTTGTGCGTGTCAAAGTTTCAATAAAAACAATCACGCATTCTCCACCTCGTGTAAAATTCAAATGCAATTTCAAAATTTTTTAGATACTTGTGAAATCCAGCAAGTTGTAAAATAAAAAAAATGTCTCGTCATACCAAGAAAGAAAAAAATCGCCTACGAGCCCCAGAATCCCCGCATGCATCGACGTCTTCATAAAATGAATCGCGAAGTTTGCGCTCCGTGTGAAATTCAAATGTGGGGGAGGAACAAAGACAATCGCTCGCGGCCTTGATAATCACGGGGATTACCGCGAGATGGAAAATCGCGCGTGGAAAAGCGCGCGGCGGCGCTCCCATTTGGAAATGTGGCGCAATTTCTCGCGGTCTTGGGAGAACGAGGCTGGGAAAAAGAATTTGCGTTGCGGAGGACGAAATTCCCTCGGTGATTTTCAGGAAAACGAGACCGCGAGTGACCCAAAAACGACGCTTCCAGTGGTGGGGGAGTTGGCCGAGTCGTGTGTCGCGGTCTCGAGGAAAGAAAATGCCCCGGCTGATGATATTGAAAATGACGCGGAGAAATCGGAGTTGGGACTGTTTTCGCTTTTATAGAAATCGACTTTCATCCGAGCCAATTGTTCTTTTTCTCCTTGAAATACTTACTATTTTTCTCCCCAGTGGCAATACTTTTGGTCCGTTTCATTGAAAAATGTGCGTAATGTCGAGAAAAATATTGGCGCTAGAATTGGCAGGTGCTGAAAATAGCTTACGATCCACGTGTGATTGCTACTGTAATGCGAGAAAAGCAATTGATCGACCTTCGTCGATGGCTGCTGGATGAAGAGCCCGACTTGGCGATCTTGGCATCGGGCGAGTGTGCGAATGCCCGGTGGGATTGAGAAGAGAGCCAGCCACGAAACGAGCGCTGTTGAAAAGCCTCTCTCCGGGTTTTTCGAAGCGCGAATGAAGCGCTAACCTTCATCCGGGGACCGTTAGGCTGCCCCGTCAGGACCCCCGGCCGCGGCTATTCAGGTCTCCGGGTCCGAGAGGCACCGAGAAGAAGCGAGGACACGAGAAGCTCGCGAGACGCGGAACCATCCTCGGCGGGGCCTTTTTTCCATTTCTCTCCTCTCATTCTCCCTTTTTTCCCGTCTCATCCGCCTTACTTCCTTCCTTCGATACGTCCCGCCATCGCCCGAGCTCATCTACATCTCCGGCCATTTCCGGTCGCGGTTCTCGCGCTCGGTGAATTTTCATTTTCGCACACCAATGGCCAGCAGCATCCGAGGCGAATATCTTACTACCTGCCTCGGTAGCCAAGCAAAAGGAAAAAAAGTCTTTTTTCCCTTCCCGTTCAAGGACCGCGCAGAATGATTTCCAATTCTCATTTCCTAACTTTGAAGCTGGAAAGGCAGGACACCTGCAAGAATCACGCGCCAATCCAGACGGCGACTACTCCAAATTACGACCCCTGAAATCCATTCGATTCAATGCGAATCCGGACTTCCAAAATAGACTCGCGCGCCGCTCGAAAACGTCGCGACTCTCTACGCGCGTTTCGATATTCTTCGTCACAAATCGCAATGGCGGCGATTACGCGGATGAAAAGCGATTGTCGAGGGGCGGGGGACGGGGGGAGTAAGTGGGATAGTGGCAATAGTGCGCGCGCCCCGAGATAAAGAAGACGCGGCCGCCGCGGGGACTGTCGGATCGTGCGATGCACGCCGCGCGTTTTCCCGAGACCCACTTGCGGGGATCAAGCAAGCTGGCCCACTTAGACGACCAGCAACCCCGGGGCCCCCGAGGGGTCAACCGCCACAGGAGCGTGAGAGAACGTTCTCGGCCATTCTTTCTTTTCTTCGATTTCGGTGTACGCTCATTTTTTTCACGCGAATCATGCAATCTGCGTCAATCTCCAAGAGTCGATATATCGAACATGGATCTGAAGATGCGACATCATATAATGTCATATAATATATGACAAGATGTAAAATAATGTACTTATGTATCATAACAAGCACGTGTCATATGGAAATAAAACACGAGCCATGCGTGTATATTTATTTGGTTTTTCAAATTTACACCAAAAAAATGTAAATAACAAACAAAATGTATGCATCAAAATTATACTCAGTATATGTGATCAGTATTCCAAGATATTTATTCACAAGATAATATTGTTATTTCTTAATTTTTGTTTTTTTCTTTTCCATTTTTCATATACTTAACAATGTGCTCCTGTCCGTATTACATTTCATAACCCACGCTTCGAATCGATGGGTTAATCGCGTAGATTAAAAAAAATTTTAGCAAAAAAATTGATAATTATGAAAATACATTCAAACATTTATATTACAAAATTCGAAACTCTTTTTTTCTAGATTTTGCTAGTAACAATTTGATGATACTCGGGAAAATTTCATGACATTTTTAAACAGTGAACGAGTTGCAAAAAAAATTCGGTTTTCCAGAAATTTTATTCATTTTTTTTCTTTTTTTTTTGCTGTGCATTTATAATAATGAATTACCCTAATGGATTTTATGAATGAAATCGTAGTTATGCTCAAAATATGTATAAGGAATAAAGAACATGAGCCGAAATTTAGAATACAATCGAGGAATTTTTTTTTTTTTTTTTAAATATTAACGAATAGTCTGAGGAGTCATAAGATTTGAGTGGGTTCAATATGTTTTCCAAGATTCTTTCGTATTTATTTTATCAAAAAATAAAATTCAATTATAAAAATATTTGTAAAGTTGATCAAATTTGATCGAGTTAGATAGTAAGTAGATTTCTAAATGTATGCAATAAGTTTTCGGGAATATTTGAATAACAATAAAAATGTGAAAAACCGAAAGATTCTCTTAAATTGCCAAAGGATTAGGCAAGATCCGAAAAATTAGGTATTTTCAAAATTTTATAATTTTTTTTACTGTGCGCCCAATCAATATATCTATACATATATATATATATATTTTTTTTTTTTTTTTTTTTTCTTTGAAATTCGAAATAGATAGAGGTTCGAAAATAATAGAAATAGAGGTTCAAAAACAACGTCAATTGTTCTTCAAGTTGATACGATTTGAGCCAAATCAACGGAAATTTTAAAAAATATTTACAAAACAAGAAAAATATGCTACTTTTGAAAATTTTACGAAATTTATTCAACAATCGAAGGGTTTCGTAAAATTTATTTGTTTGAAAAAGGGTACAGTTTGTTCACTATGCGTTGAATAATAGTGAATTATTTTACATCGTATTAGGTCTTCTATGCGACATACATACATATGACCATTTCAGCCTTGAGGCAATTTTTGAAACTTGAGCAAAATGCGAGAATTACTAAAATTACAAGGTGGAATGGAAGCAATATCATTAATGCAATTTTTCGACCATTCCTGAAAATAATGAATGAACAATCTTCAATGTTACGAATAATCTGAAACCTGGCGAATTCAAAGTGTTCATAGATTTCTTCGATTCTTAGTCATTTTGACTTCCTATATTCTCACCATACGTATATATCATCTAATAATGCAGACAAAACAATTGTACATAATATACAACTTTTTTTCAGATTATTAAAAACTTTTCGTGGAATGTTCAAAAAGTAATGAAACTAATGAATTGATAAATCTCTGAAACGATAAGTCTAACAAATTCAATTTTTCTGAGGGAAAAATTTTGTTTTACTGTGCAATAACTTCCAAAATAAATTCACGAAAAGAAAAAGAAACACATAAAAATATAATAAAAAGAAAATGTATTCTCATTTTTGAAATTTTCAGATTAAAATCAGTATTCGAGAACCGCCAATGAAAGCATTATTGAATTGCATCAATCCACACGTTGAGAGCTCAATTTTGCATGTCTGATAGAAGAGTGATAAGGTAAATTCGAATGCCCTGAATTTTCAGCTAGCATCATTATGAAAGTCTTATCCTGAATTTTCACGATGAATATGGATTGCGCGAAATAATGCGGTTATGATTAGTCATCGACGCGCGCGACGAGCGTTTTCAGGATCGTGACTAACACGGGAGGAATTTTCCTTTAATGATCCTTACGCGCGATTACCAAACGGCGACTAATGCGCTTATCGGCGCTCGATACCGGGGCCGTTGCGCTGATAATTCAATGACAAAGAGCGGATTTCGCGAATCGCGTGGGTGCTCGGCGACGCCGGGAAAAATTTCTCGCAAGTTCCACTGCCTCCGGAAAATACGCTTTCCAGCAAGGAAGTCGAAACAAAATATTACTACAGCATTTTTGCTAATCAAGAATCCCTCAAATGGAAAGGAGAAATTAAAATTGTCCATGAATAGAGAATAATTTTCCTCGTAGAATTTTTAGCTACATTTTTCGACGGGAAGTACATATTGCTCCGCGTGAAATATTGCACGGTAAATAAAATTTAAATGGATTATTTACCCAAATCAATCACTTGGAATGGAGCAATTATTTTTTCAAGCCAGGGACAATGGAAACATCACGAGAGCAAACTAAAATATTGCTCCACGCGATCGACTACCGAAATAATGCCCCTTTTCATGAGAAACCCCTCGACGTAAAATAAACAACGCTCCGTGAGGAGAAACGCTTGAAAAAATAAATCAAAGAAAAAAAAAAGAGGCGAAATCCACGGGGAATTATGTACGCGATGCCCACGAATCGTCCGTGGTGCGTTAACCCGAACTTTCGGAATTCCAGCTCGAGAGGCTTTTTATTCTCTTCTCCATGGAGTATTATATACGTGAAATTTCGAATTGGACGCGCGATGAAAAAAAAAACACGTCGCAGAAGGTGAATTTTTGGAAAAACTGTTCGGAAATTTCGTTACCGAATGATTTAATTTGATAGATTTGAGATGAAATTTGAAAAGTTTGGATTCACTTTTACACTATTAAAAATATTACTCACATTGATCCTAATGAATTTTTTCAATGAAATTGATCTGAGGTAATTTGAAACTATCAATAATTCAGTTAAGTTATTTTTGAATGAATTAGAAATTATTTTAAGTAATTCGAAAGGGCCTCTGTGAATAAATTGCAATGATCAAAATTTTTTCCAATGTTCAAAAGTTACTACGAATGAACAAAAAAAAAAAAAAAAAAAAAAAAAAAAAAAATATATATATATATATATATATATATATATATATATATATATATTCATTTCAAATCTTCGATATTTTTGTACGAAATAATATTATTTTAGTGCTCTATTCAATTCCGAAAATTTAGAATTTGCCATGTGCATTATTATGGATATTTCCCAATTTTTTCCCAGTTCTTCAGTCATGTATTTGAAAATTGCCCATTATTTCATCAATTTGTTCACACGTCTTTTTAATTTCCATCTAATTTGTATACATTCCAATTTTTCTCAAAAGTCTCTATTGACTTCAATTCAATGGGAAAAAATGTGAATAAAAAAAAAGAGTTGATTTTAAATTCAATACATAAAAATTTACCGAAAAAAGAAGATTTTTCACGAAAACTGATAAAACCTTGAGTCGAAAAAAGGAATTCAGGTTATTTTCAAAAGAGATAAAATATTTTCAGACCACTGATAAGATTAGCAAATTTCAAGTAACACATTATTCAACTCAAATGTGAACAAACAAATAAACAAAAATGATACCTGCATCAACTTTCTGAAATATTCTTTACATCATCAATAAATTGAGTAGTTTTTTTTATTATTGGAAGAAAACAAGGTGACAAAATGATAGTTGAATATTTTCTGCGATAAAATGGTAAGATAAGAAAAGATACGATAAAAATTGATATCGGGTAAATTGATATCATGCATTTCATGGAGTTTTTTTTCCACATTACGAAGGAATAAAAATTATCCAACGGTCAGGAATGACGAAGCAAAATACATGGAAATTCATTTGACAGCATTTGATTTCTGGATTTGAAGCTTGTTCAAGTCATTTACTCATGGTATGAGGAATGAAAAAATTTTCCACCAACAATTTCAAATTATTGGAAAAAGAACGTTTTGAAAAACTCACGATCGATTCAAATTCCTCGTATTAAAACGTGCGATCTCTTCACGAAAAATTCCAATTCCCTTCCCCGCAATAAATTTCTTCATGCCCCAAATTCCATTGGAAAAAATGCCTTTGAAAACGCGTAACATCCGTACAACAAAAAAAGGGCCACGCATTATTCGACATGCTTCTACGGAGCTGCGCATTTTGGGTCTATTTTAACGTCCCTTGGCGCGCAAACGGGATATCCGTATAAATCCAAAAGCCTGCAGAGCAAATAAACGCTTTTCGTATCGGCAAAATAAATCGCTCGCGTAACCCGAGACGATTTCCCGACAAACGCAACGCGTTCGTTTCGTAAAACGGTACGTGTTTAGGTCTCGTTATCGATTCCATGTCAGTTTCTGCCTACAATTAACACCTACTCGAATCCCAACCCACGCCCGCATTTTTTATCTCTTTTTCGCGACGCTTAAAAATCACGACATTGCCAAAAGAAATTCAAGAATCAAGATAAACAAGGCACGATTCCATAAATATGCATGGTATATAAATGTCGAAAAAAAATGCATGATTTTCAGGGTTACCGTTACTTCGGTAATTTCGGAATTTTTCACAGTTTTGTTCAGCGCAATTTACGTATATGCTTGAATCAATTGATGAGGTATGAGAAAGTGTCAGAAAACGGGCATTTATTTTATTTATTCAATACTTGATTTCGAAAGAAATATATTTCTCTCTCTCTCAAAAAAAAAAAAAAAAAAAAAAAAAAAAAAAAAAAAAAAAAAAGGAAAAAAAAGATAGTCTCTGTGTGTAGTCAGTGTTTTCTATACGCCCCTGAATCTTGCGAAGCGGGATCGCACGCAAGTCCGCCACTGCTCGGGCCTTACGTAAGGCCCCGTTCTTGCGGGGGCAGTCAGATCGAGCTGAGGTTAGAGAGCCTTGCTGATTGAGACGAACGGACGCGAGGTGTACCGTTTTCCCGACGCGAATCCTCTTCCCCGTGAACAATGGAGCGCCCGATTTCACGGCCGAAAGACTTTTGTTGACCTCAGAATTTCCACTACGATTTTCCCCTTGCTATTCTAATCATGAATATGTATGTCTGATACCAACTTTTGGTAGGAAACAAAAATCAACGCGAGAAAAAAAGATTCCGCGCGAAGGATTCATGATTAACATCAAAAAGGAACTCACAATTTATTTGCAAAAACGTCCAATTTCCATTGTCACCACATTTCCCAATGAGCAATTATTATAACTCTGCGCATGAGTAACAAATCTCACTCTTCGAAAATACAACAGTTAATCATTTGCAAGTAAAAAAAAAGGTATTGAGTTGTTTCTTCTTTTTTTCTCTGTTCTGCAGGGAAAGAAGGTCAGGGCGAGCGAAAAGAGCCAGGATCCGCGAGGGCGTTGGCGCCGCGGTGAAAAACGATTTGCATCCGCGGATGATGCGTCGTCGTCGTTTTCTCCTCCGCGAAATCGCGGCGCATTATCGCGCTGACGCCCCAGCAAAATCCTTATTCCTCTCCTTGGGGCCCGCCGCGACTTTGAGGCCGATCCGAGACGCGGCGCTCGCGCGAGCAAACCCCGCGCGAGTCATTTCGCAACCACGCTCGCGCGAGCCATTTCGCAACCACGCGACGACGACAACTACGGCGCTAACGCAACAGCCAGTCGTCGCCAAGATGCAGAAAAACACCTCGCCTCTCGACGAGCTAATTAGATTATACTCGTCGACATGATTCATTTTTCGTTTCAACGAGAAAGTCCAATAGTCCTCACAACCATATGGGTGACATTCAGGAGCAGTTTTTTCGAGTGGGTGGAACATAATCGGGACTCATACTAACAATAACAAGGAGGAGGGAGGTGTTTTCATGTCTTTTTTTATAATATGCCTGATTATTGTTTATCATTTCATAAAGAAAATTTTAAAAACTTGCCAAGTAGCAACGCATTGACGAATTTCAAAAATTTGGCTATATTTTTATGAAACTTGGAAAGTTTTGAATAATTTATACTTTGGAAAAAAACACTCTTCAAACTGTAGAGTCAAGTTATACTTCTGTAAAACTCGGAAAATTTGGAGAATTTTGAAAAAGAAAAAAAAAACGTTCAAGAATTGTGTAGATTATTATACTTTTAAAAAATATATGATAATTTTTTTATTTTTTCAATTATTATATGAAGAACTCGACAATGATTAACCTTCATGAGGAAGACGAGTTTTCATACAAATATTTCTAATTATGCTTTCAATCAGCGAGACTTCAAAAACGAAAAGAAAAAAAAAAAAACTTGAAATTTTCAACATTTGCGTTGTTTCTTTCAAACTCGAAAAATTCAGGTAATTTGAAAAAAATTTTGCAGCTGGTGTAGTTTATTATATTTTTGTAAAATATGATTATTTTTTATTTTCCAATGAATATCTGAAGAACTTGGGAAGTATTAAAAAAATTACGAGAAACTTGAAGCGCTGGATGAATTTTTACAAAATTTCGAAAGTTTCGATTATCATGCTCGAAATTTTCATGATTTTGAAAAGTTAAAATAAAAACCTTCAAAATTGCTAAGAATAATGGTATTTTGTTAAAAATCGAAATTATTATTTTGTTTGATTAAAATTTAGAATATGATTATTTTTTTCTTTTTTTAAATGTGTACCTGAAGAAATTGAGAAGTGTTTAAAAATCACTAAAAACTTGCGGAGGTGGACGGAATCGCATAAAATTTTGAAAATTCCTGAAAGTTTGTATTACTACATCATTCGACAAATTTATAGATTTTTGAAAACTCTTGAAAACAGTGTATATTGTAGAACTTGGTAAAAACGTACACGATAATTTTTCTGAATTTTTTAATGAAAATCTAAGAAGCATTAGAAGTTTTGCAAATTACTAGAATCTCAATAAGTTGGAGCGTTTAAAAAAATTCAAGTTCTAAATAGTTCATATTATTTGTGGGATTTTGAACACTTGGAATTTTCAATATTGGTCATGTTTGTAGAACATTAAAAAATTTGTGAGGCCTAATTAATGAATAAAATGAAATTATGTCTTCTCAATACATACTATACGAGTTTTTTTTTTTTTTTTTCAATTTCTGAATAAAAATTCAAGAAAAGTGAAAAGTATTCAAATATTACGAAAAATTCTGATGATTTGAATTCATCAGAAAATTTACAACTCGAAAGGTTAGTAGGACGTATGAATTTGAATAATTTTGAAGAATATAAGAAGACACTGGAAATGTAAGGAGTCGTCAATAACTGTAGACAATTTGGAAAAATTCGTCAAATTTTAGAAAATGTTGACAAATTCTGTAGCTTCTGTCGAATACTAAATTCCTCTGAAATATCCACTATTGTTTTCTAATTTTTAACGAATGTCTGACAAAATTGGAAAATACGAAGGAACATTCAAAACATTCATGAGTCCAGAACATTTTCAGTAAATTTGAAAAGTTTTAAGCGGTTTCTGTTATACTTGCTATTTTTAAAATTTTCAAAACATCAAAAGATTCGCAAATCGTTAAAAATGGTTTTTGAGCCATTTTCAGTGATTTTTAATGAACGCCAGATTTCTCGAGTATTGCCATAAATTGTTATGCTCATACATTTCGTATATTGGTTTGCATTGAGGAATGCGTAGACACTAATTTCGAAAATTTCGTGCATTTACGAAACATGAAAAAATTTGAAGAATTTTGAACAAGTTTCATATATTCCGTGAATGGAGATGAAATGTCTACTTTTCCAAAATTCCTATGCTGCACTCACTTGTGGAAAATTGATCAATATTACAATAAATCTGAAAAAAGAATAAATACATCGAAGACAAAAGAATTCCTCGGTTTCGATCCGAAAACACAGGCTCAAAAGGCACTTGCAAGCAACAATCATAAGAAAGTCAGATGAGCGTGCCCAATCAACAATAAATAATTAATAGCCAATTCCATGAATAAAACATGCGTACACGCGTACTTGAAAATTCCTCGGTTAATGAAAATAAACACCCAATTGTCGGATCTGAATTGTAAATTTCGCATGAAATTGAATGTTTGTTTTTCCGTGGTAGGCAAAGCTGCAAATGACAGGCGTGTACCGTTTTCAATCAAAACGGGATTCCGCGTTATGCTTTAGCGTGATTTAATCGAATAAACAGGATTTCGATTCGTATATTGCGCGCCGCGAGTCCATGCACAAGCAAAAAGTCGTCCAACTTCAATCGCTTCGCTTATAAAATATTCATGACGTTTCGCACTTTATGGGTATTTTGCGCAATGAACTGCTTTTTTCCTTGTTTACCAATTTTCGTATCTCAAGAATCTTGAGATGATGATTGAATTGAAATTCACTGTAAATTCTTTCACCTCGCATCATGAACGGTCGACTGGAAATAGTCCTCTTACCTGTAACAGAAAAAGTAATTTTTCAATCAGAACAATTCATCGACAACTTTCAGAAATTCAAACGATAACGATTTAAAGACTCGTCCGATATTTCCAGGGTGTTAAGAGCCATCCTGCCTCATTTTCACAAAGAGTAGGGAGGAAAAAAACGGTCGTACAAGGCGACGACGGAATCGGCAATTCGCGCAAAAAGCCACGAATTCGTACATAATTCGTGGCCCGGGTAAAGAGTGCAGCGCACGGCAAATTGGCCGGGCGGTTACCGGTTCTTCGGAGAGCGCCTTTTTCGCTTCCGATCTACTTTCCACGAGCGAGACATGCTCGTGAAAGATTTTCGTTGGGCGCGACGAGGAGAAAAAAACGAAAGATGGCAACAACTTTAGCCCTTGAAAGTATCAACATTTACGGTTTGACATGTTTTAGACTTGTTCTTTTAACGTCTATGAAAGGAGGATGAATTATTCTCCGGGACGGCAACTTTTTTTAAAATAATTCTTCATTTATGCATAGAGACATACAAAACATTCACATTCGTAATTTTACTTGATGATTTTACTTTACTTGATGTATTTTAGGATTTGTTCCGACGAACAATGATACATTTTTACTTAGCCCAATTCGAAACTATATACCTTAAGTGTAGAGTTAATAATTTCGAAATTTCACGAGTCGAACACTAAACTACAAAACAATCAAGAAAATTCTACAATTTTTTGAATTTTTTACTCTTCAACCACAAATGCAAAAACTTGAATTCTCAATTTTCAAAAAATACTTACAAAATTAAACATTACGAACAATATTTAAAATATTTTGTATATTCAAGCCCAGCAGCTTAACAGTTCCATAATTAAATTTGAAAAAGAAGATTGACAGAAAATACTAGCAACAAAATTGAAAGTTCACAGTACATAGTTTTGAGTTTTCCGACAAAAATTATTCTTACATCAGTTTGAATCTGCGCAAAACATGACTAATATTGAAAAATAACCAGTAGAATTTTAAATTTTTCATAATTTTCTACTCTAAAACCGAAAATTTTGATTAGTTTTTTTTTTTTTTTTTTAAAAAAAACTAATATAATTATTATATATATTTATTTTATATATTTTTTTATATATATAATATAAAAAACGAATATAAATTAATAATACTCTAAATTTTAAAAAAAAGAACGATTGAAAAAAAAAATCAACACAACTTGAAACTTTTTGGCATTTTAATCTGTCGAATTTAACAATTTAGTGAAAAAAAAATTGTAAAACGATCCAAAAAATTCATATTTAGTAGTCAGCCGTTTCGAACAATATTATGAATTTGAACATTTTTGAACCAGCTTTCTTAGAATTTCAAATCTGAATTCTCAATATGAAAAAATTCAAATATACAGTTTAAAATTGGAATTTGTAATATTTCTTTGATGGAAAACCACAATTTTTTCAACATCAATCAAATTTTCGAAATATATCAAAAAGTTCAATAATAAGCATGATTTCAAATTTCAGCTATTCTCTACTTTATAATCGCAATCTCTGATGAATTGGTTTAAAATTTTGAAACTAGAACCAAAAAATGTAAGATTATATGAAATTTTTTTGATATCAATTAATTTTCTTCTTTCGAACTTCAGCTTTACCTTGTTCAGTATTTTTTAATTTTTTTTACAAGGTTTATAAAAATGTAATATCATATAATTATCAAGTTATAAATAGAAAACATAGCAACGTCAATCAAAACTTTCTGGAAATGCGAAAATTCAAAAAAAAAAAAAAAAAAAAAAAAAAAAAACACAAATTTCAAACATGTAAAACAAAAACCATAATTAAAAGTTAATTTTTAATTTCACGAATTAATAGATAGGAAGATTTTTCAATGTTCTATCTATGTTTGGCAAGCTATAAAGAAATGAATAGCAAATTTTTTGAATTTTACTTTTGCATGAATGTGTTGCGTTACATCTTGAAGGAAAATGTCAAAAAATATCGAAAATCGTGTGGCGTAATCAATAAAATTCAGATAAAAATTACTTTCTCATACGAAAAAGTGATATAAAAAGCTTTTATAAATAAGAAGATTATGTTGACCTGAAAAAATTAATCTGTGAAAAAATTGCTCCTAATTTACAAAAATTGTTCGTAGGTAATGATATAAAACTAATGAAAAAGCTCAATCATTTTCTTTTTAAATTATATTACTCTAAATTCTAACTAAACTTATGAAAATAAAAAATTGTCGGTCGTGTGACTGATCCACAATGCATCGCATTGCATAATGGATTAATTAACACGCCGATTATTCTTGCACGAGTCTAGGATGTAACCACTTTCGGAAAAACAAGTGTTACTACTGCTGGTACCGTGCTCGAAGGAAAATTTTCCTGACTATGTGTGTGTGTGTGTGTGTGTGTGGCCACACAGCCAGCCAGGAGATGATTCGAACCCGGGACGCCATGATTCGAAGACAGACACGCTGTCCATTGATCCATGGAGCCTTTACTGTGAATCGTTTAAGAAGCAAGATGCTATCAAATCTGACATTATTACATAGTTTTATCAAAAGACGGAAAACCAAATAGTTTACCTTGAAAAAATATTAATAGTTGATAGTTGGATGAACTGTTTTATTTACAAAATTGTTCAATATGATAGGAAAATATTGAAAAATGTCTGAAACTTGAAATTAAATGTGCAATTGAACGAAAATCGAAATAAAGTGCAAATAGTTCATTATTGAATGAAAAAAATTCAAAAATACCCAATGAAAATGATGAAAAAACATTTCTACCCGACTATGAAAACACCTTTTCCCAAAAAAATGGAGCAACAAGCCGCCTGCAATCCCCGCGGAAATGGTTCTAATTATTTCAGCGACTGTTACGCTTCCGGGCTCGATTTTTAATTGCGACGACACGACGACGTTTTCGTAACTCGCGCGAGCGCGAGAAGGACGCGTTTTTTTCGCCTTCAATTAGGGTTCGGCGTGAAAAGCACGGGATTTTCGCAGTAGCCGAACGGCAATTATTGCGCCTCGGGTAATTGCGGATAAGTGGAGGAAACGGGAGCCCAAGTCGGCCGCGGATGACTTTTAAAACGCGGGGTCCCCTCGTGAGCGTGATTCCCGCAGGTGCTAATATACGCGCGCGTCTCGCGCAATTAGAGCGTCCGACGCGATGCCCACAAGTCCCAACTGTCGCTGCCGTTGTTGTTCCGTCGCTTTCGAACAAGCACAAAAAAGACAACTTCCCTTCGCAGACTGTGGAGGAGAAGTTCCAATCCATTATTTTCATTTTTTAAGAAACTGCATTGATTTTCATTATTTTTCACGTCATGATGTCTTTGGCGGGATATCTTTGGAATGGTGTAATTTCAAGTTTCTGTAGCCAGATTTTATCCAATTTTCAATTTTTTCATCTTATTCAGATTTTTATTCATATTTTTGATTCATTCAAGACCTCCGAATTCTTGCTGTAACCTCATTTTCTGACTACATAATTAAGGTATATTCAAAAGCACTTTAACAACAGAGTGTGGAAAGTTACCTGAAAAAATGAAACTCGTTACGTTACCGTTACAAAGTTGGAAAAAGTAATTCGTTACTCGTGGTTTTGTTCCACATAAAATTGTTCACTTCAGATATAATACAAAATGTTAATCCGTACTTTTTCACACTGAATAAAAAAACAATCAGCTTGTTCAAATTTTTTAATTTTTTTGCAAATTCACAAAATTTCCGGCTATGAAATTTGATTTGATGAAACATTCGCAAATTTATACCTACCCAGATTTTCAGAATTTTTTCGTAATTTTCAGTATGTGTAAAATGTTGCAGGATTTTCCAGTATTTTTATAAATTCGTAATATTTTTCTGTACATTGATACATGGATAGTATTCAAGAATTTCATGCTCTAGAACTCAAAGTTCATGGAATTATTTGTCATTCAGAGTATTTTTCGGCAAATAGTAGTGTCTAGGCGAATTTCATTTTCTTCGATTTTTCTGAAACTTTTTCAATTTTTCTACGATTTGAAGGATTGTTCATTATTTCTAAAACTATTTGTATTTTTCAGGATGTACAAAAGGTTGCAGGATTTTCTCGTATTTTTCTAGTATAAATTGATATTTACATTCTAAGAATATCGAATTTTAGAACTGGAATATAACGAAATTTTCCGTGTTTTATACAGGATTTTCCAGAAAACAGTGTCTCAATAGATTTTCACTTATTCCAGAACTTTTGATATTTATTCAATTTTTCGAACATTATTTCAAGGATCATTCATTATTTCGATATATTACTGTACAAATTTATGGATTTCGAAAGATTTTCAATGTTTTACACATTAACACGTATTTTCTTCCTGTTTTTTCAAGTATTTGAAGAATGTTGTGGAATTTTTTAATTTTCTCAGATATCTCTGAATTTCCAGAATGAGATAACATTGAAAGTTGAAAATTTCAGAAGTATTTCGTTCGATTTTGCAGAAAACATTTTCCTTCTACATTTAGAGTGTGAATCTCGAAAATAATAAAAATAAAATCGAATAACTTAAAACTCATAAAAATCTATTATTTTGAATATTTTTCGTTTTTCATTTAATGTTTTTTTTTTTTTTTTTTTTTTTGTACTCATTATATTTCAAAAAATGTTCCAGCGCGATCTCTAGATCTCGCAGATCCTGTTATAGATTTTGAGATCTATAAATTTCAAGTATTTTTCTATATTTTGATGCGAATTTCCAAAATTTAACGCTTTGAATTGTGAAAGTTTCTAATAAAAAGTAAAAAAAGGATTTTTCGTCAATATTTCAACACAAACTACTAATACTCCACGTTGTTCCATTAAAAAATGAGCAAGTTCAAAATTACTTATATCGCAGTTTTAGAAGATTTCTTAAAAAGTTCCAAATTGTGCTCAAAACTTATGAGAAGAAACGTAAAATAGCGGAATTTTCGTTACTCGTTACCGAAAAAAGTAACTCTTTCCCATTATCGTTACGGTGAAAAATGTAACGTTTTAGAGTACCGCGTTACTTCCAAACCCTGGCAATGAAAAAGGTTCGATTCGCAATAATTGTAAACATTGCGATTACAAAACGAGGTCAGGAATATTGGTGATGTTCGTGTTACACGTTGCCTTGAATGAAATGCATACCAAGTTGAGGACGACCCTAGAGAACTAGGTTTTTCGCCGGGTGCATTCATGGACAATGCAAAAAAAAAGGAAAAAAGTGGCGAATGGGAAGGTATGGAAGAAAAGCATGAAAAGGAGGATTGCGGTGGGTGGCGTCCGGTTGCTCGGTAGCGGCCTTCTCTCTTTATCAAGCCGTATCTGGGCCACGATGTAAGCCGACACATCTGCGCCGCGTCCGGCCGTGTCGGCCCGTAATCAACTCGCGCGAGCGCTCTCTCGCGGACAGCGCGAATCGCGAGTGCCCTTGGACCAGCGCCTCAAGCTTAGCCTCCTTTTCCCTCCTCGCGATGCCCATGCCGTCGCGCTACCGACAACTTTTTCCTTTAAAATTAAAAAGTCTCCCGTTTCTAACCTTCCTCGCAATATTTCATCCACTCATTCACGCGAATTCACGATAGCGGAATTCTTTAGGAAGCGATTTTCGCGCGCGAAGGAGGCGATAGGAGAACGCGCCCGCGGTGATAAAAGGCATCCCACGCATCCGCGATACGGGGACGTTACATTCAAAGTCGCGCCATTGTTACGCGTCAAAGTGCGCGGGCACGTTACGTCCCGTAATGGACGCAACGCGCGCATTCCCGCGGCGAATATAATGCGCGAAGGGCCGTGGTGTCTCATTTCGATGCGCGCCGAGGAAATCGCGAAAATCCCCCCCCCCCCCCCCCCCGCCCCTATTTTTCGACGTCCTTTATTCATCGCCGCCGGAAGCGACCTGAGCAAATCCTCTTTCGGCGAGGATTTACCGTTGCCCCCCCGGCCTTATTATTCCGTTAATTCCTGATGATAATAGCGAAGGAGAACAAAATACAAAAAAATGATACTTCAATACAGATATGGGAAATAGTATTCGCATTTCTTCGAAATTCATGGTAAAAATTGCAAGATAAATTTCATAGCTTCAGTTTCAAAAAATGGCAGAATCCTTAACAATTGTACGACCTGAACGAACTTTTCCTGTTGCACGGCACTTTCAAGCGACTTTTTTTTTCATTAACGTCTACGACGATAACGGAAAGTTTACTCAGCCGGCGTCGTCCTGTTGCAGATAAGAAAAAGGGTACTGAACTCCCCAACACGTTGGGAAAAAATTTCCTGAAGACCTTTCGCCTCGTTTCTCGAGTTTCTGGGCTCGTCTTTTATCGTTACCACGCAATTTCCGCGAGTTCGAGGACGAATATGGAATTTGGTTTATTTTGATGAACACTGTGGTTCGCTTCAGTTTACCTTCGTTTGAGGTTTATAGGTTATCTCGAATTTACTGTCGTTGAAGAATCTTGTTTTTTCAAGATTATTCAAATTTACAGACACTGAAGAAACTTATGTAGATTTTTGAGAAATTTGGAACATTGAAAATTATAGGAATATTGCTTTAGTTGAAATTTGAAAAAAGTTTCATGTCATATGGAGATAATTCTGTTCCCTCTGCAACAAAATTTTTTGAATATTTCCCGGAGTTTCATTACTCGAAAATCTTTGAAAATCAAGAAAATTATGTCATACATTTTTTAAGCTTACAAAAATCTTTATCGGTATTGAATTCTTTGAACAAGTCTTCATTTTTTTCAATTTTCAGTAAATTTTGTATCAAGCTACATCATAAACAAAATTATGGAATTTGAAGTAGTTGTGCGAATTAAAAAAAAAAAAACCTACGAATTCCAGGTTCCTTATTCAACTTGAAACGATTTATGAAACTTCTGAACATTCATAACGATTTCTGTAGTTACTAAAGTAAAATTTGACTATTTTCTTTTTTCGTGAAAAACCTTTGGCTTTTTTTCTTTCGAAAAAAGGCCTTGACAATTATTTATGAAAAGATTCGAATCTTTCAAATCTCAAAAAATGAATAAAACAATTTCGGGTTTGAAAGTTGGGAATTTTTTTTTCATTATACACGTGTTTTTGAAACTAACAAGCATCTCTAACAAGAATGATAATTTGTTAAGTTTGTAGTTTCCATACTACTATAACAGAGTAATTTCAATCATGTCAAATTATAAATAGTCTTATTGAACTTGTTCTAGTATTGAGAATGTAGAAAAACACACACGTATTTAGCATTTCTTGTTGCGTAATGTCATTTATAAAAACTTTTTTATTTATTAACCAAAATTCTCAACGTCCATGAGACTTTTTCACATTTTTGTATTATAAATAAGACTCATTTCGCAGTCTGATATTCAATCGTCATTTTATATTCTCTCGGAAACATTTCATAATATGTTATTTTAATTTATGAATGTATTGCATTCCCTAAATACTTCGCAACAAAAATTTCAGCACTTGGAATGTGAATATTTTCTTTTTTCTTTTGAAAAATTTGATCGTCCATTTACGTTCTCCATTCTTGGGTGCTTCATTTTTCATTAGATTATTCATATCCAATTTTGTTTCTAGGAAAACGTGTAATTTTTCAAGATTGTGCATTCAACCATGAATTAAAAAATGAGATTCCACAACTCCACTTCTAATGAGTATAGTTAATGAAAATGAAATGCGAAAATTTCAGAGATTGCAGGCTAGGCGAAGGGCGCGCAACTCGAGTTCTCTCAAGAGGTAGTTGGGGGAGTAGGGGGAGAAATAAGAAAAAAAGCAGCGCACTTTTCTCGCGGCGCGGCTCGCTTTCGTAATCCGACAATTAGATAATGCCAGATCGTAAATAGCGCGGATAAATCGAATCGCCAAGTCGCGCCCAACGGGCTCTTATCGGCGATCCACATTTGATCTTTTCGCGAGCGGCTCGGGAAATTTTCGCGATTTACATGCACTGATTCGCCGGTTTTTGATCAAGTTCGCTCGAATGTTTCCATCCATTTTTGTCTGTTCGTGCGCTCGCCTTTTATTCCCTAGAACGGGAAGTGAACGGTTCTCGACTTTCTTCCTGAGAAAATTGGCGTCGATCGAATGCTGCTCACATTTTCAACAAGTGAAGAAGAAGCAAACACAATTATGACGCAATAATAATTAGTAAATTTATGCTGATAGATATGTTATAAATTCACATGAAATATTACACAATATTAAAATTGTACTGTCAGTTTGCGAATGCAATTTTAAAATCATGATTCCTCTGCGATAAATTTGATTGAAAAAATTGGAGTTGTGCGTTCATGAGGGATAAGTTTCGAAATGATCAATTTTCAAAAAATGTCTACAAATTACACTGTCTTCAATTATGAATTTACTTTTTTCATCATATTTTTAAATTATGAAATATCTGTTGCATTAATCCGAAAATTTGCAAAGATAATCGATCCTCCTCGGCTCATAACTTTCATTCCCAACAGGATCGATTTTCCTCGCCAAAGAGAACGAAGAAGATAATATTACTCAATTTTCTTCAATTCAAAAAACAGCACCCAGCTCTCCACTTGGCATTTTTTTTTTTTTTTTTTTTTTGCAATCTAATCTAACGCGAATTAAGCATAATTTTTTCCATACTCAAGGTCAGGAGAAACAATTTCAGAGCGAAAAACGCCGATAAAATGCGCGATATTACGCTCGCTTTAGTTTTACCTGTCATTTGTCAGCGAGTTTGACACGAATTCAGACTTTCTCGATAGAAAACGGAAAAATTTTATTTCGTTCGAAAATGAATCCCGCGAAAATTTACGTCTTTTTGGCTATCGCCGTTTTCTTCGTCGCCGTTGCAAATGCTGCTGATGGTCTAATTGGAGGTGAATATATTAATTGAGAAATTCTCGGAGTTAACTTTTCAGCATGAGATACTTTTTTGTTGGCATTAATAATGATGGAAGCATTTAATAATGCAGTATAACATTAGAAAAATTTTTGGTTGTTTTAATTGCGATGTAGAATAATTATATGTGATCTTCATTTCGCACGCACACGGTGGAAAAAAGTGAAAAAAAAAAAAAAAGGAAATTATCGTTTTTTGATTTTTCAAAATTCCATTGTCAATGTTTCATAAGGAATCGTTCATAAAAAATGAAAAAATTTGTATGTAAGTTTAGAAAATGTCGAAATTTTTCACATTTGCCAATTATTGCGAAATTTTTTATTCATATAGAATAGTTGGAATATTCCAAGATATGAAATCTTCCAACATAAATTTCAACTCCTTATAATAAATTTTCTACTCATAAAGTACAATATATAATCCATGAATAAATCAATAATAATTCTCGATTCCCGACAATTTCAATACCACCCAAATTTATCTAATTGCAATTTTTAGAATTGAACCTAGTTTTTGAAAATTTCTTGAAAAAGTTCGGATCATGATACTGACTTACGTTCACGTATATTTTTTTGAATCTCCCAAGTTTTGTAATAATTTACGAAATATTAAATGCTGTATCATCGACTTATATTTCTAGAATGTTCCCTAGTTTTTCGAAGAAAATACCCAATCAACTCCAACCGTAAAAAAGTTTTTAAAAATTACAATTATCATGATTTCTTCGAAAACACGAAATTTATGTAAATTTCTTAAAATTCTCCAAAAGTAGAAATTAAATTTTTCCTCCAATCCTTGGAAATTTTGTCAGGTGTTTGGAAATCCATCGAAATTGACGAATTTTTTTTTTTTTTTTTTTCTCAACTAAAATAGCATTTCTTAAATTTCGTGAAATTTCCGGTAATTTACCGAAAGTTTCGCAAAATTAGGTATATTTTCTCAAGAAATCAAAAGTTTTTCAGTTTTACACTAAAATATAATCACGATTTGATACAATTTTTCGAAATCTTGTTGCGATCTTCGAAATTGTGGAAAAATTATTTTAGAAAAAATTTTTTTTTCAACTGTCCAGAATCCATATGTATATTCTAGACAAAAAAAAAATTATCAAGAATTTTTTCAAATAGAGAAAAATTCAATTAATTTCCACAAAATTTACTTGATTTATTGTTACTTTCTGGGATATTGATTTTTTATGAAAAATGAATCATCACCAAAACTGTTCTCGAAACTTTACGAAAAATCGGTGGAATCTATCTAAATCGCCCGTAAAACTCGCAAATATTCAGAAATTTTACGAAATATTCGAAAATTTTCAAATGTTTTTTCAATTGACCGCTTTTATATATTTAAACAGCTTGAGAATATTTTTTCTACAGTTTGAAACTCCTGAAAATCCTGAAAATTTACAAAACTCCTTTTCAATTCCTTGAACCTACAGTAAAAATTCACAAAAGTCTATTTTATTTCTGCTAAATATCCTTCACCATAATAAGTTGATTTTTAGGGCAATACAAAGTTGATAAAAAATACTGTTTCTCGAATATTGAAAGATAAACAGTATACTTGAAAATTTTTGAAATTCTTTATTATCGATTGTTTCAAACTTTCTCTATTCAAAAAACTCTTTAGGCCATAAAATTCCTTTGTAAATCTCAAACCTCTTGAATTTTCACCAAGTTTAAAAATTATTTCGAAATTTTCTGAACTCGGTGCAATCCACAAAAAATTGATAAATTTATGAGAAATACAAGATTTCATGAGAACTCAAAAAAATATTCGTAAATCATGATAAGTTTTTAGTACTGTTTTTTGAATTTTCAAGCTCTTGGTACAATTTTCCAAGTTCTTTTCAAATCCTTTGTATTCTTTGAGTTTGTCTAACACTACAGACCCAAAAATCTTCCAAGTTCAAATCAAAACGAGACTTGTCCTGAATTTTTCTGTTCAACTTTGATCCCTCACTCGAAAAAAATCTCAAAACCTCATTCCAGACGTAATGGAGGACACGGAAACCTTGGTCGAAGACGACATTTCCGACATCTCGGACCTTCTGAAAAAAATCTACGAGTACATAAAGAGTTTATTCAGCGGATCCGGCGGTGGCAGCGGTTCATCCCAAGGTGGCAGCGGTTCGCCGAAGATGTGAAAAAAAACCTGACAGTACCAAAAAACCCACAAGGTACCAAAAAGTTGCAAAAACAAATTTTCGCCACCATTGTAAAACAACGGCCATGAATAAATTCGTAACAAACTAATTACCCCAACGTGACCTAATTACCCCGTCACGTAACCCGGAAAACGTTCAAAGTAACCGTCTTATCACTTCTTTTCTTCTCTAATCACCCAAATTACCCGTCACTGTAATTACACCCAGCAATCGAAAATTCGCGACGATTAAACCGACGAGCCGATAAAGTTTTTTAAATATCGCAACCGCGTTTAGTATTCCCCATTACGAGCCAAGTTGCCTTCGAGTGAGTTGAGTAAAAAAAACCGAAAAGAAGTCACATCATGAAGCTCGCGAATACTTTGTTTTTGGTGGCATTTTTGGCGTGCTTGGTTACTATGGGAAAAGCCGAAGGAGAGTCACTCTACGAAAGTGAGAAAATTTTAAAACCCTTTTTTTCCACTCTCGCGGTATTTTCTACAGTCCAAGTTTTTTTTTGGGATTTCAGTCATCATGAATGGGTTGAAAAAAGTTTA
The DNA here is from genome assembly GCA_028476575.1 of Platygaster robiniae. Lineage (NCBI taxonomy): Eukaryota > Metazoa > Arthropoda > Insecta > Hymenoptera > Platygastridae > Platygaster > Platygaster robiniae. The sequence continues at coordinate 1,024,157 of CM052024.1, forward strand.
CGAAGACTTGATCAACGATTCGAAGAAACTCGTGCAGGACACAGGAAGAGACACGGGGACAGTTGTCGATAATTTATCCTAAATATTAACAATTTGATTGTCCCTCGAATTTCGTTGAATAAACAAGGTTTTCGAGGATATTCAGAATAGTTACTTCTTGGATATTACTTTCATGACCGTTCAATGGCATTCTGGAGGATTCCGGGTGCTCGAGGTAAAGGCAAGTGAAGTATTTTTCGTGATAAGATGGCGGTCTTTTGGGGCTCGTTTCGAGTGGAAAGATAACGCGAGTAATCAAGCGTGATTCCTTATCGAAATTTTTTCGGTTTTCTTGCCAAGTAGAAGGTCGTGAAATCGCGCTATCTGTACAAGATTTCAAGCATTATCCATGTTTTGTTTATTGTATTTTTGCACCGAATTGTAAGTGAGCCGTTTCAAAATTTTCTTCTGGGGAAATACGGCGAAGATTAACACGAGCAATATTTCAGAAGCAACTTATTCATTTGAAATTTGGGCTTTTTAGACAGTTCTTGGGTAAACTTGAGAGAAAAATATGCCGTGCAAAAAAAGAAGGGAGTTGAAAATTGGCGGGGTTCACGTTTCCCTTGGGAAGTGGGGTCTCGTTTTCCGGGGACTTTCGCGTAGATCGGTTATCAGGAACGCTCGCACATCGCCCCGGCCGGAGTTTCCTTTCTCGTGGCCCGCGGAGCTAGGAGGAGCCGAGAGATGCGAGGCCTGACTGACAGCTATCCGGAAGTGTCCGGCACTGTTATTAATGGCATTTTTCCTGCTTTCCCAGCACGAGAAAATGCGCCTCCCGCGAGCGAAAATTCGCGCGTTTCGTCCAATGCCATTTTCGTGGGCTACATTTGATCTCGATTGTTATTGTCTCGGTTACGAATCACGTTGAGTTTTCAGCAATTCATCCTCCAAGAGTTTTCACCTGTTTCGCAAAATTCTTCGCTATTTTTTGCTTGGAGCGAAGAATATTGATTGAAAAGAATGAAGGGAAATTTTGAAATTCACACAATTTTATTCAACACCAATGTCAAAAATTTGGGATAATTCATACAGTTTTGAATAACTTTATTAGGAAAACAGTTTATTATTACCTGTATGTGCTAAACTGAAAATTGAGAAATTTCATGGTAAAATGCTGTAGACATTGTTTGATAAACTTTTTAAGACGATTTCTATGATAATGAACGAGAGTCGTTTGTATATTTTGTCTTAAATCACTTTACATTTTATAAAACACAAGTAATTCACAAGAATTTGTAAAAGCTGTTGTGATATTCAAAAATCGTATGCCAAAAATTGAATATTAGCCTTTTATCTTTTTCGTAAGAAAGTTTTTTGAATTTTCTGTCGAAATTGTACAAAAGTTATTCAACGACAATTAAAGGTAATTTTTTGCAATAAGCGACTTGATTTGATTGTTCCAAATATTAGCAATTTATGAATTTCACTTGGAAATTTGTTTTCGGAAAAACAATCAATTATCTTGGTCTCTTTTTTTGTGATAATTCCGTTTTTGTGCTTACATGGTAAATTGGAGTATTTATAATAATTCAAAATTTCCATCGAATAAAACATTCGCGAAAATTTCCAAAATTTCATATTTTAGAAAATTTAATAAGTTATAATTGTTTTTTTATTGCCAATAATTTTTATTTTCCTTCAATTAAGCAGAATGCAACAATTTCAAAAATTAAATCGTAAAGAAAAATTTGAACGAGATTGTATTATTTTAGTATATTGTCTTTTAAAAAACTATCGATTTTCAAAATCGTTGTAATATACAATTTCATATCAAAATCGTGAAAAGTTAATATTAAAAGATTTCAAAAAGTACTGCCATAAACAACGAGTGTATTTATCTGAAAAAAAGATAAAAATATTTAGATTGTTAGTTAACACATCATTTGAAAGAATTTCAATAATTGTATGTCGTTTTGGTCAATTTTTTCAGAAAAATCGTCAACTTAATTCTTTTTTCAAAGTGTTTTGGAATTTCATGTTGAAATTTCCTCGAATTGAATGAAAAAGATTAGAATTTTTTACTGGAAGCAATGAGATTATTTCGTTTGAGAATGTTTTTTCGTATTTCATTCTTCATTCTTCGTATTGTAGTCGTAAAAAAAAATTAGTTATTTACACCTGTCAGCCTGAAGTTCTGTCAGTTATTCTATTATAATTTTCCTCATTATTATGTGTGTATTTTCTTGTTATTGAGAAAAAAAATTTTCGAATAATCAATACAAATATTCGCTCATGTTCAGAACCTTTATCGAAACTTAAAATTTAATACAACCTCAAAAAGGAATATAATCTTTATATCTTGGCTCATAGTGTAGATGATTTTTGTACAATACCATCCATAAAAATAAAGTATGTTTTATGAATTGTGATAAATACTCATAGTCTAATTATTAAACATTTGGTATTATATATTTGTGATCGGTAAAATCATCAATTATTTTGATATTTGTAGCAGGAGGTTTTGTTATTTTCTGGTCGTCTTGTAAAAATGAGGTTTAAAGAAAGTTGAAACATTTTAGCCATAGAAAAGTGTATATTTCATTAAGATGTCGCTCGTTATTTATCGTCATACTATGATATTTAATTCATAATAAATGTTGAAGGTTGCATACGATTTCAAGATCTAATGAACGCTTCAGACTAATAAATAAATATTTGACATGATGCATTTCATAACAAAGTTGAGTTTGAAGATTCCTAGACCAATTTTTGCAATAAACATGGAAATTCGTGAATTTGAAATACTCGTAAACATTGCCCAATTCTTATTATTTTTTTTTTAACAATGTAGCCTTTCCCAATTCTCGCTATGTTTATTTTCTATATCATCTCCATTACTTGACTTGAAAAAGATTTGCTTTGAAGAAATACATACTTCATCAGTTGACTGTACGATAAAATTTTCACATATCAATATCATCATCCATTTTTCAACCGAATGACGAGTATTTTGAGCGGTTATTGAGAATAACTTGGAAATACACGCCTTGAACATCAAATAGAAAGGGAGCCCAAGATTGGGCCATTTTACTCGGAAGGTTGAAATCGACAGCTGGGCTTTGAAATACAGCTGCTTCCTGCACTTTTGTTGCCGGTCAGCGCTTTCACGTTTTCGTTCAAGATTTCTCGGTCTCTCAAGTGCGAATTCATATAACAAACACTCCAATTCATCGATCCAAAATTACAACGTGATCATTTTTTTAAGTAAATATAAAGAACATCATTTGTCAATTTTGAAATCCCTTTTTTTACTCTACTCAATTTTTAATTATGAAACAGTCCTTCAACTTTTAAATTTTCATTCACGAAGTAGCATAATTATAAGAAGAATAATTTTATCAACAACTCATGTACTCACATTATATTATTTCGTGAAAAAAATATTGCAGCAATTATTCTCATTATTTGGGAAGTACATCCGCCGTATTAGCTTTTCATTTGTCGCAAATCGTTCGAAATTCACGTTTTAAGTGAAAAATGAAACAAAAACAACTGTGCAAGTTTTGAATTTCAATAAGGAAGAAAATAATTTAATGGCAGTTTATTATCCTCCGCAAAATGGTCCAAAGTACACTTTTCACGAGAGAAAACAAAATAAAGAAAGGATTCTTCGGCGGATCTTGAATTTCGATAAAGGAAAAAGACGAAGTGCATACATTTTTTATGTATCGCCAAAATGTATTCAACCCGGAAAAATGGCGAGAAACTTTTTACGAGGGCACTGAAATGGCTGGATCGCGCGTTCCCTCGGGTCGTTGGAAACGTCGAAAATCGTGGCGAGAAAAGGCGAATGAAATTACTCGGGCGATTTATTTCGTGTAATCCGTGGATTACGGTTAACCCGAGCAGCCATCCTCGATTTGCTTCGCTGACGTTTATTCTCCGGCATAGGAAACCTCGTTTGCATTGCCTCGGCTTTTGTTCCCGAGGAAATTTTTACCTGGGAAAACTTCTGCTTCTCGATCCACCCAAGTTTACGTGACGCGAGATAAAAAGAAATCGAATAAGGGTGCTTTTCACGATCTCTCGAGTATTTTTTTCATTTCCACGAGAACGGAAATTTTATCATGAATCGAATGTTTTAGCTATTTTTTACGGCGTTTTTCTACGAGGCTTTGCCATTGTCTCAAAAAATAATAAAGAAAGTGGCAGGTAATTATTTATTCTTGATTGCATTTCATTCAGCTGGCATATTTTGTTACTCACTTTCAAACTGAAGATTTCAGAATTAAATTTTGGGATTCGCATACACTAGATATGTTATATAATATGACTTGGCATCCTAAAAATCATTCGAAATTCAGTTTAACGGTTCGAAAATACTTATGAATGTAATTTTTTCGATATTTCACATTTTCAATGTAATAAATCATATTGCAAAATTTCGTTCCTAAATTTCAAAAAAGCAACAAAATATTTGAAATTGCAGTCTTAGGCGAATTCACTTGCACACTTTGCCTGGAAATTTCTTCACATGTTGCAGGACTCTTGCATTTTCAAGTTAAACTCACAATCGGAAAAATCTCCCAAAAAACGTCACATTGGATCATAGATCACTTTCACCTGCTCCAGAAGAATTTATCTCGACCGAAAACGAAGGAAATAAATTGAAGAGGGAAAAAAAAAAGAAACTGCTTCTTGAATTTCATTACGTACTGCAATTACAGATAAAGTGATAAAACGTGGATTTACGATGGGGAAAAAGCGCAAGGGCATAAATAATTTAACGGTCGATTATGGCGTTATGTTCGGATGCTGATTTAATTGAGAGGTGTTGCGCTTTGATTCATTCGACGAGTTGGGTATTTTAACGCTAGCTCGAGGCGTTGAAAACGCATTTTCATATGTGGGAAAAATGGAAGAAATCGTTACGATTAGATACGCATTTTTCACCCGGGTGGAAATTCAGAAAAATTCGTTGCATAAGACATTTATGGGAATGAATATGTTTTTAATTTCACGATGTAATATTTAACGTGCATATGCAGTATGTTTTCACACGTACATATTATTTCAAAATATGATCGTTATTCAGTAGATCCATAGTATTAACGAATTGTTAATCAAAAACTTTTATAAAAGTACCTTCCCATCCAATTAGAAAAAAAATTGAATTTATTTAAAATTCTTAACAAAATTCTGGTCAAACTCCCCCTTTACTTTTCGAGAGAAAATTCGCGAATTTTCATTTCGCGACAGGGAGAAAATCTCGTCGATCGGGGCCGCGGACGAGTCGCGAGGAAAATCGCCCCCCCCCCCCACCCCACCCCCTCCTCGCCCCTTTTTACACTGGCCGTACGCCCAGTCCCAAGTGGAATGTGGAATGGGCCCCAGGACAGGACTGACGAGAACGAGTATTCGGTGCCATCTGGAAAGTAACGGTAATCCCGCTCGCAATCAGGGCCTTTGCATCGAGGCGACAATTTCCCGGGGAGAAATTCCATCGTTTTTCGTATCTTTCGTTTCTCATTGCCAATACGCACGCACTTGGCATGTCAATATGTTCCAAATGTGTCTGTATTTATCAATTTTTTCTGTTTCTTTTGAAAACGCATCTTTTTTACGGCAAAATTAAGTGCTGGTTCAGAGGTTAGGCCGTTTGTGTGCAATTTGAGGGGGCATGGGTTCGAATTTCGACGAGTTTTTTTTTTTTTTTTTTTTTTTTTCAGAAAATATATTCTATAATTTTCATGGGCATTAAATAATTTCTCACGAAATTTTCTCGGTATTTTTCGGACTTGCTTTAAATTCTGAGAGGTATAATTCATCAAATTTTCCTTTTGTTTCATTCTTAAATTCTTTTTTAATACAAAAACGAAACAAATACTATAAAGAGGTCCGTTAAAATTTCAAAGAACAAAAATCAGTTTTCATTTTGAATTTCCTCAAAAATTCTACTTCAATTTACGTACAAAAAAAATTTGCAAATTGAAGATATTCTAAAACATATATTACATTTTTTTCCGATATTTATTGATTCCTAGGAACTTTCCCAGAATATCATTTTCGTGAGCACAATTATAGAAATTCTAACGTGTTCATAACGGTTTAAATTTTTTAAAAATTAATTCGCTGATATCTTCAAACAAATTGAAATTTCTCCAATAGACAAAAAGTATGAACACAGAGCAAAACGTCAATATCGATGTTTTTATTTAAAGATGAAAAAATTTCTAAAGATGCATCACTTTCCCTTTACTTTCGTGTAATTTCCGAAACCGTAACTTGGCAGTTCTAAATTTTTAAGTACACAAAATAATAATGAAATGTTTGCTCCGTGATTAGGCCATCGGTCCACCTACTTGTGTGGGCTGGGTTCGCATCCTTGGAAGGTCAGTTCGGATTTCAATGTATCAATATAACGGGTCTTCACTAATATCATTCTAAAGTTCATTCTTTGCTTTGGATGATAATTATCACCACGTTTTTCTTCTATTTTTTTTTACAGGTGAAAATGCTCAAAACATTTTTTCCAACGAAGAGTCTACAAAGTATGATTTATCAAACGACCCAAAGTTCATCAAGCTCATTAATGATACAGATATCAATATTTGTACAAAGGAAAGAACAAGATACGTATCAAGAAAGAGATTTACAATCACGAAAATTAATTTCTTTTTAAATGCGTGATTGTTGATCTCATTGTTAATTGGTAGGTTTTTTGTTCATGATTTATTGTTTTTTTCCTTAGTAGATATACATATTTATTATTTATGTATCTTTTATGTATTCTAATATTTATTCTTTTATTGTTCATTTTTTGAATGACTAGATTTTTTCGTCGTATATTCATGTATGTATTATGTATCTTTATAAAATGTGTAAGCACTTTTCTTGTATTCTCAAGTTTCATCAAATATATCTTTCCACGCAAAAGTGTCAAGTAAAATGGTTTTTCCAAAAAAAGGGAAAAATAGAAAATATTGCACTGCTATGTACGCGAAATCGCCTTTGATCCCGAATGCGCCGTGGACAAAACGAAAAGGAAAATAAAAGCTCGTTTAAAAGGTTCGGCGTCCCTTCGCGCGCACTACACGTGGGCCCAGAAAAAAAAGAAAGAAAAAAAAAGAAGAACCACGCCATCGACATTTTTCGTCGCGACGACCTTCGCTCCGGCGCAAGGTCGTTCGTCCTTGGCCATCGAAAAAGGCCCCGAGGATCATGGGCCTTATTTTTATTACTCGCGTCTCGTGCTGAATGGTCCTTTGTGACGGCCATTTCTGGGACCCCAAATATTCCAAGATAGGAATATATTAACAGTGAAAACTTGATTTCGCATTATTACACTCTGATTGCATAACAGAGCATGAATTTTGCGTCAATTGATCCTGGTGTTGAAACGCATTCGATGATGAATTGTGAATTGAACAATTTGTTTTGCATTTCATTTTAGTAAAAAATACAATAATTATAATTTCAAATGATGTCAATTGAATGAAATTGGTTTGAAGCGGTATATCATTGCATTGTATTAAATTGTATGCCTATGTAAAATATACCGATTCGCCAGTTTCGTGAATTTCCGATAGGTTTCTTTTTTTAATTTTTTCATTCTCACAAAGCAGGCAATTACAAAAATTATAATGAAAAATAAGACTCGTTTCGACTTGCTAGTTTTTTTTTTTTTTTTTTTTTTTTTTTTTTTTTTTTTCATTTTTGCGTTATACTTAGGTTTTTTAGAAATGTTATCGAAAATTGTAAAAAAATTTTTTTCCAATCTACTCGAGCATGAAAAAAAAGAAAATTAATACATATTTTTCAAATACGACAACGTGATTGATAAATTTCACTGCCTATTTTCGCTTGAAAAAAAATTTTGGAAAAGACTAATGAAAACTCAACATTTTCAAGTCACTTCTAGAGACTTGGATGTGTTTTCGAGGAAAAAGAAAATCTACATATAAGTAGGAAGAATTCAATGACAATATTCGCTATCGTGATATTTTCCTGTTCTTAGAAAAAAAAGTTGTTAGGTTGCTGTTAAATGGACTTTTGTTAAAAACACTTTACTAAATTTCTTTTTTTCAACGATTTGATATTTGTTTGAATCATCTTATTTATACATTAGCCAGGTCATTTTCGTCTTTATCATGGGCCGTCTTTCCAGACTCCAGTGTGTTTTCGATTATGTGTCGCGATTTATAAAATGAGATACAGCAGTCGATAGCAGTCTCTCTGGAATTGTGTGTTAGTCTATCGAAAAAACAAAGGAAAAAAAATGATGGAAGAAAGGAAACATTAGAAAAAGAGAATAAAATTGCTCGAAAGCTATCGCAAACTGGTTATAAGTTTCTGATAGTTCTAGTTGATAGTGTTGACATTAAATATAAATTATGCATAGAAACGACTTCTATGAAATGAATGAAATCTGACAGAGATGATTTTTTTTTTCAAAATGAGGTACGATTTAACAATGATAAATCTTGGAAGGAAAAAAAACTGATGCAATTCAACTGGTTTGGATTCAAAAATTTTTGGATTTTTTAAAATCATGATATAAAAACAAGTTTTCAAAATAATATATATATATATATTCAAAATATACTACGCTTAATATTTTTTTAAGTAGAATTCGTAAATAAATTTTCAACATTTCAGTAACCGAATCGAGTTGTTCCTGGCGGAAAATCATCTCAAATCGTTTTCATTTAACTCAAAAATAATATTACTGTAAATGATTTTGTAGGCAGAATTCCTGAATTATAAATTTTATCTGGGAAATCAGAAAAAGTACATCGAAATGAAAAAAATTCAAAAACCAAGCAAAAAACTGATTCCAATCATACTGAAATAACTTGAATGCAATTTCAACGGAAAATAAACAAAAAAATGAAGGAAGTCATGATTTTTGAGAATAAAATTCTATTTTCTAAAATGACATGAACATTAAATAATTCTTCTCGTTATTCTTGTAAATAACCTGTTTATTAAATAACGTAAAATGATTTGAACCATATGGAATAATCGAATATTAGGTGTTCGTTTATTCAGATTCTTATTTTCTTCTAATGGAAAATGTTTCAGATTCTTGAAAAAAAAAAAGTGGATAAAAATTCAAGACGTTATTCATATAACCTTCTGAAAATATATATGATAAATTAAATAATCTGTTTATGAAAAAATGTAAGATTCTTTGGAATAAGCGAATTTTTGTTATTTTTTTATACATACCGTTTAGAAAACTGATCTGTTTAGTAAAACGAGGAATACTTGAAAACATATATAATAAACAAATCTACATTCTTTGTTTATTCAGAAGGTTATTTGATTTAGATACAAAATTTCCCAGATTCTGGAAGAAAAGATTTTTTAGAAATGAAATTTTGAAAATTCTTACAGTAAAAGAAATCTGTTTTTTCAAAAACGTTAATTATTGTAAGTGCTTGGACTATATTGAATATACATTATTTCTTTTTTCAGATGGTTATTTTACTTCAATACATACAAAATGTTCAAAATTTCAAAAAAAAAAAAAAAATTGGAACAAGTTCGAGATTCTGTGAAATTACCATTTTGATCTAACGATAAAAAAATAATCTTTTCAATAACAAACGTACATTACTGGGAAATATGTATAATAAACAAATGTGGCATGATTTGCTTTTTCAGATTGTTGTGTTTGATATAAAATTTCTCAGATTCCAGAAAAAAGAAAACAGACAAGTACATAACTTGAGATATAATTAAAAATGAAATTTAGAAGATCCTTAAAGGAAAAAAATGCCGTTTGTTAAAAAACGTTAAATGCTTTAAATTATATCCAATGGACAAATCTACGGTATTTGTTTATTTCCATTGTTACGTGATTTAATATATAATCTTTCAGATTCTAGAGAATAAGAAATAGGAAAAATGATGGACATTTGAAATGAAATTTTGCAAATATTCACAATAAAAAAATAGTGAACAAAAAAATGTGTATTGCTCTAAAATTTACTCAATACACAAATATACGTCATTTGTTGAGTTCGGATCGTTATTCAATTTTTCATCGAAAATAACATTCAGAAGATATACACACACAAAAAAAGTCCGTCAAGCAAAGCAAGTTCAATACTTTTAAACACAACATCGAATAAAAAAATCAATGTTGTTCATTTGCTCAGCTTATTTTATGTGAGCGTACAATTTCCCATACTCGAGAAAAAGTTTTTTTTTATTTTAATCCAGGATATTGTCGCGAAAAACATGTGAGAAATGCATGCAGTGAGGAAAATCTATTGAAACACGTATAAGAATCGCAAAGGTAAATGAAGAAACTGAAAGTCCCGTTGAAATCACGCGCATCCTGACAGTTGTCATCCCTGCCGGAAAACCAGACCCAAAAGACGATAATTGCCTTTATGCGCGATATCTTATGGCAGAACACGCGAAGCTCAAAATTACCGTGCAAAAGGCTGTTCCTCGACTTCGTAAAGTTCCTCGAGGCTCTGTTTCGCGAGGAGTTTCTCGAGCCGTTGGGCCGTGGGAGCGAGATGTCCCGGGATGCTCGTCGTCTCGAAAATCCCCCCAGCTGCCCCTCCGCTCGTCATTTCGTCTACAAGCAGCGACAATATCCGCGCGAAACAACCCTCCTCGCTCCTTTTTCGTCGCACACTTTTTCCCAACCTTCCAAATATGCTATTATCCTTGGGCAGACGGAAAAACAAAACAAACGCACCACGTCACTCGACGGCGAAGCACGTTACGAGCCGCATCGCGCGCACTGTCGTGTTACTTGGTCGGGAACGGACGAGGCGGAAGAAAGAACAGCGAGCGTGTACAGGGGAGAAGAGAGACTTTCGAGCACGGGCACACACGCGATCAACGCGACGTATCTCCCTTCGAACGGTCGGCGGGCAATTGCAGGAACCCGCAGAAGCGCTTAGGTTAGGCTCAGCGCGAGAGCGAGTTTACCGCGATGGGGGGAGTGGCGGGCGAGCCCGAGCCAGAGCGGGGAAAGCCGAGCGCCGCGAAGGGGCCCCGGACTGTCATTGAACGGACGAGATTCGGACTCGCGTTGGTTCGTTCCGTTCGTCGCGGGCTCTCGGTGGCAATGACGAGGTCATTTTCTTCGCCTTTCGCGTCATCCATAGAATACGAGGACTCCGATTGCTTGTCAATCTGATTCTCGCCCAACTAGATCGTCGCGGAAGCCCTCCTGAAAACTATTCCCGCCCACGTCCCTGCACCCTCCCCTTTTTCCCGCGATTTTCAATTAGAAAATCATGCAATGCGCAAACCGCTCGATGCAACGAATTTCTCATGTTCATCAGCAATCGTTTTGAACGCTTCGAATGATAGAATAACGGTTTTTTGTTGAAGAATAACGACCTAACCCAACCCGACTTTTGCCCTGTCCTATATAGCTATACAGTTCCATACAGTTCTTTTTTTTCGCGCGGGGGTGAGGAGCGTTGCTCAGAAAACGGGATTAAATCTACCTGAACATCGTTTTCGCGAGTGACTTTGAGCTGGTGGTTATTATTCCATTTGTTGAGAAAAGAAGGGAATTCGGCGACTCCAGCGTCGTGATTCGCCGGTAATTAACCTAACCCCCTTTCCTTTGTTATGCGTGCCTTCGCGAACGAGGCGTCAAAACAAAGCGCCCGCCATCTTTTTTTCCCCTTTGTTGATGATTGCGCAGGATTTTGACCTTGACGAACATTTCGCGGGCTATTGGACTATTTCATCGGGTTTCTGACTCGCGTAAAGTGTCATTATTGTCTTTCTGTAATAATTTTTCATGCTGGCCATTCAGAATGTAAGGGATTCTCTGTTGCATGAATTTAATATACACTTGCATAAAAAATGCACCAGAACGGAAGGGTTTTTTTCGAGAAATAACGTGCGGGATCATTGGAATATCTGAAAGTAGGGTATTTTTCCTTCAAAATCCGCAGCGTTATAGCTCATAGGTCGAGAATCTGTTCCAATGGAAGTCAAAGTTTGGTTGCAAAAATGAAGCATGCAAGATAATTCGAAATTTCGTCAGGTTGGGTTGGTTTGCAAGTTCATGGGCGTAGGCAAGGGGGTGTTTTTGGGGTTCAAACCCCAATAATGTATTTTACATTATAAAAATAGAAAGAACGTGATTCACAAATGTCCGATAAGCTATTAATAGCGAAAGTGAAACTGTTTCCATCCTTTGCGAATTATGAAAAAACAAAGATCGAAACGTTACAATTAAATTATCTAATTACAATTATGACCGTTGAAGGACAATTTAAAATTCCTAACTGCCGTATTATGAATATCAAGGAAATTGAATTCAACGTATGAAATGTGCAAAAAATGATCGCAATTTTCCATACAAGTATTGAAAGTTTTTTGACAGTGTGTCTAATGAAAAATTGCAGCAATAAAGTGCGTGCAATTCTGAACTCGAATCAATTTATTCAACAATAAAAAAATTTTATCCGAAAATTTGATACGACTTAAACTTTAAACTTTTCGAATGAGAGTTGGATGTTTTTAAATCAGCATGGTCTCTTTTTTCGTTTTATTAACTTCTGTGAAAAAAGTGTCCTATTTTTTCTTTGGGTTTTGTAATCACCTGCTTCATTCATAGTTTCTTTAAATTTTCTGACATACTACTTTTTTACCATCATTAATTTTATTCAAGCTTTTCACTGGGTTAATATTCTTGAATATCAAAATTGCGTTTAAAATTTTTCAGCAATACAATAACTGAAAAAGTATTATATTTGAAAATCAGAAGATTAATGAGAATTTTCCGATACATGCTCGAAATTGGATAGCAGATTCTTTACATTCCCCAAATTTGATATTCATCATGAAACCGATCGTTGGGAGCCAATGTCAATGGGTTTGTAAAATAAAAGACTTCCTTCTAACTTCCCATTTTCATTCTCGAGCTTTCGGCTTTCATTAGGCCCTCTGCAGGAAAAGGGGGCAAAACGAATTAATGAAAATGGATCAACAGGATGTTGTTTATAAAATAGATTGTGGAAATTGTAATTTTAGCCACATAGGACAGACAAAAGGATGTTTAAAGACCAGAATATCTGAACATGAAAGCAGTGTTCGTCATTTAACTAGAAATCATTCGCTCATCATAGAATAGAAAATGATCATGATTTTAAATGGAAAGATGTGAAAATACTGGATAGAGAAGGAAATCATAAGAAAAGAATGGTTTCTGAAATGGTGCTCGTGAAGGGAACTGAAAACACGTTGGATAAGCAGGATGACGCTAGATTTTTGAGTTCTATTTATGATGGATGTTTGAAAATACGATTATCAGTTCGTTCTTTAAATATGACTTTTGTAGATGCCGACATTCGTAAAATTAAGTTCAGTTCTTGTTAGCAAGCTGTTGAGTTCGTTTCTCGGTGTAATTTATCGTGAAGAAAGTTTGTCCAAGTCCATGATGACGAATTATTGTAATAATCAATTTCTTGGATGTTAATGTGAATTCATGGAAGTGAAAAATGCAAGTAGAGAGAATTAGTTAAAAGGGGATATTAATATTTAGAGATTAATTGTTATCGTAAAATTTGGTAGCTCCTGAAGAGGGCTTAAGAAAAGCCGAAAGCTCGAGAAAGAAAACGGGAAGTTAGAAGGAAGTCTTTTATTTTACAAACCCATTGATATTGGCTCCCAACGATCGTTTTCATGATGAATACTCGAGTCAATCGCAAAATGTTATACTTGACGAATTGTAATAATTGTCTGATTAAAAATTTTCATTTCAGATTTTCAACCACCGAGAACAATGCCAGTGAAAATAGTGAAGTGCGCGAGTGTTGCTGTGGAAACATATGAAAAATGAGGATACCAAATGGATTAAGCACGGGTCGAATCATCGAAAAAAAAGAGCAACGTGGCAGAAAAAGGTAGGAATTAATTTTGCATGCTCCTTTGTGTTTTGATTTTCCGAAAATTCTGTTCCGCAGCGAGCCCTACTATTGATGTGTTTATTTATGTCTATTACATAAATATTTTACATATTGATGTATGATCACAATGAATTTTGATAACTTTGGATCCGAGGTTATCAAAAATAAAAACAATTGCCATGAAAACACTTCATTGTATGAAAAACCTCGATGACTTGAAATATTATCGAAAATTCGAAATCCTACAGGACGTTACGAAATTTCGTGAATTGTCAAGAGTTTTGACAATTTCATCAAACTTTACTTGTAACGTATGGCATTTTTGCGCGAATATTTGATCCTTTTAGAATTCACCATATTTTCTCATCGAAAACATGTGAATTTACAGGCCCGGCGTCGAATGATAATAAAATGATTAATAACGAGTTCCTTCGAATAAGTGAGTGTTTGCCAGTGTCCCCAGGAATCGTGTATGATCTCGATATAAGGACGAGTATTATCGCCGGGTAAACCGGTCGATTATTATTTCCATATCGGAAAAATAGCAGTCGAGCTATGTTTCATCGAGCTATTGAACCGGAAAAGTATCTTTTCCACGGACGGAAACAAAACATAGAAGATGTCAAAATCAGAGAGGGGAAGTTGTAAAATAACAGTTATTTATGGGAATGAGAAACAGTTTCGTCGGGGTGTCACTAACCTTACCTGACCTAGAATAATGTTTTCGGTATCGTATTTCACGATGTGGTTATCATGAGATTTTGGTTTTAAAATTGAATCTAGTTAAATTCATGCACCCAGATGTCCTGGAAAGAGAAATATTTTCATCTTCCATAGTGTTAAAAATTTTTATTCGTGTAATAAAAATACGCATGTAATGAAAAACCTGCAAAACTTGTATTTGAGACTTGAAAGAATAATACTTGTATCGACTATGACTTAAGGAAAGTGCCAGTATTCAGTGTCGTATCATCGTAATCAAAGGTACACATTTTGCCGACAATCTTTGCATTACCCTCTCTCTAATTCCATCTTTACGCTTAATCATAGCAACTTCACAAATCAAGACAATATTTTCCATGAATCTTTCGGTATGACAAAAAACAGGACTCGATACGCACACACTGACAAAGCAGAACATGTAACGCTAGCCCGAACTCAAGACAATTTACACAATATGCTGAAAGAAAAATGCTCGTAACGAGTATTTGACTAATTCTGCCATTTTTAACGTGGACGCGCTCTCTCTTGAGACGCTATGAAACGGATAAAACCGGACGAGACTCCTCAATCTCGCGAGAATCAGGGTCGTGATTCGGACAAAGGAATGCCTGAATTGCGCAACGAACGATAACCCGAGTTTTCACTTGGTCATTTTCGCAACCCACGATCGTTGTAACCAGTCGCGCCGTTTTTACTCGTATTTTTAATGACGCAGGTACATATTCAAATGAGCCAAGAGCGTTATCTTCGCGCATTCCCGTGGAAGAATGTTATCGCTGTTTGTCAACAGTAATTATTGACACCTTGGAGGCTTATCTGCGAAACGTGTCATTGCATCTCGCATTGAAAACGACCATTTCGACCAATTTACGCGCCAAGTGAATGTGACAGTTGTTGATAAGTTGGGACAATCCGTTTTTTCTTTGAAGGAAATTTCCCGAAAACGTCGCGATAAGGAGAAGTGATAGCTTTTCCAGGCACTCCCATGGCAGAAGTTGCACTCTAAGGGAGGAACGAATTCGTCGCGAAATTGCCTGTTGGCGTTTCAATACCGAATAAGTCGCGAAAACAACCTCTCTCGAGTTACGCGAAGGGTAAAAACTTTATCAGTTACGGTCTCCCCTGAAATTGCACTGCAAGCTGGAGCGTCCTTATCTGCGACATTTCCGAGAAATTGGCCTTGCAGTCGTTGCACTTCTACCAGCCAATGAATTAGGCAGCGAGCCAAGATCGACGAGAAAAAGTTGAGAATTTTTTACTATAAGGCGCGAGGATTCGAATAATAATCGTGAAATTGATGTAGACTTGATTACGGAGCAATTTGTGCACAGCGATTTGGATTGAGCGAGGAAAAAGTTTTGGCGTCAGCAATGACATAATTATGTACATAATTAATAATGCACAGATTGGAATATGACAATCTAAATTCATGATTCGAAAAAGATATACTCAAATAATTTTTCGTATGTTAAAAATGTCGAAAAATCGAAAAATGTCAAAATTTCCTTCAACATGTAGTCAATTTTGCAAAATTAGGGAAATTCGAGAAATATTATGTTTTTTCCCGAATATGCATGCAATAATGTTTTTTTCAAATTCTGATTTGGAAAACTATGGAAGTGTTTCAAAATTTGAAAAAATCTCAATTAGCTGGACAGGATTAAATAAAATTTTAGAAATTCGAGTAGTTTGTATGATGGCTGAAAATTATACAGTTCAATTAAAAAGAATCAGAACCAGTTGGAAAGGTAAAAAATGTCAATTATTCTAAATAAATCAACATTTTTGTGGAATTTCCAAAACTATTCATAATTTTATAAATTGTTTTCATTATTTTATTCCTTTAAAATTTGCATAGTAATATTTCTTATATTTGTGACGAAAATTAAAAATACCTGACAACCATTCGAAGAACACGAGAATCTTGATGAACTGTATTTTTTTCTGTACTGTAATTTTTTCATGCAAACTTTCGAATTTCGAAAAGTATTTAAAAATTAAGAAAAATCTCAATAAGATAGATAGATACAGTTTTGTGAAATTCCGAAAATTTTGAAGATTCTGCATTACGTTTCGAATTTTGAAAGTTTTTTAAAATTAGACAACATCCGAAATTTTCAAGTTTGCTAATCATTGAGAAAAATTCACGAAATCGGTTGAATTTCAGAAAAATGGAATGAATTTTGTAAATTGTGTTCATTATCATTTATCATATTTATTATTTCATCAAAATCTGCATGATAATGATTTTGCAAATTTCTAAGAAAAATCTAAAAAACTCGAAAAGTGTTGAAACATGAGAAAAAAACTTGATGAGTTTGACAAATTTTCATTAAATTTTTGAGTTTTTGATACATGGTTGGAATGAAGTTGCAAATTTTGAAAACTCATCATATATACATGAAGAGTTCTTACATACGTCAATAATTGTGAAAAAAAGGAAAAAAATTGTCGAATTTCAGAAAGTGTTTATTCATATTGTAATTTTTGTGCACTATAATTCTGAAAAATTCGGATATTTATGCCTTTTATTGATTTTTATGAAAATTCGGATGGTAGTAAAGTATTTGTTAATTTTTTTGAAATTCTCATTGGTTGGAAGAATAATTGTTAATTCCGAAAAATTTAATAGTCTATTACTTTTCAAGTTTCGAAAGTTTTTCAAATAAAAAAAACAACCAAAATTTGTTAGAACGTTGATAATTCTAAAAAATATAAAAAATTTGTAGATTTTCAGAAAATGTATGCACCTAAATTTTCTAGATAGTAGAAAATTATGAAAATGCTATAGAACTGCAGGAACTGCGTGTCACTTTGAAAAAATTTTGAAATCAAAAATGTAATAAAAAAATCTTCAATTTTAGATTATTTTGATAAATTCTGTTATGTAATATGGCATACTTTTTTGGTGATTTACAATATAATAGAAGCTGAAATTCTTTAAACTTAGTTTAAAGGTATTTGGCTGTAGTTGGTATTTAAGTCGAGTTTCGGGTAGGAAGCTGGAGAAACATTATTATTTTTCATTAATATTGTTTTTTTCAGCAAATACTCGTATCTCCAAAAATTTGATTTCCTGATCACCAAATTTTAGTCATTTCTGTATCAATCTATTCAAAAAAACAGAAGATGATTCGAATCATACAAATATTCTGACAATACTGAAAATATTGAAAGTATTATTAACAGGAACATTGGAAAATACTGTTTCCCGAAAATTCGAGTGAATACTTGAAAATTCTGAAATTTCGAACATTCAAGTATCGGACTATAGAAATTTAGGCAGCATTTTTAAAATATAATTCGAATCCCCATGAAATTGCATAAATGCTTTAAGACTACTCGAAATTGAAACAAACTCTGGAATTTGCTATGGGTGCATTTATCTGCAAATTTATTCGAATGGTCAAAGGTTGAAAGTATTCCACAGCATCAAGTTTTATCAATTTTTTCTGGCCGATTCGATGCTAATCGCCGCGAATATCCATTTTCCGAGCATCGAAAACACTCGAGGGGCAACAATTACGTTCGCGAATAGCGCACACCGTGCTTCTCTCACTGACTCCCCCCTTTTCTTCTTTCCCCGCAAAACTTGCCGTAAAACTTTGAAAAGCCGCCGTCCCTGGGTTATGACAAGGATCAAGACTAGTTATGCGCCTTTTGTCCCCGCGCGGCCGTGCCACGCCGATCTCCATGGGGCGATAATAATCTGGACATTGCGCGAGGTGCCACAACGCTATTTGCAATTGCACGTGTCCGAGGCGAAACACGCGCGGGTATTCTCTCCTTTCTTGCGAGGCGCGAATCCCAGCTCCACGGACAACTGCCCCGAGTCCCTTCGCGACAGAATCTGACTCCTTTCTGACGTACACAATCAATACTGGAATATTGTAGGTGATATTGTGATAAATATGGTATATTCCATGCACCTAGGGAAAATATTGCACACGCACAAGTACATGCATCGCGCGATTCATGTCAAATCCTAAAACACAATCAGTCACTATGGAAGTGAAAAGTCGCCCGAAGATGCGACTATGTACCCAAGGTTGCCCTTATGGGTCTCTTATCTTTTCTTTGTCGAGGAAGAATATTTTTTACTTTGCTTTTCCCATTTGTTTGCAAGTACGAGCACGATCGTTTTCGCCAAACAGGGCAACGACAGAGACACCAAGAGATCGCTCTCGCAACAGGTTCCCTAAAAATATCCCCATGGGAGGTGCACGAAATTACATTAGACTTTGAGATTTCCCTGCCCAGCGAGCAAAAAGTCCACGAAACTAGTTTCTTTGTGGGGGCTACTGTGTTTTGAAATTTAAATCCGCCACCGTCTCGCTGAAACGGGCGATTCTTTTCATGCATCGCGATTTCGTCCTCGCTCTCTCAATGTCGAATTTGTACCGATTTCTTTGCCCCCGATCAATTAAGGGAGAAAACCCTGTTCGCGTGGTGGGCTTGGAATCTGCGAGAGTCGCGTCTTCGTCTCGCTGAAGTCGCAGTATTTTTAAAATTAGGATATAACCTTCGAATCGAAAAATTAATCTAGAAATTAAATGAAATAGTGTTATTTTATGGAAAACATGAAATATATTTGTGCAAAATCGCTGAAAGAGTCGAAAATACAATAACGATATGAAACAAAAGAAAATTAATTTATGCACGGTGTTACCCTTTGATTCAGGCAATACTTAAAAATCGCTGTTTCAAAAAAATTGCGTATATTATGGTTTGCAATAACTGAGAATCTAGTCATCAAAATTATTCGATAAAATGACAATTTTGAATTCTACGAAATTGATATTAATTGTGAATATCCAGAAAATAATCTGTTTATCGCAATTGACATTTTTTTTCACTCATTTCTATATTCAAGCAGTCAAAAATTTGGTTCCATCTCTTTCGACTTCAAAGTGAACAAAGTACCGTTTTTCCATTCTTTTGGAAGCGAGTAGCGCACGGAGAAAAATCGACCGTACGTAACCCTTTGCTTTCGTGCCGCCGAGGGCTCATCGTTGCACGTCGAGTGCATGCCAAAAATACCGTTTTTTCGTGATTCTCATCTTTCACTGAGAATTGGGCACTGGAAGTGAATGATAACACTAGTCGTTACGCAGAAAAATGTTGAGTACGAAAAAAGATAGTATGAACATTGGTTACTCTGACTCGAATTTCAAATCAAGAAAGGCAATTATGAGAACCGGAAATGCTAAAATTGGGATTTGTTGTTGTTGAACAGTATAACATTGGTTTTGGTACTATGAATATTAGTGCCTTGAAGTAAAAAGATATAAAAATATTGCAAAGGAAAAAAAAAAAAAAAAAAAACGATTAATATCTAGTGAAGTAAAGCACTTTCACATTTTCATTAGAGATTATTGACCAACTTCCTATTTCGAGATTTCAGTATCATCAAGTTTCGAAATCGGTATAAATTTCTAAATTTCGCGAATCATTGCGTTATTCGTGACCTCTCGAATGCTTGTTTCCATTGCATGAGATATGAAAGAAATAAAAAGTTGGTACGGGGAATGGCAACAATGAGGCGCGATTCCTCGGGGCACGGCGAATTAGCCGAGTTGTATTGTTCCATTACCGCGGATTATCTCGAACGTCGATTCGAGAGTCGATATTATGCGGCGTAATGCCCGCGACCCACGGGACCGGGTCTTGAATAGAGGCTGATTAAAGAGTCGCTTCGCGTCCACGCGAAATGATAATTCAAAGCCCCGGGCACCGCTTTCCGCGCCTGGATTCGCGCCAGCCAACTTCGGCCTGTCCCACGATCGGAATGAAGCTCTTTCGAAATCGCCGAATTCCATTCAAGACCGCTCCAAAATGACGTCGCGATTTTTGAGAACCCTTTTTTACACAATCTCTCGTTACAATTTTGATGGAGGTTTCGCATCGTGATTTCAAAATTTCAAAACGATGAGTTGCAAAGTTGCGAATCTATTAATGTCCGACATTAATAATTCATGGTATAGCAATATGCTTCGAAATATGGAGAATTTTCAGATTATTCAAAAAACAAAATCCATGCAAGTTTTCACTAGCTTATTTTGAAACATTTAAAATCTCCAAAATGCAAATTGTTCTTATACTAGTAGCTAGTAGACAGGATTTATCACCCGTGTGTAGTGCAACATGGAATAAAATATTGCACCTTTTCTAATTTTTTATTCAGTTCGTACCATATATTTCATGTACTAATGGGAAATATTGTACATGTAGGTATAATACGCATTGCAAAAAGTCCAAAAAAATTATAGTAGAGAAAGAAATATGTACGGAGTTTTTACAAGAAAATGTACCTGTTATAAATATCTTCAGCTTCTGATACCGCCAAGGTTAAAAATTTTTATCATAATGTTAAATGACCTTTCCACCTGACTTCTTCCTAACATCATACACTTGTTTAGGATACACTATCAAGCTATTTATTGCAAGGACGAGTTTTATAATTTCGAAACGCTATTTAATTTCACGTAAGAAATTTCGTTTTTTTATCATCTAATTCATTCTCTTGCAAAGCTTCGAAGAATTTTCTAGATGTTTTATAAGATTGCTCAGGAGGGTTGATATTTGCCAATCTAGTACGCGAATTGTTCCTCGGTATTTTTTGATCATAGTATCGTTATAAAATGTATTATTTAATAAGCTTCATTTAAACTCGCAAGTTGAGCTACATAAAATAAAGATTTTAATTTATGTGCAATGGCGCTATTTTAGCATTGTTATAAAAAATAATACCGTCAAAGCTTGTTTGATAGAAAAACTCATTTGCATTGTTTGACAATTTTTATTTTTGCAAAAGTAAGGCTTACTCCGGTCTTTTATTCATCATACTCAAAAACTCGGAATTCCGTAAAGAAATCATACGTATTTCATTTATGAGCATTTCGAGTAAGTTTTTTATCATTTTTCTTATCACATTTCCATGCAGGAACATTACGAAATCATGATCCACAACAGTAAAAATTGAATTTGAACTATAGAAAAATGTATAAGTTGGCCGAAACTAAGAATGCCTCATTTTATGAATTTCAATGTCTATACACAGTTTCTCCTCGATATCCCAGTCAATTGTTTATTCTTCTTAATTACATATTGTCGTCGACGCATTTCAAATCCTTTTTGGATCTCTTTTCAAGATCTTCATAACGCAATCTCAAAACATACCATGGCGAACAATACAAAATTCTGTCCTCCTTTGAAAACAATCACTTATATTACAATAGGTCAATACTATAATCCGAGAAAATTTTTCATGGTCGACAGATAATCAAATTCCCCCATCGACAAAGTGTATATATATATATAGATAATACCCAGTGGTAAAGAACATTCTGAGTTATAAACTTCAATATGTATAATAATTTTAAGCATAAGCCTCGTTAACTGAAAATCACGAAAGCTGAATTTCAAAGTTTGAATACATCAATAAAAATTACAAAAATAAAAAACGTGCAAACCTGAGCTTCGAAAGTTTTGTAACTTGACCACTTAGAAATTCGGCAAAATTGAAAAGAAGCCAGTTGTCGAAAACCAAAAACTTTGAAATTCTCTAAAATATACATTTAATTTTTTTGAATCCTCCTGCTTTGTTCTTGTTAATGTCTTATTGGTTTTTCACAAAACATCTGGGAACTAGCGAAATTGGCGTCGGGCACTTCAAACATGTTTCCAATTCACCCAAAATTACCTCAAACGGATGAATGTACGGCATTTTCATAATTTCTGAGCCGTGATTTTTTTCAACAAATCATGGCGCTTGAATTCTACATACGTGTATATATTTCAAGAAGATTATAAACAGTTTTGAAATTTGGAAAGTTTCATTATCTAAGGAGTATCTACTTCAGACGTAGAATAAACAAAATCGAGACCGGTGAAAGGGACAGAATGGCTGTATATCGTTGGGTACATTTGGGGAAAAGGAAATAGTGCACCCTAGAGCAAATAATAAAAGACACGTTCCGAAAAGCCTGGATGTTAGCACTGCTCTCGAGTTTTTTTTTCTGTTTGCCTAGGGAGCAGACTTGCACTGGAACACTGACAGCCGAAGATAAAATTTATATGCCTCCTTCTGCTAGGTTTACAAAATCTGAAAATCATTGCATAAACCATTTCGAAATCGACGAAAAACGCCTTCGAGTGTCATTTCCTCGAAAGTCGCTCTGTAAGCCAGCCGGGGAAGAAAGTCCCGTCTTCGGAGATGTCGCATTCGACACTCCCTCGTAAAATACGCGATCGTAAAACCGGCACAAGTGCGGTGTCACATTGTACGCGGTAAACGCGTTTATGAGAGCGAAGATTTACAATTGTCGAAACTGCAGTTGCGTGTTTAATTTGAGCGCCTTTGGCGCGTCCAACTTTTATTCCCCCGCGAAGCTTTTAACTTGTCTTTCAGCTTCCCTTTGTCCCGAGCAAACGCGACAAAGTGCCCACTGCATTTCGCTGCGCTACTGGAACTCGACGCAAATTTCCCGCGTTTCCATGCCGAATTTCAGCGTGATTGAACGAAAGCGCTTTTTCATCTTCCTTTCCATCGTCATTTGTACGACGAGTTTTTAACGTCCATCCTCTTTGTT
Source organism: Platygaster robiniae (assembly GCA_028476575.1). Classification (NCBI taxonomy): domain Eukaryota; kingdom Metazoa; phylum Arthropoda; class Insecta; order Hymenoptera; family Platygastridae; genus Platygaster; species Platygaster robiniae. Next base: position 1,047,354 of record CM052024.1, read on the forward strand.
GGAGAATGTTTGGATGGCTTGGAAAATGTCGAGGCACGAAATGCGTTTATTTCGGCATTACTCTTTTAGTTTAATGATTTCGCAATTCTTCCCGAAACCATGAACGTGCTCGATTCAATTTGCTTCTTAGAAGAAATGTCTCGAATATGGCCGAATGAAGAGAAATTCCGCAACTTGCAACTTTGTTATAAAGGACGCGACGTCGACATTGAAGGCGACGAGCTGTCATGTTCCATTATTCAGAGGGCTTTAATAAATTTCGCAACGAACGTCGAAGAGACAATGAAGTAAAACACTAAGCGGTTTCTTTTCTCTCGGCGATACTCGCGTCGATGGAAATAATTGCGTGGGTTCTTTAGCAGGGACGTTTGCACGCATCGTTAAACGTCAAATCATACGTCACTCTCCGTTTATTTCCCGAATATTCATGTTATGTTTCTCGATTTTCAGCATGTTATTGAAATGACGGATCAAAAGACGAAGGTTATGTTCACTTATACAGAAATCGATTTTTGATTATCATCAAGCTTCAGTTTTTGAATGATTATCTAGAAATTCTATCGAACGAGCATTTATGTGTATGAAAATTGGCACACTTTATCATTCAGTAATTTTGTCTTTTTTTCACAAACCTCATTTTATACGTTTCACTCCAATAATTCAACCAACGAATTTCTCGACATGTCTATCAATGTTCATAGTTCAATAATCCTTCTTTTCTCAATGTCACAAACAGAAACAGCTCTTCTTCACGCGCGTACATAATGACTGTGCTAGTTAAATTATAATTAGAACAGCGCTAATTCTGAACGCGCCAAAGCAGATTAAAAATAGTCCAATGATAACGTATCAAATTTATTTCTAACGATACGTCAACTCGCTTACTAATTGCGTTCGCAAACAGGTATGACTTGCAAATCTCATCGCGTGCAGAGTTATGTCATAGGGAAAACAATTTTTTTATGCTTATCACGTTACGCGGAATATTTTTTAACCTGAAATTCGTAATTCGACACATGGAACGTTGGAGCGTATCCATAAACAAGTTTTGTCAACGAATAACAAACGATTGTGCAAGGAAAACCTGACTATTGTATAATTTCTCGACAACCAGGAATTGATTTGCAAAGTAATTTTATGAGATTATTGGATTCCGAGTACAAATGTTGAATCATGAATTATGTATTGCGTGCTGTACTTTTGTAATTGAGTAGCTCTCGCTAAAAGGGAATCGAATATAACCCAGGTGTTATAAAATCATAAAAAAGCGCATTCCAAATGGAAGTATTCGATGTCAGGGCGTAAAAATGAAAGCGGCTCGGGAACGTGTCGAGTCGTGCAATGACATCGCGTCGGAACTAGCGAGATCGATTACAAAGAAGCGTGCTGGGAAATTCGCTGTCCTGCCTTTCCAAGTTTTCTTGGTTTAAAAATAAGAGGATCCTTAGCTCAAATTCGAATTCCAAAATACGTTACGGGGCCAGGAATACTTTTTGCTGATTAAGGATTCATTTCACAAAGTCATTTGATGATTATGAATTCTAACGGAAATATAGGTTGTCGCGGTATTAGGTCTTCCGCGATGATTCATGCAGAGGAATGCGCAAAAGGCGACCTGGCCGTAGGAAGAAGACGCTATTTCAGGCCAGCCTCGCGCTTCTATTCGGTCTGTTTGTAGCCCCTAATAGACACCGCCGCCAAAATTCTTGAATTCTTGCTCCCTGGAGACAAATTACTTATAATCACTCAGCTTGGTTAATTTCATGAATTTGAAACACTGAAATGAGTTCCAGTGTCAGTTTTCGAATAATTTTGACTCGTATGTAATATTCTGTATTTTTTTTTTTTAAAACCATCTGCCACTTATGAATACTAAGTTGAACAAATTTTCAGCATTTTCTTTACCTACAGTTCAGTGTCAGTCAACAAAACTAATATCCCGTAGACTTTCTTTATTTATTGAAGCGCAGTTATTGTGACAAAATATAAAAACTATTTTTATATCATGAACGAAAAATCGATGATATTTTAATATCGACACATGTATGAACTTCTATCGCAATACACGAAATTCCGTTTCAAAGAAATTATTAGTTATGTCGAATTTCAAGAGCTAAGTTTTTGACCGAACGTTCAGTATTTTTGGAAAAAAAATGTTGATAATATCATTCTGCGAGCACTTTCGACTTTCACTTTTGCCGAGTATCTCATCATACACGCCGCAGTTATTTTAGCTAGGTATTTGGCAAGCAAAATACCTGGCTCTATGAACGATTCTCGCACCTGGAAATATAATCTATTTTAGAGACGCGACAACAAACCTGAATATTTCTGAAAGGGTATTTTCGAAGGAGGAATTTCTCATTTGTTCACTCATTTAAAAATATGAAGGATTTTATTTACGTTTTTAGGATTATACTTGTGGTGTGTGACTTTTTTTTATCAATTCTAACAATTCTGGAATTTTGTTTTGTACTGCATAATCTGGGCGAAATGACATTTAAGGGGGAAAAAAATGAAACTTTTTTTATCGCAATGAAAATTTAGAAGAAATCTCGTGCTTCAATAATCAGTGCATTATATCTGTACCTTTATGTTTTATTTTGAAGCAACCTCATTCAAAGCAATTTGATAAAAAATCTGTATTTATATTTATTTATATCCACGCAGATTGTGGAGAGTCACAATCTCAACTTTTCAAACTCTTCCAGTATTTTACAGAAATAACCATTTTTTGTTCTTCAAATTTTATCTTCCTTTCAACGAATTCGTACAGAGTTGGGAAAAAAATTTTTACACTTCAACATTGTTAATTTCTAAATGAAAGATTTTTTGATGGGAAAGAATTCGGTTTTCTTATTGTAATTTAACTGAGCGACCAATTCAGAGCCCGAACACTGTAAGACGCCGACTTCCTGCAGGATTTCCGGGCGCCATTTTGGCACGTTCACTGTTTCCCGTAGCCAAATGCAAGAACAAAAATGCATTCAACTTGAATTCGTCGAGTTACATGAATTTCGTGTATGTTGAGGAGTTGTTTGAATATGGAGTTGCATCGACAAAATGAAAGGAAGACTCTGACAAAATACATTCTCTACTTGTGAATTAAATTTTTATCATGTATAGGTTTGGAAAAGCCTGGCTCGTGGAGATGAAAAAATGTTTTTAAAAGAGAAAGAAGGGTAAAATAAAATATCCTCAATTTTTGTAGTTGAGAAATTTCTGCTTGATTGTAATATTTTCTATACCATCAATTTTTTTAACAAAGCGTGACCATTCAAGACTCTATATAATTTTTCAAATACTTGGTTCTCCAAGAATGTCTTTTGCATCGATTTTTCCCAACCTGCGCCAAGTTTACCTCGATATTTTACCCCTGAGAACGGTCATTACCGTGAAAAGTACTAAAAAGCCCGAGTCCTTGCCTTTTTTCTCCTTTTTCACAACAATATTCAATTTCGCCGAGCGCGAGGCAATTGCCGCAATTCTCATTAACATCCGCGGAAAGGATTTTTACGCTGTTCGAAATCGCTATAAATGGTCGGGGGGGGGGGGGTTGTGTGGTTGGGTGGGGCGGGGGTTGGGAGGGGGGGGGGCAAGGCAACAATGCTCGTTTAACCCACATGATCTTTGGCATAAAGCACGTGGCGAGCGCGAAAACGTGGGCACGGCGGGCTGTGAGTCATCCTGGTCAGCTGATTCGCATAAAATAAATATTTATATCCCCGTGAATCATGTGGCACGAACGCGCCGACACACTCGCCGCGTACCTTTATTCGGAAAAGGGCGACTCTTGGCACGGTTAACGCGCCGTTTCTTGTGCAACGCCGCGACTTTCGGCATGGAAATTTATTCACGCGAGCCCAAACCATGCGTCCGAGCAGCGGTTACGTACGCGTGTACCGGGGTGTATACGTGATTTTCGCTTTGCACTGTTGCAAAATATTGAAAATTTTCCCATCTTTATAAAATACACTATACAGCAATTTTGAGATGAGACACGCCATTATGGGAAGAGATACTGGAGTACGTTTTTGACGGATGACTTTGTTTTGCATTCGTGATGTGGACGGTATTTTGTGGCATCGAGAAATTTGGTGCTTCCAATGAAAAACTAGAATTTCAGAAGACATTGATCAATTTCGTAAATCGTGAAAAGTTTTGTCGATTTTTCAAACTACCATTCGTAAATTGATGCATTTCCGCGTGATTATTTTTCTGTATTTCATCTTCTCGAATTTGTCTGGTGGGTAGTACTGCCCACCATTCCTATGCATGCTCTGCTCTCCTTGATATCCATGCCAAATGAACATGCACTCATCCATAAAAAAATGTTAAGGCAAACTTTGACAGCATACTAATTCGCAGGGTTCGTCAAGTTACTTAAAAGAATGGAAGGCGTTACGCTACCGTTACTTAAAAAGAAATAGTAACTCGTTGCCGTTACCATTTCAAAAAAGTAACGTCCCGTTACTTTCACGTTACTTTTTGGAATAATTTGAATGTAAATAACGAGACATCGGAAAACTAAGGCTGAAAAAAGAATATCAACGCGCTCGTGGTTTTGTTCAACAGAAACTGTTTATTTCCGATATAATAAAAAACTGTAATCCGTACTTTTTCACCCTGGAAAATAATCGATCAGCTTGTTCGTATATGTGGAAAATCCATAGGGTTTTCTCTAGATCTTACAGATCCTGCTATAAATTTCGATATCCGTAGATTTCAAGTATTTTCATCAAGTATTTTCATATATTTTCATGCAAATTTGTCAAATTCAACGCTTTGAATTGTGAAAGTTTCCAATAAAAAGTGAAAAAGCATATTCCTCGTCAATATTTTCACACGAATCACTAATACTCCACATTGTTCTGTTAAAAATTCATAATGCTGAATTTTTCATTAAAAAACACAAAGTCAACAATTACTTATACCTCAGTTTAAGGAAATTTCTTCAAAAGTTACAAATCGTGCCACTTGAAAAGTTCCAAACTCGTCCCCGTTATCGACACTTGTTAATTAATGTAACGCGTTACTTGCGAACCCTCCTAATTCGACCGAGATAGACATTCATTCCGCCATATCCTATTCGATGTTGCATCTCTTTGGCGCGTAGAAACAGCGGAAAAGCCACCATCAAACATTCGTGTTAGCCACAGAAAGACTCTGGTAAAAACGCGGAATCCTTGCCAGCGAAACCCATGAAATTTCCACAGCCACCGACAATGGTCCATTGCGCCTTGGAAACCGTGTACGCGCTCAATGTGTACAAGCTCAATGAAGCGGGAACAATTGCCCCGCTCGCGGCACGGGAACCGTTAAAAATATTACAGCCATTACATCTGTTTCCCGTCGTATACGCGCACTTTTAACGCGCGCTTCCTGTGGCCAGAGAGGAGGGCATGTCGAGGAATAAATTTGTCCCCCAGAGATTCGCGGTTCCTATTTTCGGCGCTCGATTTTCGGCGTCGCGTTCGAAGCCGCGGAAATAATGAATGGTTTCAACTTGGGCTTCGTTATTTATCGCCGCCGGCCGGGCGCAACGAGTGTAATACAGGCCGGTGAAGTATGGATCCCATAATGCCGGGTATTTTATAACGGCTAATAATACGAGGTACATCCGCGACGACCTTCAGCCGATACGACGCTTTAAATACGAGCCGATCGTTGAGGGGCTTCATTCAAGGGGAGGCACGAATCATTCGCTCTCGGAATTCGCTACACGCGCGTCTGGATTTACGGGAGAGATGAAAAAGTGCAGATAGGCTCTCGATGGTTCTTGAAGGGTGCAATGGGCGAGGGGATGGAACGAGACGCGGTTTTAAGGTCGGAGATGACGATCAAGTGGAACTACAATCGAATGGGATTTTACGATGTTCCTACATGAACTTTGGATGGAGGATGTAGTATTTCAACATTCTCATTTTCGGCAGCAAGAATGTCACGGAATCGAACCAATAGCAATAAATATTCATTGTGTTAAAAATTCAGCAGGGCAATCTGTAGAATACAGCAGGCACCAGTGGAGTCAGGTTTCATCGCGACGCGAATTTTTCGCGCAGAAAATCCTGTCCAGCTGATCCGTATGATCTTGAGGATCGATATATTCGACGCGAGAGTCGAGGTGGAGGATGCAGGCCAAATAACGCGAGGATGTGGGCTGAAAAAGCGCGCCGTATCCCGACGTAATTTATTCCGCGTGCAAGAGGCTAGGCTGCAGGAAGGACGCCTCGCAGTCATTACCCGCGATCGACCCGCGTCACCGTTATCCTACATTACTTACTCCCAGTGTGCGTCTCTGAGATCCTTCCCAGAAACAGCGTTCTCTCCATCGCATCGTATACCCCCGCGTTTTCCGCGGCCAAAGTCATGCACGCATCCGAGTCCATCGCGCACAATCACGTATTGCGCGCGTTTCCCTACAAGAAAAATACTCGACATTCGTCTATTTATCCAGTTTTTCATACCTTACACGTATCCCTACATTTTAAACATCGGTTCTGATGATGCTTAGATTTAAAGAGATTTATGAGTTTTTTCATAAGTCGTACATTCTTGTTCAACTTTTTCGGAAGATTGACGATTACGGTATCATGAAACGTTTTTCGATTTCACAAAATTTTATGTAAATTCTCAAAAGTTGATTTCATTTTGAGGAATCTTCAAAATCTTCCACAGTCGGCAAAATTTAACGACAAAATTATTCTGAAAATCCACAATTTTGGAAATTCGCATCGAACAACACTGAAAATTTCTCACAATCAGACCTACAATGTTGTTCGAATCCTCGAATTCGAAGAATTTATAGTATTCATTGGAAATTTCGAAAATTATTAATAATATTTGCACAGTACGATATTTTTCGATTTTCGAAGATTTCTAGAATCTGCTGTTTTTGTTATTTTACATGATTTTTCAGATCTCTCCAAGAGATTGCCTAATTTTGAAAATTTTTTTCTTCTCATCTTTACGGAATTGCGAACTTGTTAAAAAATTTACAATTTTTTTTCAATTTTTTCAATTCGAATATTTCCTAATTTTTATTTAAATTTTCGAAACATTAACTATATTTGTGAGATGAAGTATTTTCGATTCTAAACAGCATCAAAAATATTACATGCTCTTTGCGCAGTTTTGAGGCATTCGCAATATTTCATAGAAACTATGGCATTTATGTATCAACGTACATTTTGGAAAATTCACAAATTTTTTGAGTTTCTGGAAACTTTTGTATGTCCTCATAATTGTCAATATTTCTTGATTTCCCATTGACGATATCGTAATTTTTCATTAAAATTTTAGAAATCATTCATATGCACACTATAAAATATTTTTAATTCATTAAAGATTTCGAAAGTAGTTAACCCTATTTGTTATTTTACGAAAATCTTAACATTTCCTACAATCTCATAATAAGTTTCCTTCATTTCTTTACGCTTTTATGATTTTTCACAGTTATTGAAAATCGTAAACATTTCCTCTAATTTTTATTTTATACAATCTCATGATTTTTCGACTTTTATTCAAATCCTTAAGCTATTGATGATTTATGTGAGACGGAAAATTTTTTGATTTCAAAATTTCTAAAAGTATTACAGTTTTGAGGTTTTACACAATTCGTGAAATCTCGAACAATTTGCAAAATATATTATTATATTCATCATGAAACCGATCGTTGGGAGCCAATATCAATGGGTTATAAAGTAAAAGACTTCCTTCTAACTTCCCATTTTCATTCTCGAGCTTTCGGCTTTCATTAGGCCCTCTGCAGGAAAAGGGGGCAAAACGAATTAATGAAAATGGATCAACAGGATGTTGTTTATAAAATAGATTGTGGAAATTGTAATTTTAGCCACATAGGACAGACAAAAGGATGTTTAAAGACCAGAATATCTGAACATGAAAGCAGTGTTCGTCATTTAACTAGAAATCATTCGCTCATCATAGAATAGAAAATGATCATGATTTTAAATGGAAAGATGTGAAAATTCTGGATAGAGAAGGAAATCATAAGAAAAGAATGGTTTCTGAAATGGTGCTCGTGAAGGGAACTGAAAACACGTTGGATAAGCAGGATGACGCTAGATTTTTGAGTTCTATTTATGATGGATGTTTGAAAATACGATTATCAGTTTGTTCTTTAAATATGACTTTTGTAGATGCCGACATTTGTAAAATTAAGTTCAGTTCTTGTTAGCAAGCTGTTGAGTTCGTTTCTCGGTGTAATTTATCGTGAAGAAAGTTTGTCCAAGTCCATGATGACGAATTATTGTAATAATCAATTTCTTGGATGTTAATGTGAATTCATGGAAGTGAAAAATGCAAGTAGAGAGAATTAGTTAAAAGGGGATATTAATATTTAGAGATTAATTGTTATCGTAAAATTTGGTAGCTCCTGAAGAGGGCTTAAGAAAAGCCGAAAGCTCGAGAAAGAAAACGGGAAGTTAGAAGGAAGTCTTTTATTTTACAAACCCATTGATATTGGCTCCCAACGATCTTTTTCATGATGAGTATTCAAATTGGGGGAGTGTAAGGAATCTATTTAAATATATTAACATATTTTCAAATTCCACAAATTATTAATTCCCTAGAACTATTGCATGTTTTAGTAAATTTCAATGTTTTTTGATTTATCATATTCGTGAATTCTAGTTTTATTTGAAATTCTGAAGATAATTGATATTATTCGAATGTTTAAGCACATTTAGATTTTTAAAGATTTATAAAAATCATCTTTTTTTCCGTTCTTTCACGAGAGTTTCAATTTTCTAACAATTGAAAAGTTGAGATTCAATAAGTGAAGGTAATGAATTTTTGAAAAAAGATATGCAATCTTAAAAGTGTTCTGCGTTCTTTGTTCTTATGAAATTTCCAAATGTCTCTAACCTTAACCGAATTTTAGAATTCTCAACGATTTCTGTAGGCTGAAACTTTTTTAATTTCTTAAAATTCTGAAAATATCACATAGTTTCTATTATCACGCGAAATTTGTGAAATTCTGGTAAATTTAATGAACTCATTTACTCCAATGCTCGCGAATTTCATTGAAATAAATTTTACGTTTCTTATTCCCGAAAATTCATTCTAATTTCAGCCCAAGACCATTTGATTCAAAACTATATATTCCCACTCGATAATCATTGCTTCGTAATTTTGTCTAGACTCGAATCTCAGCCAAGCAGCAAAAATTGCGTCTTCTTATGTTTGAAAAATCGTTGCCAAGCCCCCGCGCACAATATATTCCCTCGGAAAAAGCGGCGATCATATGATTTGCAGAAAACGCCAGAACGCGCATCGAGCGGGCTGGATATATATAAACGGCCTCTTTCATTTTCGCAACGGGCTTGAGGCGCCTAATTGCCAGCGTTTCCTCTCCTCATTAGCGAGCGCCTTTCTGAATTATCGGGAACGATGAAAAAGCCGCAATATCTCAAGACTCGTTTTAAAGTTCGCGCCCGCGTGGGACACGGTATTAGCCGCATACGCGTCCGATCGATTCGCCGATTTATTCGATCCGAGGATCGTGAAATTCCCGTCAGGTATCGCTTACCGCGATTCACTTAGCAGGCTGCAGAAGTTACGGGGATGATAGGGAGCAACGCCCAACTAAAATAAGCTGGAAGGATGAAACGTCTGAAAGTCCATTTACTCATTGCAGTGTTTGTAAATAGAAAGTCTCTGTCCTAGTTGCGTAATTCATTCATTCCGATGGATAGACAGCTTTTTTTCGATGTTGAGAGGTAGACGCAGTAGGGGTTGAAATACGAGACAGAATATTCAGAGAAGCGAAACGGGTGTTGAGAAATTCGCGAAAGGACTTTCGTAGCGAGAAGGTCGTAGACCTCGCTCGTTTTGTTTGAGCTTGAATGACGCGGACAATCTCACTGTCACGCAGCATGTAACGGAATCGGAGTTCATTACCAACGCGCAATCAAGTTCGCAGTGGCCGGTCAGGACACGCGGAATCGTATTTAGCGCTCTTGGCTCCGAGTCCCATCAGCTCCCGGGAGAATTAGCCAAGGTGTCGTTTTACGGGCATCGCGTATCGGGCATCCAAGTCGACGTTTCGTAACCGTCGCCGCTTTCCTGCTACGCTTTTTTACAAAAATCATCAAAATCGAGCTCTAGAATCACTGCACGGAATTATGTTCTTCAATTTTTCGAACACATGCCCGAAAACTCGCTTCTATTTCGCGTATTCAAGTTCAGTTGTGCAGTCTTTTTTCGTCAGGTTCTCATTATATGATTTCATCTGCTTGTTTCGCATTTATTGAAAGAAACGTCGATATCCATCATGAGAATCAAGTACGAACCAATGACGGAAAAACATCTAGAGATTAAATGAAATGCAGAGCTCTTCATTTTATTTACCAGAATATCACAATAATCTTGAACTTGAATCAGCAGTTAATAGAATAAACAAATGTAAACTGCAAACCCATCATTCAACTTTCAACTTCGCATTCGAAAACGATTATAAGACCAAACTATAAAGGCGATATGTGGAAAAATGACAGACGATAATGTGTCAGAATGCAAAGAACAGAAACATGTGGACAGGGCGCAACGTATCTCTTAAAAAAAATGTGGCTTGATTGTGTGTATACAATAGGGTGTCACATTATTTTGGCAATGTCGGAATTTTTCCCATTCCGGGGCTTTGAATCAATCAATACATTGAGAAAATGCTTCTCGTTAAGTTTGAAGCAAATCGGACATGCTCAACACGTGCCAAAACACGACTCAAATTTTAAATGGGATTTACATGTAGTTTTTCGCACATTTTGTTCACAAATTCAAAACTCATGATGCTTGAATCTTGATGTAGTTTGAGTGCACAATGATATGTTCAAAATCAAATTTTTCCGTATTTTTATATGATAGTTTTCGAGTAATCAATGTTCCGGTATTCAAAGCTTTTGGATATTTCGAGTGTTATTTTGGATTTTCAATAAAATGATAAAAACAAATACTTGTAGCATTTTTGTTTTTCCTTCGTATGATCATTGCTTTGAAAATCTTTGTAGAAATTTCTGGTACTCATATCTATGATATTATCATAGATTTTGAGTATTTTCATTAGTTTTACATATGTATCCTCAATTTTATGCTCTTTTATTCGAAAATTCATTTTTTTTTTTGTACTTAAATGGATTTTCTAAAAAGCAGTATGGTCTATAGATTGGATACATTACATTTTTAGCAATTTCAGTATGTTTCTAACGTTTACACAGTTTGAATGATTTTATACTACCTTTATCGTTTTAAATATAGATTACTAGATAATCTCAAGTTTCTTAAGAAAAATATTCAATATACATTCACATTTTTCCATTAATATTCAATAATTCTGTGTTCTGCCTACAATTTACTTAATTTTCAGTTTCTATATATTTTGCAATTTTTGAATTTCCGCACAGGTGATTTACATATTTCCTACATAATTCAAAGGTTTGAGGTTTTTGTCGAAAATTAGAATTCATTGAAAATAGTGCCTGCTGTTCTGCTTAGTTTTGAAGTAGGGTATTTTTATTATCATTTGGTGTTTGTAAAATTTTATTCGAATTTCTAGCAATAACATATTAGTTGATAAAGCTTGATTGCTTTTGTAAGAAATTTTCAAAACTTGAAGTTGCACAATTCAAAGTTTTCCGAATTTTCATTTGTGCCGATAGTATTATTTCCACGAATTTCCATTGCTGCATCAATTTTAGGGAATTTCAGTTTTTTTCCCCAGTATCTAGAAAATGTCATAGATTTTTTTTAATTTCGATGGATAACGATGTAATACAGATTTCTAGAATTCAAAGTAGGAGAGTCGTTGAATATTCATCCTCTGGGAAAATACATCAGTGCGAATTTATTTCGAATTTGTATTCATTGTTATTTTATTTTTCAGATTTCGCAGTATTCTTTACTCGTTCGATAGATTTTTGGTATTTTTATGGGCTTCAACATATACTCCTAGAATGCCTTGCTCTTTGTTTATTTTTCTTTCATCCTCTATATTTGTCGCTTGATGTTACTTAATTTACCTAATACACAGAATTTGAACGCGTTATTCGAGACTTGAACATATAATTGAAATATCAACTCTCGAAATCAATGTGGAAGTTGTAGAAAAATATATACGAAAAAACAAAAGTTTTGCATGCTTCTTGTCATCACTTTTTTTTTTTTATAGAAAATGCAATTCGAGAACAGGAATCATTTAATCACGTTATATTACATAAAATTGAATAAGACTTGTTTTCCGTGAAAACTCGAAATGCACGCTGTGTGAAAAAGATAACGAGTGCAAGGACAATTAAAAAATTCCACACCATCCATCTTCCTCGACCTGAAAAGCGTGTGAATCAGGGGTAAAAAGTTTCTTTGTTTGCAGTCGCAAACTATCATTACGCTTGGATTTACGGAGTTGCTCTTTGATTTTTCGATGGCTCGAGATACTTTCATCTAATCTGCAATATTTAATGGCGCGTAGCGATAAAACGATGGGAATCATTGATAATTTTGAAGGTTTGGCAAGTGTTTTTTCTAATGATACGATTGTAAAAAGTTTTGCGAATAATGGCGTAGTTGAGTATTTTCCAGAACCCGTTTTGCTTGTCTAAAATATCGTATCGGTTCGATCAAAAATGAATGGGTATTCGATTTTCTCTCAAGATGGAGAAAATGGGATGCGAAAGGTCGCTGAAAATTCCTGGGCTGTGAAAAATTATTAGGCGACTCGGGGAATTCCGTTTGAAATTTATCGGGCCTGCGTTAACGAGCAGGGTCACGGGAAAGGATCTCGTACGGTGCGCGACATAATGTCGCTGGTTCCGGAGGTTTCCTCGCGGCAACACGCTCTGCGAGTCAAGTGCGTGTGTAATCGAATGTGAAACTAGTTTCGCGTCTCGTGGAAAATCTTTGTTCATCCAACGCGGGTTCTGTTTATTCAAAGTGATATTTCATCGGGGACATTCAAACGTTTTCTCCGATTACGAAATGGCTGGCTTTTTCAAGTTGAGCCAAAGGGGTCCGAAAAGTCTTGGAACCGCCTTCACATTCGCAGTGTAACATAGGGGGGTTGACATTTTCAAGGAAAGTATGTAAAAAATCTGGAATCTCTATGCAGACGAAATGGGCTGTTATGTCAATTGAATAACTGCGATCCAGAGAAGCAACAAAAAATTGCACGCACATACATTGTCATTTTTTCACCTTCCCGTGGTTATAATTGCAGGCGTGTTCCAAGTCGAACGAGAACCCTTGCAAAAAGCTATTCCGGCGTTCTTCCCCACGCGAGGAAGTGCGAGATTTTCTTCGCTTTTCTGAATCGGTTCTCACGACTTGCACCCTACTCTCGCATTTTTTCCCCTTTCCACGCCACGTTCTATTTTCCTCCTTTGCCTTCTCTTTTTCTGTGTAAGATTTTGCGCCGCACGCGAGAACGACAACGAATTTCCGCGATCTGTTATTATGCTGTATTAACGCAGTCCTGTCAGAAAATGCACAAATCCATGATCGTGAGAATCTCGAATTTCTGGATGCATTTTAATCGTGATTTTCCACGAGTCTCACTGTCACGTGCTCACGGTGGTTTTTCCACGTTCGATACGTCCAGAGTTACGTAACGGGACGCGACTTTTTCGAGCCACTAGATTTCTTCCGAACACGGACTTTCGACATTTTCCCTCGGCGGTCTCGGCAGATAATCGCAATTTTTCACGATCGCGATACACGAGACAATCTTATCCCTTTTTTTCCGCGATATGACAGACGTCGGGTCTTTGTACCGTAATACCCTGCAGGTCGTAGGATTAAATACTCGTTCTCAGATGACTCTTACTTTTAACGCGCTACTGTTTGCCGCTCGTGAGTTTTATGCTCGCTCGAGCGTGCATTGAAAAGGCTTGGCGAGTTTGGCTGCGTTTCCGAATGGATTTTCATAAAAGCGTGGGAAATGGCTGAATGTCGCATTGTTGCGAGCATTTTTTTTGAACTTTTATTCCACCTTTTTTCGCTTTATCGCGACATGGTTCCAGTAGTTGTAACGAGGATCCTTGCGAGTCGTGAAGCCGTGTAAAAGAAGTTGGAAAATGTGACAACTTGATTTTCATTTCACTTTCTCGCATTTTTCGGTGTTTGTAATTGGCCATTTGATGGATTTTCATATCCATGCAGCATTCGTGAAATATTCAAACAATGCAAATGAATGCAATGAATTGGAAATCCATTTTCATTCATCTAAATTCATACATCATCATACTTGAATCAAAATAACAATATCAAACTGTTGCATTCGAAATTGCACAGTTTCACTGTCTGAAATTTCCCTATGATATCTGAGCGAGTATATTATTTTCCGATACTCTGAATTGCCAGAATAACTATTGCATAATCTACTATTATAGAAAATTTCATCACGAAATTGAATTCGTGAATTCTGAAAGATGAATACCCAAAATCTGATAATTCACCAAACTATGGTAATCTCGTGAGTATTTTCTAAAGAAGATATTTTAAAAAATCAAAGATTCACACGTTATTCATTATTTTCTTCTATGCTAGTTAACCGTGGGTTCTGTATGCCAAAAGGTCTAAAATAGCAACTTGAAGACCAAGACGAAAAATGAGAAAATTACCAAGATTCCTCGCGAAGAATATGGTGATTTTTCGCGTCTCAAGAACGGTTTTTGAGATGTACCGTTTCGCAAATTATTTTTCCGTAATGAGACTAGCAAGTTGGGGTACATGTTAGAGATAATTGTAAGCAATTATAAGGTTGTTCACGAGCGATGGAAGTAGGACATTGGTATTAAAATTGATTGATTTGTCAATGATTCTTATAGACATAAAAATGTCAGGGTTTGGAAGTAACGCGTTACTCTAAAACGTTACATTTTTCACTGTAGCGATAACGTAACGAGGTGACAATAATTGACAAGTAACGAAAACGGGAACAAGTCACTTTTTTCGGTAACGAGTTACGAAAATCCCGTAATTTCACGTTACTTTTATCGGTCTCATTAAGTTTTTGGCACAATTTTTAACTTTTCAAGGAATGTTCTGAAACTGAGGTATAAGTAATTTTTAACTTACTCCGTTTTGAGAAAAAACTTCTATATTGATCATTTTCAATGAAACAATGTGGAATATTAGTAATTCGAAAAAAAAAAAAAAAAAAAAAATACTACGAAAAATACTAGATTCAATTTAAGCTTCATGTTATTCGATTCTTAAAAATTTATGTAATTCCAGAAATCGAGAAATTTCAATTTTTCGAGCTTTGCATTCTAAAAATGTGCGTTTATAGAAGTCTATGAAAGATAAGAAAAAATTTTTTAAATCGCATAACTCTGTGAAAAATGCAAAAAGTATTGAGGGCACTCTAAATCTATGAAAAAACTGTTTTCTGCAAAATCGAACGAAATACTTCAGAAATTTCCAACTATCAATTTTATATCATTCTGGAAATTGAAAGAGATAGCTAAGAAAATTGAAAAATTCCACAACATTCTATAAATACTTGGAAATACAGAAAGAAAATACGTGTTAATATATAAAACATTGAAGATCTTTCGAATTCCAGAAATTCATACCGCAATATAAGAAAAGAATGAAAATTCCGTGGAATCATAGAAAAACTGAAGAGATGCTAAAAGTACTGAAATAAGTTCAAATCTAACGAGACACTGCTATCTGGAAAATCCTGTGAAACACGGAGAATTTAATAATGCGCAAATTCTAGAGTTCGAAATTCTTGAAATGTAAATATCAATTTGTATCATAAAAATACTGAAATCATGTGAAAATGCTAGAAAATTCTGCAACATTCTATCATCCTGAGAAATACGAATGGTTTCAGAAATAATGAACAATTCTTGAAATAGAAGAAAGAATTGAAAAAAATATAAAAAAAATCCAAGGAAATGAAAATCTTCATAGGCACCATTATTTTCTGAAAAATATCCTCTGAATTACAAATAATCCAATCAGCTTTGAATTCTAGAGCATCAAGTTCTTGAAATTTGTATACGAATGTACAGAAAAAATACAAATGTATAAAAATACTAGGAAATCCTGCAGCATTTTATACATACTGAAAAGTACAAAAATATTCGAAAACTCTGCAAATCTGGGTAGGTATTCAGATTCCCTCGAAAATCTATTGAATTTGAAATGTTTTCTTGTTGATAACATCAAATCAAATGTCATATTCGGAAATTTTTTGAACGTGAAAAAAATATAAAAATATGAGCAAGCTGATTGATTTTTTTTTCTGGGTGAAAAAGTGCAGATTAACATTTTTTATTATATCTGAAATAG
This sequence comes from Platygaster robiniae, assembly GCA_028476575.1. Classification (NCBI taxonomy): domain Eukaryota; kingdom Metazoa; phylum Arthropoda; class Insecta; order Hymenoptera; family Platygastridae; genus Platygaster; species Platygaster robiniae. The sequence continues at coordinate 1,063,668 of CM052024.1, forward strand.
ACAATTTCTGTAGAACAAAACCACGAGCACGTTGATATTCTTTTTTCAGCCTTAGTTTTTCGACGTCTCGTTATTTACATTCAAATTATTCCAAAAAGTAACGTGAAAGTAATGGGACGTGACTTTTTTGATGTAGTAACGGCAACGAGTTACCATTTCTTTTCAAATAGCGGCGACATAACGAATTATTTTTTCACCTTTGTAACGGTAGCGTGACGTGTTACATTTTTTTAAGTAACTTTCCAAACCCTGAGGAATGTACTGTTTTGTTGATTCAAAGAGCTGGCATCAAAGAATCGAAAAATTGAAGATTCAACAGAGTATGATGAAAATTGATATGTAAATGATTATATTTATTTCGACAAAAATGCTGAGCATTTAACAGTTGGGCTTACGCATTTTGCGATGACCCATCGATGTGGCAAAATGGCCACTAAAGTCAATACAAGCAATTTCCATTTTTTGCATCCTTACACTAAAAAAAGTTGGATTCTTCATTTTGAAGCTAAAAATATGAAGGAGAGATTGAACGAAAATGTAATTTTTGCAAATGTTGTTTCGAAAAAACAAAGTGGTAAACTTGAAAGAGAGTTCGCTGGTCGTATGGGTTGGAGAGCAGTTGGAGGGGAAATTCGCGAGGTGAGTTTTATGACTAGCGCGTTGCATGATTACGCAATAAGTCACGTACGGCGTGGGCCATCGGGGAGGAGAGATGGCGGATCAGCGGAGCCGGCGCAGGTGAAGAACCTCGATTAGCAAGGTCGAGGTCAAGGTAGCAGAAAAAGCGGAGCGTACGCGAGAGGCTCGAGCGTGCACGCGATATTCGACAATGAGGAGCTCGCTCGCGTTCCACCGACGGAAATTTCTCCCGACGAACGAGCCAGATAAGACGGCAAATGAACGACCCCTATTTTTGCCTGCCTTCGTACCACGCCTCTTGTCCCGTTTTTCCAAACTCTCACGCCAAGAGACCGAACAAAGCTCTTATAATCATCCAAATGAAACACTATGGTGTAGAACATTGCACTTTTTGTAAACGCATGACATAAATCATGAATTCGCAACAGTTGATGCAAAATTGAGGGCTTTCGATTTTTCATCGAAATCTCCGTTGAACTTACAAAGAAGATTTCTGAGAGATTGTTCCGTCTCGCGTGTAGGTGAAAAGCACGTGATTTTCTCAGCATTCACATTTTTTCGGGGCTTTACATCTCGAGCCTCGAAACGGAAGACGACGCGAGACGAAAGCCAGCTTTCTAATTTCCACTTGATAAGATGCCCGGCGCGTTCACGGCGCGCTTCCGAGACAATATCACAATAGATATCGATCTCGGGCGCTAATCAAGCACCGTTCATCGGGTGAAAATTAATACAAATTGCTGAATTACGCTCCATGGCGCTGGGTATCACGTTTCGCCTTTCCGCGTTCGCATTTCATTTATCGCCATTTCCCACAATTAAGTCGATGAAAAGTCGACTGCGCCTTGGAGAGGGTATATCGAGTGATTTTTCGCGTTCTCGTGAATATCCGTCTGAAAAATTCTGGATGGGTAAAAAACTGGAAGATACCCACGCGAAAATACACAATGCAACACATACTGAACACATAATTTACAAAATAACACATAATCTACATAATGCAAGAATTATTACATAATTTACAAAAGTAACACATAAAATTTGCATGACGCAGTTTTATCCAACAATCTCCACTTTTACCAATTAACGAAATTTATGAGCATTTTCGACCACTCTAGATGATCATTTGATTTTCTAATATTATTCTCAAACATTTCATCCGCCTCTGGTATTAAAGAACTCGTTTTTTGTACGGTTCAAAATCTTCAAACTCGTTTTCCTGCCCCTAGGTGCAAAATAGTCTATTTCGTATCGAGGAGCAGAAGCGAGTAAAAATGCGAGTGTGTTTCGTCCTGAAGGGACGCGACTGGATCTCAGTTACTGAGACCCTATGTTTGGGACTTTGTTGTTAGATCAATGAAACAAAATTATCGTTTTACAATATTTATTAGCACACGGGCGGCACCTCCTTTCCGTATCCCCTGCTTAGGGAACTTCCCAGATGGACGGAAACAATTTGGCGATTGTGAATTTCCTCTGATCCAATCAACATGGATTCACGACCTTAAGATTACTAAATACTATTCGAGCAAAGTTAGTACCTCGCATTTTACTTACATTCTCTATTTCGTACAAGTTTAACGCACAAAGAGAAGTCGTCAACTGAACTTGACGTATCCCTTTCCCTTACTTTTTCTTTCCGTACGCTATTCGAATTACACAGAATCACAACTCGGTCACTGATCGACGATTGACAAAACGGTTGGATACTAGACAAAATGCTCGAGAGTGTTTTTTTCGAGTTTCGTTCGCTCGTTTTATAATATCTCCGCGATGAGGTATATTGAAGCGTATCAGTAAAATTGAAGCGTATCAGTAAAATTGAAGCGTATCAGTAAAATGACGTCCTACTGCGAAATCCTGGCATGAGCAATTTCGGAATATTTCTAGCAACGAACGGAAACAAACATGAGGCGGTAGTTAAAAATATATATATCGGGAACGAAAATAGTAGATTTGGAAACGATATGCGATCTCCGCAGTCTTATCGAATGTTCAATACCCTGGGAATCCCGGAGGAAACTAAATGCGAGTGATAACGTTCTTTTTAGAAAACAGAATATAAGTGGAACAAAATTCATGACGTTACAGGTGAATGCCTCGTGATACGAACTGTATTCTTCACGCTCGCATGTCGAAAATCATTTATTCCGAGTTTACTTGCTGAAATTTCAAAATATGAGCTCGAAGACGCGACGATATCGCTGTTTCGAGCGGCCGAGAAAAAAATAAATGTACCGTCTGAAATAGAAAAACATTGCAAGGATTCCCTATCGCTCTGTCTCTCACAACGACGAAAAAGGCTTCTCTTTTGACTTTCGCCGCTGGCTCAAAGGTCGCGCGGCCTCAAATTCGTTTTTCACGACACAACAGTAAACACAAGAATCAATGATTTTCGACATGCGAGCGTGAAAAAAAACATGAAAAAAAAAAAAAAAAAAAAAAAAAAAACGTCGAGGTCTACAAAGTTCACACTCGTAATAGAAAACTTTTGTCCTAGTTTCGTAATATACTATTTTAATTTCAAATATTTTTCAATTTTTTACCCAATATCTGTAGTTTGACAGGATGTTCGAAATTCTTCTTGATCTACAATACTTTTCGACATTTTCTGGATTTCTACAAACTTTTGTAATTTTTCGAAAAGATCATTAACTCAAACGTATTTTGGAAGAATTTTTTCAAATTGTAGATTTTTGTTGGATTTTTAAATTATTGACGTCCGCATTGGAAGACATGCTTTGAGTTATCGTAATTTTACAATTATTACACTATTTCTGTAGTTGTCTGGGATTTTCGAAATTCTCTACGTCGTAGAAAATTATAGTCACTATCTGGAATTAAAAAACGTTTTTCGCTCTTTTCGAGTCATCGAAAACATAGAGCGCTTTGAATTATTTCAGCGTTTTCAAAGTTTTCGAAAATTCTAAGCATTCTTTTGAGTTTTTAGAATTGTTGATAATCTCTGCGTGATATAATATTTTTTGATTTTCTTTCATATTGAAATCATCACATTGTTACTTAAGTTTTACTGAATAGTTGCAATTTTCCACAATATATCAAACTTATTATCATTTTCTGAATTCTTAAAATTTTTCCCGGCGTTGTTAACATTTACAATGATTTATTTTCTCAAAGTATATACGGAATTTGCGATTAACAGTTATTTTATACATTTTTAAAATATTCAACACACTTACGGTGGTCATGGGAAGTTTTTGGAATGAGTTTTTCAAAATGTTTTCAAACTCTACACGTGTTTCACATTTTTCAGGATTACTGATGATCCTCGGAATGTTCAATTTTTTTTCTAATTTTCTAGAATTCTTAAAATTTTTTTATTCTAGTTGAATTGCCAACAATTTGACGATTTTCTTGGAACGAAACTTCTATTAATTTTCAAATATTATAAAAATCATCACACTTCGTGTGGACTTACGGAAATTCCGAAATTTTCCACAAGACACAATATTTATAACCATATATACTGCATTTTGGAAAATATTTCAAATTTTTGAGAATCATTATGTCTTTGTTATTTTACATATATATAATAGTTTTCGATGATATCTTTGGAATTTTTCATAATGTAGACATTTTGAAAATTTCCGAAATATCGATATTTTAAAAGAACTTTCAAAAATTGTTAATGATCTCGGTATTGAAAATCATTTTCGGTTTTTTAATGTTCTAATAAGTTTCTGTACCTTGACGGCATTTATGGAATTATATTTATTCTACAAAATGTATTAACATTTCCTGAACTTTACCAATTTGTCAAATTTTTGGAGATTATTGACAACTCAAATATTCGACAATTTTCGAAAACTTTTGACATTTTTTTTTTTTGTACTTCGCTTTCACTAGCATTAGACCCTGAATTACAATGAAATATTTATTGTTTTCAAAAAATTTCAAGAGTATTACGAAGTTGTTGTATTTTTACACAGTTCGTAAAATTTTCGCAGTATAAAAAATTCTCCAGCATTTTCCGAAACCCCTCAAATTTTTCGAATCCATTGTAATGGTGGAAAATTTTTGAAATTCCTTGATTTCTTTTTGAAAACATCGATGATCTCGATACGATGCAAAATTTTTATATAAAAATATACCATCAACATGACACAGTTTCTGTCGTGTAAAGGAATTTTGAAAATTTAGCATAATTCATAAACCTTTTCAGCGATTTCCGGGATGATTCTTTCGAATGACAAAAAATTTTCCAATTTTTTATTTTTTTCTTGGAAATATCTACACAGTTTTCTTTGTGATTTAAGCTTTTAAGCTTTTGAACGATAAAGCTTTTTTTTGTGATTCTCACAAATTTGAGAAACACATGTATTACAATTGATGGATCTTAATTCTTGATTAGCCAAAAAATACTGTACTTTCCCTACACTCGATGAAAATCAAGGACATTTACTTACATTTACTTAAGACTCGAGCGTGATCACGCGAATCGCAAAACTGATATGTCACTATAAAATAATGAATAAATGAGAAATAAATCAATGCATAAGTACGTGTACCTCGAGTCGCAGAACAATCTTGAACCGAATTTTTCATTGTCGAGTGAAAAAAATCATATGCGATGGGATGTCGGGAAGACAGTAGGGAGCATCGCCCGTATACCTAGAGCGCGAATAAGAAGGCACATTCCAAGTGGCGTCTGTCGCCACGAGTGGCTCTCAGTCGGGCATGCACCTCATTTTCCCTTGCGGAAAAAAGACGCGCGGAGGGCGGAATAATCATTTAAGCACCGAGCAATGCCAACCGCGCGCTCCGTCATTTGCTACCCGCGAACAATGCCATTTTCGCGGTCCGCGAAACGGCTCAAACCGGGCCCCTCTCCCTTGATAAGGGGCCCCCTCGCGATCGCGGCCCCGTAAAAGCTGGCCGCGACTCTGCGAAGATTAACGACTCGCTGAAATCGCTCTTTGTTTCGTCATTTCCCTTATCATTCGTCATTCGCTTAATGCGAGGCCAGGCCGACCGGCCGATTAAGAGCGTCGTCATCGCGGCCTATCGCCGAGCTTTTTTCGGCTTTTCGAGCCGTCCCGAGCGAGGCATTGCGCGAGATAAGAATGGCGATGGTGATGAATTGTTGCCGTCCTGCAAGAAACAATTTCCCTTGTAATCACGTGAAATTTCTTTCACTAGGACTCCCTTCCACGAAACTTTCAGCGAGAAAAGAAATTTATTCCATTTTCATCCGACCTCTTTGTTTTCATAAGTTTAAAATAGGAAATTAGAAAAGGAGGAAGCAAGGGCGTAGGCAGAAAACATTTTCGGGAGGGGCTTTTACGATGAATAGTTTTCCGTCGGGATTTCATAATTTTTCCTCCTCGACAATATGGTTACAAGTGAGTGACTTCGAAATATTTTAGATTTTCAAATTTAAAAGTTACACGACTTTTAGAATCCAGAGTTGCACATTTTTCATGTTCCTAAATAATGGAATTTGATTTTTGCGATTTTCAATTAGTAACTCATGAGGTTCCAATCTTTTTCACTAATAATTTTTGTATTTGTACCACTTTAAGAATTATTTGATATCAAGTTATATATATGTGTTTCTATAGATCTTCCAAAATTCGATGCTCAAGGAATCAAACTTGTAAAAAATGTACATTACTTGCATTGATTTTTGAGCAAATTTTAACCTCACAGGTAAAAAGTGCATCATTAATTTATACTGGGTTTGTATGGTATGTTATTATTAAAAAAATTTTGTCGTTTTTTCTGGTATTTTTTTACATTTCTAATATTTCTATGTATCGCTTGATTGATTTTAAAAATTGGTGCTACAGTCTTGGAACCTTCAACGGTTTTGAGAATAAAAATTGATTTTTAAGATGACACTATTTTACAATGAACATTTCCAATAATATATTTTTTTTAGTACTTCTACAATTCAAAGTGCGTTTAATGGTATAAATTGTATAAAATTGGATGTATTTTTATTGTTCTCTCTATACAAACTTCTGGAACGATTTCTGAAATATATATAAATATATTCTCGTAATAATAAATATGCTCGAGGATAGAGAGTTTTATGAATTTCTAGGAAAATCGTACATACATCATTTTTGGGTACTGGAAAATTTCTGGTAGACCAGTAAACTTGTGAACAAGTAAGTAAACTGATAAGCTAGTAAACTAATACAATAGTAAGCTAGTAAACTGGCAAAATTATTTTTCACATTTTTCTACTTTTCTTATCGATCTTCAGAGCTTCAATATGCTTCGTATATATTTTGTCAAAGTACAACGTGTAGTAATGATGCAGAAAAACATTCCTCATTCAACAATATTTATTAGCTTTCGGCCACCAATATACTTATTGATTTTGATAAAAGGTCAAGAAATTTCACTAAAGTTAATAGGAGATTTAATTTGGGCACAGTTTTTCGCATTGAGAACAAAGTTAATAATAGGATTATCAAGAAAGGCAAGGACGAAATTCCCAAAGATGATAATCAAGGTTTAGTGTACGAATTGAAATGTAATGATTGCAGCTCACCATACATTGGACAAACTAAGAGGATGTTAAAAACTAGGATTGGGGAACATGAGGACAATATGAGGCGTCCTTCATATTCTCATTCTGTTGTGACTGATCGTCGTCTTGATAATAGTCATGAGTTTGATTGGAGAAATGCTCGAATTTTCAAAAAAGAAAAGAATTATCGTAAGCGACAAATTGCTGAAATGATTTTCATTACGTCTAATAAGAATAGTATTAATAAGCAGACAGACACACTTGATCTCAACGTTAATTACGACAAGTTATTGTGTAGACCTTCTTTGAAATGAGGACAGTGTTTGGGGTCGAGTCATTATCTTTATTGGTTGGCTTTGACGTGCCTCGATTGTTATGCCTCAGTCGCAGTTTTGATTTTATCGAGAATACACCTATAATGATTTCATTTGAGTTGGCCGCCATATTTTACACACGTTGACAATGAAGAATGACGTGTTGCTTGACAATCAAGTTTTGACCGTTTTTAATTATTGATTATTCCGACGGGCGGGGGTGTGAATGGTAGTGATATGTTCAGGACGCTACTTTGAGTTTTATGGCGAGTCCCGCACTGAATTTGGAATTAAATCTGACTTTATAATAATAATAATGATTGTAATTTGTAAATTCGTAATCATCACTGGTTTATTTACTATTCTTATGTTAAATTGTAGCATTATCTGCAGAGAGCCAAAAATTGGTGGCCGAAAGCTAATAAATATTGTTGAATGAGGAATGTTTTTCTACATCATGACTAGACGTTTTACTTTCACAAAATAGATATGAAACATATTTAAGCTCTGAAGATGGATTAGAAAAGAAGAAACTGAGGAGAAAAAGTTTGATCGCAACGGAGCGTATTCATGAAAAGGATTTATTTCGCATTTTTCTATTACAATATACGAAACTCTGGAGGATTTCTGAGTATTTTCAAAGATTACTTATATTTTTGTAGATTGCTGCAGAGATTTAAAAAACTCGATGCTTTAAAATGCGCGAATTTCGATCTATCCTCAGTATTTTCAAGAATTAATGATGAAATCACATTCATATAGATTTTGAATGTTGCGCATCGTTATTCTTTCTTCGTAATTTTGAAATATCGAAAAGATTTTGTCGCGCTTTCCAGAATTTTTATAGATTTATAGTATATTCAGAATTCGATGCTCTAGAATCCCAAAATTCATGAGTCGTAGAGGCATTTGTCGAGATTTTTCAGAAAACAGTTTTTCCATAGAGTTCAATCGTTTCCATTATTCTTTTGGAGTTTGTATGAATCGAATGATTTTTAATACTTTTATATGGATTTTACATTGATTTTTAGAATTTGATGTTCAAAGATTCAAAGTTCCATATATTTTCAGCATTTTCGTAGACTTTTATTTTTCTCGATTATTCACTGGGTTGCAACAATTTTCCGGATTCATATTTTCCACGTAATCCTACGTTTTGATAATTTTTCCTTGTAAATCGATGTAACTTTTGTCATTCTTAAATGAAATATTGATTGATTTTATGAGATTTTCGGGAGGAGTTCCGATAAAATGAAAACCCCCCTTTGCCTACGCGCCTGGGAGGAAGAATAAACGAGTCTGAGAATCTCAAAAAACTAGATGCACTTTCATTCGCTACAAAGTTTTATCCAATATTATAGAATTGCATGTGAATACGTTGTCGAAAGAATCCGGGGACCGAAATCGCGATGTCCTTTACGCGTTATTACTTCTCGGATGTTGGTCCCTTTGAACGTCGCTGAGATCTTGATCGACTTTGGCGTCGGCACCGCACCGCGAATAATGTCGTCGAAGACTCCAAATAGTCATTGCGCGTCGAGTCTCATATTTTTCGTCTCGCTGCGTACTGCCTACCAAGGCTCGACGCGACAGCCGTGCAATGACTCTATTTTACAACCGAGAGGGACGTCCACGATTTTTTTATCGGTGCTCGCAGGAATGCAATCGGGAAATGTTGGAAACGTCGGATGTGATTCGAAGCGAACGGGGAAAAAATGAAATGCCAGTATTACGGCTTTTCGAGGCATTTTTTCGAAATTGTGGACTTGAAATGGGAGAAGCTGGAATTCGATATGATTTCTATAAATAAGCAACTTTTGCTACGATGAAAAATAAATTAGAGAGAAGAGAAACGGATTTACAACTCGAAGTCGAAATTATTCAAATCTGCTGTACCCGCGGAACAAGGTCCAAATGCTCATAACTCATCACTAAATGTTCTAAAGCTATTTCCTCCAACGAAACTTTCGAGACGTTCGTTACGAAAGCCGACTTTTCACACTCTTGAAAACTCTGAATTTCGACATTAGCGCGTGAAAGTAGCATCGTTTTTGCATACGCTGAAACATTTTTTCTATGCAAAAAAGTCGCGCCGGGGAACTCGGCGAGTCGTGAAAAACGGATAAACGAGCTGGGAAAATTGACCATTTTCCCGGGGACGCTTTTTCTGGCAAGTCGGCGATCTGGAAAAGTTTCTGCTCCTCGGGGAGCACGAAGCTCTAAAATTACGAAAAGGTAATTAACGACGCCGGTGCAATTAAAGGCGGAAAAGAGCGCGAGCCGAGTGCTCCAAGATGTATCGATGGCTACGTTTTATTCGATCGCGTTTCGGGTGCTTTTTTTCGGGAATAGATTTGTTAGCGCGTTTCTGAAATAACTTGGCGTCGACGAGATTCGACACTCAATAAAGTTGATGGCTCGCGCAAAAAAGCAGACCTATTCCAACAATCTCTCTTATTCGCCGGGAGGAAAAATGCCCGATTCGCCCATAAACAAGCGCACCTCGCCCATGAAGCACCCGAGACGAGTCCCGATAAAATTCCTCGACGAACGCACAAATTTCCCCGTCCCCCTCGCCGCGGCAATTAGCGATCGAACGAAAATCCGGGACCCATAAAACCCCGGCGCAAAAATGTCGAATCCGGATACCGCGAAATACACGCCTCGTCGGAGGGACGGCAAGGCGCCTGGGTGCGCGCGTCCTTCGCCGGGGAACGGGGAAAAAACGAGATAAAAGAAGGACTCATTACCCACTGATTACAGTCAACTCACTTTTTTCCCCTAGAGAGCGTATTCTGGCTTGCCATATTGGAACTGTCGAAAAAATGAGGAAACCTCAGTTGCGATGTCAAAACCTGGCATTCCTCGAAAAGCCTGGGAAAAAATCTGAAACACTCGAAATAATGAACTGGCCTTTTGGCCTTGGAAAGTCGGAGCCTCGAAAAATCCTGCCCGAATACTGACGAGAGCGACACAATTTCACGGCGAGGTATTTCATTAGTCTCGCTGATATTATCGATGCTCGACACGTGGGGCTCCACCGGACTCGGGGCCCATTTTTTTGTCTTCTCTCTCGAGGCATACCGCGGATTCTCGTTGTTCGTTAAAAGCGCGTTTCTTTGTTTTGACGTCGCGTGCGCGTTCGCGGCCGGGCACTCGGGGCCGCGATAACGTTATTATTTTATTGAACGAACGTTTATGCCGGGGCCGAAGGGAATGACAAGCGCGTTCGTTCCGCGGGCGCTGTTAATCATTCGCAAATGCAGCGTTCTAAACATTGGAGAACGAGAGAGGCACGCACGTAGATGCGATTATCCTGCGCGATATAAATTAACGTGTCAATCGCGGCCAACTCGGGGCAGAGGGAGGGCCAGGGCAATAAAAAAGGGAACGAGATGAACGTTCGAACAATTCCTTACCACGATAAGACGGGGATGGTAATTCATAGCTGAACCAGGGCTCGGGGTGGAAGGTTCGGTTAAAGGTGCAAGCTACGAGTATGATTCAGATGGTCGAAATTTTTCGGTCTTCATAGACGATTGGATTTTCAATCACGTATTCAATAATAATAAGATGGAGAGTTGCAGAATGAAGCATCTTAGAATAGGAAATTCGATGATTAGGATATGAAGAATGAAAAATTTTATCGTGCAGGAATAGAAGCTTTTCTATCCTAACGCATCGAAATTGAGACGTTCATGTTTCGGAACACATGATGAGAGATTTTATATTGTATAAGATTCTAACATTCTGGAGTATGAAGTCTATTTCTAGAATACTCAATCTGAGAATTGTATATTACGTAACTAAGACTTTAATTTCATATTTGCAATCCCACGAGTGAATGTAAAATTTTTACACTAGATACTTACGATATTTCAGGTATTGAGGGCTAGAAAAAGAGTTTAGAGATTTTAAACTGGACGATCAGAAATTAGTTTTCTAAACCAAATATTATCCTGGAGTTGCTGTCGAAAACTCAAAAATGTTCACAAACCTTAATTTCACAAATCTTAAAATTGTGAAGACTAACGACAAGAAAGTTCTATTTCATAGAAAAAACCCTCAAGATTTAAATAGTTTTTCTTATTATTAAGGGGTCCCGTACCTTTCTGTGCGGACGGATTGAGGATGGTTTGGAGTATCTTTGAAAGTACGTGGCAACAATGCTACGTCACAAAAGTTATAGTTTTTTAACGTATATCGTCCACTTGAAAAAACGAGCATTTGTTCATATAACAATATCAACACTTATTGGCGTAGTTATGCCCCTTTCCCCGAAGCAACCTTTTTTTTCAAGAGGCTTGCGGTGACCACGATGCAAGTCGAACAGGTCAAGTTAAATCGGAAAATCCCAAAAAGTTCATCAGTCTAGGAATATATCTGGTTCTTGAACGATCGCTTTTTTTGAGGAAAAGCTTTTATTTTGCAGATAGAATGTTTGAATAAAATTTCCAGAGCTCAAAAAATCGAAATCTCGAGGAAAACGTTCTTGCATACAGAAAAAACGTAATATTCACCTTTTCAATCGTTCAAGAACCAAGTACAATCCTTGGCTGATGAAATTTTTTGGATTTTCTAATTTCACTTGACCTGTTCGACGAAAAGGGCCACAACTCTGCCAATAATTTTTGATACTTTTATATGAACAAATACTTGTTTTTTCAAGTGGACAATACGCCATTCAAAAACTCTATAACTTTCATGACATAGCATCGTTGACACATACTTTCAAAGATACTCCAAATGATCCTCAATCCGTCCGCACAAAAAGGTACGGAACCCCTTAACTACTTCAAATGTTTCATTTTATTCTACAATCGGAGAAACTTTCTGTACTTATTCGTCAATTTCGGAAATTATCGTTGGGTAAAAAATGATCACATTTCGATACATACAAATTTAATGTTTTGTTATCAGAAACTGCTGTATTTCAGGTGAAAAAAAATGTCCCTAATTTTGAGTTTGTTTTTCGTCTGTTCTTCCTGTGAGGCAAAGAAAAAGTAAAACATAATTGTAATTTCCAAATCAATCGTCCGATCAAGAAATTTTTTTACGATTATTCAAAGATTTTGGAGATTCACATATAAATTTTAAGTAGTTCGTCTCGTTCTCTGAGGTATGCGTATGTTATAATAATCTCCAAGAGTTGAAGGGAATCGTTCAAAATCTGGAAAATTATCACCTAAGTAATCTAAAATCCCAAACATTCAATTCCATTTTCTAATTGTAAGAAGATTTGAAAAACAAACGATGAAATGAAAAACTTGCCAGAGTCCGTCAATATGTTCATATTATGTCCAATTCCAAAATGAAAATGAAAAGCTGCGACTTGGCACCTTTGGCGCACCTAGCCTTGAGCGTTATCCCGACGAGTCGAAAAAGTGCTCGGGCGCCAAATGGCACGTTTCTGGGTGTACTAGTTCATTTGGCTATGCCCATATGCAACGAGTCAATTATCGTTACGGTTTCGCGGCAGAGAAGCGGTGACGCAACGTGACTTTACGGGCGCACCAAAATCGTATTCAAATCGCGCCTCTTTGTTCTCGGTGCCCGAAGCACCGTTTTGTCTCGGGATTGCGCAAGAAGATTGTCCGGGCATTTTTTTCTAGCCGGGGCAAAAGGGAAATACGGAAAGCCGTGTTATTTTCGCGAATGGAGAGCCGGGTGCGCGAGAGTAATGCATGACATTTCGCCAGTCGCAGGCTATTACTTCGTGGGATTGGTACGCAGCTTTGCTCCTCGTGCTTTTTCATGGATCGCAGTTTTCCTGTTTTTATCAAAATTCACATCGAAACGAACTAATCGAATTGGGGCAATTTCGCGAAAATTCAATCTGTCTGCGTCCATTTCGAAAAATGTCTCTTCAACTCGAGCCCCCGCCCCCCCCCCCCCCTCCCCCTTCTAAGGCCGCGTTATCGCCGATCTAATGAAAGTCATGTATAAAAGCTAAATTTACACCGCGCCTAGAAATTCGCTCGCGCTTGATTCTAAATCGGGTGAGCGAACCTTAGACGTTTATATTTACACGGATTATCTATCCCGAGATTTCACGTGTTGATATTCCCGGCATTACGTAATTCTCAGGTGCTGGTAATTTGGTTAAGAGCCGCGGGAGGAACGGCGTGAAAAACAACCGCGTCGACATCAATTTCGGAAGCGTGAGAATTCCCTACTTTTTCCAAGGCAAGCCTGATTTTCAGAATGGCGACTTCAGGATGGAATATCGAGTCGTTTCATCAAAGTTTTATCATTTGTTTTGTCTCCAGCTGATAAGACTTTTCGGAGTATTTTATGATTCCCAATGAATTACCCTTTCACGAGAAATTCCTAAATTTTTTCTGTATTCACCCTCCCTCTCAGAGCTAATGAAATGTACATAAAGCATTGCCCTGCCCTGATAAAAAATGTCCCTCGGCATTCTCATTTCAAATTTAATCCCGAGCATTATCGTATCATATCTCGGCAACATTGTAATAACATTCTGGAACATAAATTAGTCGCGGCTTGTATGGAACAAATAACTTTGTATGGCTGGATTTCGCGGTGCGTACGCAAGGACGCTTCTGCTGGCGAGTTAATGAGATCCAAAGTACGATAACGAGCGCGCCTCGCGCAGTTGTTTTTACGAGACGTCGAAAGATCGCTCTTGAATACAGTAGCAGCCCGCCGTGTTAATAAATAGTCCTCTCTTCTCCACGAATTTCACTTACTTTTTCTTCTCCTCGTTTTTTGATTCAACGCGATTCAGCGTCGAAGCAATGAATTAACACGACGCTCTCGGAGGATCAGCTGAATTATTCGCATATTATGAGTAATCCTTGTTATAATCATGTATCATCAGGCGCGACAAAACGCGATTTTTTCAAGTGGGTCGGGAACATCTAATATCGTTCTTCTTTTCGCATTTTAAAATAAGAAACTGATAAACTTGACAAACATTTCGGAAATTACGAAAATTCCTAATGAGCAGGATATATTTCATAACCTTTGAAAAAATTTTTTTGTAGTTTTTCGGATGTTTCAAAATTCGAAAAATCTAAGAATCTCATTTATTCGAGAAGCCTATTTTTTTTAAGTATGCATACGAGAATGTTTTTTTTTTTTTTTTTTTTTTTGTTTTAATTTTGAACAAACATTTGGAATACTATGAAAGTATTTAAAAATTGAAAGAAATCTCAATGAGCTGGACCGATTTTGATAAAATTTTAGAAATTCGAGTAGTTGGTATGATGGTTGAAAATTTTACAAATCAGAAAGAATCAGAACACGTTGGAAATGTAGAAAATGTCAAGAATTCTGAAAAACCAAAATTTCTGTAGAGTTTCAGAAAATACACAATATTTCATAAATTGTGTTCATCATTTTATTCCTTCAAAATGGGCAAAGTAATATTTTTTGTAATTTTAACGAAAATTCAAAACACTAGACGAGTATTTAAAAAACGGAGGAAATCTCGAGAAGTCGTACAAACTTTGAAAGAATTTTAAAAGTTGTGAGTAGCTTCTTTAATATTAGAAATTTTGAAAATTCCGAAAAACCATAAGACATTGAAAAATTCAAAGCATAGTAATTCTGAAAAAATGTCAATTTTTCTACAGTTTCAGGAAATGTTTATTTCGCTTTGTGAACTTCATTATTGATTATATTTTTTGCGAAATATGCATCAAAACATATAAAAAAAATTTAGTTACGAATGTACTTGGAAAGTATTTATAAATTATTCGGAATCTTAATAAGATAGATCAAAAGTTTAATTAAATTCAGAAAATTTTGAAAATTCTGCGTTACGTTTCTAACTTTGAAAAAGTTGAAAAATCAGACACTTCTGAAAATTCAAAGATTGTCAATTATTGTGAAAAATTCAAGAAATGGGTAGAATTTCAGAAGATTTTCGTGAATTATGTAACTGGTGTTTATTATCATATGTATCCTATCATCAAAATATGCACGATGATGATTCTTTGAATTTTTGAAAAAAATTCAAAAAAATCACAAGAAATCTTCATGAGTTGGACAAATTTTTATAACATTTTAAAGTCTTTGATACACAGTTGGTGAAATGTTCAAAATTTTGAAAACTCATACATAAGGAGTCTTGACAATTGTCAATAATTCCAAAAAAATGCAAAAAATCGTACAATTTTTGAATATGCTTATTCATTTCGTAAATGTTGTATGATTCTTGAAAATTTGGCTATTAAAAACTTTTATTGATTTTTATGAAAATTCAGATACTAGAAAAATATCAAATGATTATTTTGATATTCCCATAAGTTGGTCCAATTTTTAAAATTTCTGAACAATTTAATAGTCTATTACGTTTGCAGTTTCGAAAACGTTTCAAAGTAAAAAACATAAAAAATTTGTAAGAATTTTAATAATTCTGAAAAATGCCAAAAATTTGTAGATTTGCAGAAAATTTTCGTAAGCTTTCTTGATAGTGGAACAATTTGAAAATGCTATAGAGCTACAGAAACTGTGTCATTTGAAAAATTTTGAAGGCAAAAGGAAAGCTTCAATTTTCGATTATTTTGACATATTCCGTTGGTTTTGAAAAGTTTCGTAAGTTGAGGCAAAGAATTTTCGTACTGTGTTGCGTGGGTAATGTTGGATATTTTATCCATTCATAATTTTCCTGATGGGCAGCGCTACCCACCATGTCTACACCTCCCACCATCTCCGTACATCATTATTTACCTTACAGATTTTGTCATATAATAAAAGGAATGGATTATATTAATTGTATGTGCCGAATATGCGATGACATGCATCCTATGAAAGTATCGTAAATACGTGATGAATTTTTGATGAATATAGATCAATTTATGCGAAAATGATATTCGGACTATGCACGAATGTAATGGTTCAGAAAGATTAATCATAACGTTGACGCGATTGAAGAATCGGGGCTTAACGCCTGACCCGAGGCCCGACCCGAGAAATGCCAGGACCGAGCAATTTCGCGAAGCGCAGTGATCAGCCGGACAATAAATAAAATCCCCTGGATCTTATTATCCGGATCGCGTTGCGCAACGCCGTTCAGTTGCCCGGCGTAATAATCCGTTCCGCTTTTGCCCCGAACGCGGAATTCGAACGTGACGTGTCACGCGTGTCAACGTCGCGGAGGCCGGCTTTTCCGACTATCTCACTCCGCGGTCGGTCAGAACCGCGAAAGAAGCAATCATGATAATAGCATCGATATGATATAATCGTCCCTCTTGACGAAAACCGCCCCGTCTACGGAAAGGTAGAAGGCCTTCGGATTTATTTAATGAAGGCTGCGGAGGTTTCCGCAAAGAAGAAAATAAGGGAGAGCCGATGGAAGCTTCTGGAAAGGGAAAAAGGCGCGAGCCGATGGAGGCTACCGAAAGGAGCGTTGGCCTTCTGGAGCCGATGCAGGCTATGAAAAGAAGATGGTCGAGTTCGTGAAAAACGCCCTTGAGCTTCTTCGTTTTCAGTTCTGGTCAGCGCGCCAATCAAAGCGCTCAATCAAAGAAAGGAAAGAAAGGGGGTATTATCTCGGGCTCCTGCGTCATCGCGACATGGGATCGGATTACTTGAGCGGCTTTTGGCCGCGGCACTGCTGTAGCTGCGCGGTTGCGAACAGTTTCGAGCAGCTCCGGATGACGGACGAGCAGGGTGCACGTGCGCCGCGGAATGTCGCGAGCCGCCTTGTACGTACGTGCGACACGTGTAATGTATGTATATGCGTATTTATACGTATATAATACGCGGTGGCAATACCTCCTTATCGGCGGCCTATCGACCCCCGCGCCGAGCACACGTTGAGGCAGGCCTCGGGCTGAGACCCACGAACTCGGCACCACAGCCATTTCACGGCAGTCCAACAAACATAAGGTTATTGACTGCGCGACATTCATTGCCAGTTATGAAGGACCGTCCGGAAATTTGCGCAATCGGCAATGTCCCGTAATACTCGCCTTGAATGAATCATCATAGACATTTCTTACCAATGAAAAGGGAACGAATTTTCATATTTCATTCGAAAAAACGTAGTTGGAGTCTTAACAGTCGAGAATTGGAATTCGAATTGCCTGAAATGTAATACAGTGATCGTCATATATACAACACGAAAGTACGAACAAAAATCCGAAAAAGAAAAAGAAGGTGGAAAATGCACGTGGAGAGGTGCAAAATACCTTCTCGGGCGAAAACACTTTCACCGGAGCAAAAGAGGTGCGTGATCCGTAATGACTTTCAAATATCGACCGTATCTTCCAGAAGAAAGGCGCTGGAAGAATAGGATGGATGCCATCGAAGGTCGTGTTCCACTTGGACTTCCTGTAGAAATTCTCTGCTCGCAAAAAGGCCGTAACAGAGCGAATTTTTCAAGCACACTTCACAAAACCCTAACAAAGTATTGTCACGGGGAACGTTAAATTGCGCAAGGTAATGGATTAAAAGTCCGTTACGTAAAAGCGACCACGCGCATATAACAATAACAATAACAATAACAATAACAATAACAATAACAATAACAATAACAATAACAATAATTATAATAATAATAATTATAATAATAATAATAATAATAATAATAATAATAATAATAATAATAATAATAATAATAATAATAACGTATATTCAACGCAACTTTCTACACGGTTTTAACGCCGCATCGATTTATTCCATGGGAGATCTTATTCTTCAACTTGATGAAAGTTCTGGAAGCTTTGCAAAAGTGTGCATTAGAAAAACATTTCAATGTATTGATCAAGTTCCAGAATTTGAATTTCCCAAATTGCCAAACGGTGAAACTCTCTATTTATCAATCATAACTGCTACTTTCACACATGGCAAGAAAGTAAATGACTTTGGGGAGCCCCAAAACAGGAGGTTATTGATTATTTATCAAGGCAGCAATT
Organism: Platygaster robiniae; assembly: GCA_028476575.1. Lineage (NCBI taxonomy): Eukaryota > Metazoa > Arthropoda > Insecta > Hymenoptera > Platygastridae > Platygaster > Platygaster robiniae. The sequence goes on from CM052024.1 coordinate 1,082,012, forward strand.
TGTCAAAACGTCGGTGAGGCGAAAGAGTATAATGCGGGGTCATGAAAAAATTGGATCAGCTGCTTCGTTACGTACTTTCCGTAAAATTAGGGTTAAATTGCGGAGCTGATTGCGCTTGAGGAAGCGAATTTTTTGCGGCCTCGCGGGGAAGAAATGCCGCGAGCCGCGGCCATGAACGACCTCGAAACGGGCTCTTGGGCAATCGCAATTCGGCCGATAACGCGTCAACCGAACTCTCTCTTTCCCGCTTCTTTTGCGTGCTCTAGATTCGGCCCCGGAAGGCTTTTTCGGGCTAACGAATAGCGAATCATCTCCCCACGCCAATCGAAAATGTTTGAAAATTGCATATCAAGTTTTGATTCATTCATCAGGCATGAATTTCCTTTGCGAGGAGAAAAAAAATGTTTGGTTGCTGCAACAAAAAACTTCGACTTGCATGCCTTCAGACTCGCAGCTTTCCATAACATAAAGAATGAATAGAATCTGTTGTATAGTGCAAGAATATAAATTCTTCTATAATAATATGCATAATGAATAACGAATATCAAAAAATCAAATCAATGATAGTATATTATGATAACCTTTATTTTATTATTACCGAAATTTGTATTTTTCCTTTACGATATTATTCGTTCTGCAAAAAGTGTTTGCTGGAACGCCTAATACGTATAAACCTTCTTAATTTCAAAGTATTTAAAATTTCAATAACAATGTCATCACAAAGGACGTCATACTTATTAATGTTGTTCATTTATTACTACTATTATATATAATAATTACAGTATGAATGATAAATATACAAAATAAATATTAAATAATGTTAGTCTATATTTAAAACAAGGTATACATAGCAACATACGATTCTCATTAATTTTATATATATATATATATATATATATATATATATATATATATATATATATATATATATATATATATATATATACAGGGTGCGCCATTTCTTATGTCGGCATGTAAACATTGAATAACTTGAAAAAAAAACAACCGATTTCTGTAAATGAGGTATTTTTATTTAGTTTGGTCCTTTACAATTTATTTAGACTAGTTTTTGAACACAACATCAATCAAGTGGCCGCCCTTATTGTTCACAGCAAAATATGCCCTTTTTGCGGCGTTTTCCATTACCTTTTCGAGCATCTCGGGTGGTATAGCAATGATTTCGGCACGAATATTTTCCTTAAGCTCTTCAATGGTCTGCGGCTTGCTGGCGTACACTTTACTTTTCAAATAACCCCACAAAAAGAAGTCTGGAGGGGTCAAATCTGGAGATCTGGGTGGCCATTCAATGTCGCCTCTTTTTGACATCAGACGTCCAGGGAATTTTCGTTGCAGAAACTGGATTGTTTGATTCGCAGTGTGGCAGGTCGCACCATCTTGTTGAAACCAGTAATCTTCAAGACCTTTTTCACGCATTTGTGGGCAGACATAGTGAGCCAACATCCACCGATATCGGTTTCCATCGATCGTTTGGTTCTCTTTGAAAAAATAAGGACCAATGATGGTTTTGGCGCAAACGCCGGCCCAAACAGTAACTTTTTGGTCATGCAATGGCGTTTCATGGATCTCGTGTGGATTCTGCGTTCCCCAAATGCGGCAATTTTGCTTATTAACGCCTCCAGAAAGTTTGAAATGTGCCTCGTCGGTCATTAAAATTCGCTTCCAAAAATCAGGTTCAGTATCAACTATTCGAGCGATTGTTTGTCCATATTCCAAGCGACGTGGATGATCTGTAGGCAATATTCTTTGTGTTAATTGCATTTTGTACGGAAACAAATGCAAATCATCTTTCAAAATGCGCCGTAGAGTGGTTCCACTGATGCCGAGATGCTGAGCGCGGTGACGATATGAAACTTTTGGGTTTTGGGCAACGCTCTCTCTGACAGCTTCAATCAGTTCATTTGAACGTCTTGGTCGTTGATGAACGGGTTGTTCGCGATCTTTCACTGTCCCGTGGTCACAAAAATTCGACACCAAACGACGAATAGTGTTGTCAGATGGTGCCTGTTTGCCAAGATATTTTCGACGATATGCTCGTTGAGTTAACACAACTGAACGACTATTTTCAATGTACAAAGTAACTATTTCAGCGCGTTCTTTTGGTGTGAAGCGATACATGGTTGAAATTGTACTGAATTGACGTTTCCAAAACAAGTGAAGTCAAGTAAATCGGTTGTCAAATGTTTAAGTTATTCAATGTTACAATACCGACATAAGAAATGGCGCACCCTGTATATATATATATATTTTTTTTTTTATTTCTATCGGTATTATATATATTAATCTATTGCAACGTCCTTATAAAAATATACCTATACTATATATCATATAACAACATTTTTCAAAAACTGAAATCGAATTTCGAGATAGGTCCAAAAATTTCAGTGTGAGTGTGACATACACAATACATAAAGACATAATAATTTAATATGATCTAATGTTGACACAAACTAATTTTATACTTTTAATTAAAAACCAAAAAAAATATTAATCAGATAAACATTTTCGTAAAAAATGTGAATGGGGGTGGAGAGCAACTTACGAAAAATTCTGAACAAAAAAAAACTTGGAATTGCACATCTTCAGACTTGCAGCTTTCCATAAAAAGAGGAATTTTGAAAATCAATGAAAATCTGTTGAATAGTGTAAGAAGAGCTGTGTTTACGAAATTCGCCTTTTCGTGCAACGAAGATAATTTATAAGATAGAATATAGAATATAGATTAAGTAATATTTTCGGACTTTTTCATAAATTTTTAGTATTCGATGATGCCAATACTTTTTGGTTTCATACGTTTTTAGTACGTACATACCTTTTGAAGAATTTTTTAGGATGTTTCTTAATTTCTACATAAGTTCCTGAACTTGTATTTTCTAGAACTCTTAGTTTTAAGAATTTTTTAGAAAATTATATTCACATTTTATTTTGTATCGAAACATTTCCAGTATTTCTCACGTTTTGTTAAATATTTATGAAACCTGAAGGATATTTTTCGTATTTTTGCAGATTTTCAGTATTTTTGGATACATTTGCATCGAATAAGATGTTACAGAATTCAAATTTGGATCAATTTTCAATCACTTTATAGATTTCTGAAAAAATTGCTCATTGTCTACAGATGTTGTGTATTTTATAGATTTCTCGTATTTTTGTATATTCTCATAATGTTTTAGATTTTGTAGCTTTTTCTTGTATTTTTTTAAGGTCAGATCACTAGAATACATCGTTGTGGAATTCAAATTTTAGCCAATTTTCAGTAATTCTATAATAGATTTCTAAGAAAACTACATAAATCTAGATTTATTCGTATTTTTTAAGTAGTTATTCATAAGATTTCACAACTTTTTCTTGTTTTGTTTTTTAGATCGTTGGTATTTTTTCAAATTTTCTGTAGGATTCCAAATTTCTACAGGTCGATTTCTAGAATTCAACTTTCAGCCGATTTTCAGTAATTTTATAGATTTTCGGGAAAACTGCATCTACACAGATATTTTGTGTTTCATAGATTTCTTGCATTTTTTCTATCTTTGAGTATTATGATGATTTTGTAGCTTTTTTTTATTTTTATAGATATTTAGTATTTATATAAAAAATGTAATGTTTTTTACAAACTCGATGCTCCAGAATTCCAAGTTGGTTATTTTTTCAGATTTTTCAGAAAACGTTGCTACAACAGAACACTATTATTATATGTAGGAATTCTTTAGATTTTGCAATGTCAGAAAGAGTTTTTGGCATTATTCCGGACCTGAACCGTAAATTTCTAGAATTTGTTGCTTCAGGGTTTGAATTTTTTTTTAGATTTCTAGCATTTTCGCAGATTCCCATTTTTCTATGCTCTGTTTAATAGATTGAAGCTATTTTTCAAATTTTCGTTTTCTACGTTAGTCTAGCCAAACATTTATGGTATGAATGGAATTCTCACGAAGCCAAAATTATTTTTATTTTTGTGTCAGTAGAATGAAGAATCCTGAATATTGTTCCCTGTGAGTACTTGATGAAACTTTGTTATTTCCTAAAGATTTCAACTATTACATTTTCGATGATTTACTCTTATTTCGTTCTTCCTGCGTAATTCTTCATTACTTATTTATTTACATAATTCGTGTTATTTGAAAAGAATAGTAATTTGATGCTCGATGAGGGTGAATTTGATATAATGTGTGGAAATGATGTCGGTCGAAGAATACATTGTCTGAGAAAAAATGCTTGCAGAAAAAAACAATAAAATGGCGAAAGATTTTTTCGGAAAATCCTTGAACCTGGATGCAGTAAGGGCTCGTTGTTTCCCAGTGGATGGAAACGTAGAAACGTCGGTGCAAGGAGATTGCGAGGCGCGATTCGAGCAGCGTGACTTCCGCAAAATGCGACTCGGCCTTCCGCGCATTCACGGACCCGCTGCACTTGCACGCTTGAAATGGAATACTGCCTGAGCCCAGGGGATCGGCACTCTCGGTGCCGACTCTTGGTGGTGCCGCGACTTGTAGCAGCGACGCGAAAGCTGCGCCGAGCTATCGATCAAGAGTAATGCCCACACTTTTTACCACGCCGCCGGGAAGTCGTGAAATCGCGCGTTTTGCGTATTCGATCGGCCGGGCGTTCAGTCTCGCGCCGCTTTTGATTAATTCCCCTCTCGGGGTTGCAAAAGTCCGCAAATCGAATTCTCGCGCTTCGCGGTGGGTGGGGGAAAATTTTAAATTGGGCCGTGGCTCGAGAGGCGTATCAATCCTCGTCCATTGGTCGAGATGGGGTTCATGAATAGCAAGAATTATCGTTTTTCGTTGTAACCTTCTATGTTTTACCATTTTCTTTGCCACCTCAAATTCGAAAATAAGAAAATCGTAGTTTTCTCCCCCAATTCGCAATACTTTTGAAAATGCTTCTGCACAATTCCTAAGCATGAACCGAAGAGGGCCATGAAAATATTTGCAATGGCTGAAAATTAAGGAAATCGGGGACATTGACCTCACTCTCGTTTCGCACGTATTCCCGACGAGGACAAATTTTACGACAAACAATGGAAATTTGCAATGCGATGCAATTAAAATTAGCACGAGGTGTCTTTTCTCGCTGCGGGTGACGAAACAGCTTTGTGAAACGGCGTCTTTGTCCCGGCGCAAGAAGTTTGTACAAAAGCGGGTAAACAGCATTGTAACGACCAAATGAGTCGTAAGAATGCGGCAGGTAAAGAGAGCAAGATCGTGATCTCGCGGCGGATAGGGCAAATCCCATGTGCACAAATAGCTCATTTTTATAAAATAGATTTCGCCCCTAAGGCTCCAAAATCACGATATTTTCGGGGACGCGCGAATATTCATAATACTTCTCTCTAAATTATTACGTCTTTACTTGATTTTTGCATTTTTTCACGATTTACTATGTTTTCCATATGTTTCGCAATCATCAATAATAAAATCACAACCTCCATTATCTTTATGTACGGTAGTAAAGTTAAAGACGAAAATTGAATTTGAATAACGATTCGCAGAAATGTGAAGGCTGCGCTTGATTAGCTAATCAGAATGTGTAGCAAATTATCGAAATGACTCAACGCAAAAGTAAAAGAAACAAATAAATAACATTCCTCGCTTACGTTATCTAATTGTAATCGCGCAACAATTTATACCGCGGCGAATTCTAATGAGCTAGCAAATGGGGACAAATGAGTTTTCTCGAAGATAGAAATGATCGTAAAATTTAGTGACTCGTCGCGGAGACGAGAATATGTTCAATGTTGACTTATTTCATTGGCTTTCGCGGGTACTGCTGACTTTTTTGCATTTTTTATCTGAATTCAGCGATTGATCTGCGAATAACTCACTTGTGGAATTCCTGTATCAGGGGACTGGAATGTTATCATTCTAATTTATCTTAACGATGTCGATGGCAGTAGCAGTATGGAAAGGGTTGATAGCATTGAATGATTAGATTCTCAAATCGTCGGATCCTACCACGTGTAGAGAAGAACTTTTTGGTAACCTTCTTTTTTCTTCGTGTTGCAGGTGGGTTCGTTAAACTGGTCATCAACGAGTGAGTTTTTATTTCAATTTACTGCCTGTCACACGTGCCCACACTGCAATTCGAATTTCTCCACGACAAACTCGAACGAACGTTTGCGTAACGCGAAATGAATCGTCGTGCAATAATTCATCGGGCATTATCGATTCGCAGTGATTTATAGATCGATCGGACGAAAATTAATACGTCGTTCTCTTGGAGAAATTGTTGCAGCAGCCTGAAAAGTGGCTGTGATTTTTGCGGCGTCGAAGGAAAGTACGCGGCCGATAAATTTCGCGCGCTCGCCGGGACTTAACAGATGTACGAATATGAAACGGGCTGGGGCGCGTTATCGCCCCTGCGATCGGTAAATAGACCTCTAATCTAGATCCGCCGCGCGATCCGTCGTTTGAAGTGAATGGTTAACATTGTCAAAACAATCATTTGCCTTTAGAAAGGCTCGACTTTGCCAATAAAAGCCGCCGGTTTCGAGTGCTTAGGCCACGATAACATCTCGTTCCACGCGCATTGTAACCATTCAGCGTACATTTTGTGTTTCACTTTTTTTTCCGTTTTGCCAACTTTTCCTGCGGTGATTCCAGATTGCGAGCTTTCGATAAATTTGCTCGTGAAATTTGTTCAAATTTATTCAGAGTCGGTGCAAAGATAGTTGCGTTTGATTTGATTTGGCAAGACCAGTGGCGAATACAGATCGTTTATGTCTTGGAATTCATAGTTCCGGAGATCAGGATTCTTCTATTTTTTTTGTGGAATCAACAATTTAATAAGGCGTGAACGATTGAAAGTAAGGAATTCGTCATTACAACGTGACAGCTCTGTAATTCTCAAATCTGGGATTGAAAGCCTGGAATTGATTTATCCAGAATTTCGAATGCTGGCATTGTATGTGTTTACGGATCAGAGATTTCAAGAAGCAGCATTCAACTAGTAGAATCGGTAACTGTTACCTTAGAATAGTGACAATTCTAGAAATACATCAATATTATACATTTTTTCGACTAACCATTCTATGCTGTGGAAATAGAGCCTTAAATTCTATGGCGAATAAAATAATTTTTCGGAATTTGATAGTCCAAGGTTCAAAATTCAATGATCCTATGCTGTAAAATTTATTATTCCAGGTATTAGAACTGAAGAAATCTACATTTTGAAATTAAAGGATTCTGAGTAATGGAAACCACGGATCTGAATTCAGTATTTTCATAATAATTTCTACGTATACAACTTGTGATTCTTTTAATCAAGATTCTATGTGTAATTATTTTACTATCTGAATTACAACAATTGTACTTTGTAGAATTCGTAACTACATTTTTCTACAACTGGGAATTCTATGATTAAATTTTATTCCTTGATCCAGAATTCTTGGCAATTATATTTCTTTATATTCCATGATATATATTCCTGGGAGTCAATAGTTGAAGGTCCAAAATTTGATGATTCTTTTTCATAAATCAATAATTTTTGGTACTACTTTAGAATATAATAGTCAAGGGTACGAAATTTAATAATTGTTTACTATTTAACTTAAAATTTTAGGTAATAGCCGAATCAAAGAAATCTGAATTGTAGAATATAATGTATCAAGATTTTGAAACTGAGTAAAAAATCCAGAAAAATCCATTATAGAATATACAAGCCTGAACTTAGTCATCTTGAAAATTTTGTTAGCCATGCGATTTTATATTAATTAATTCAGTATTTAACGTATATTCACTTCACGTCTCGAATTCTAAAAATATTCCCTCGTGGAATTTGCGACTTTGGCTTTCCAAAGTCGCAAATTCTTTTTTTGGCTGGGAATTCTAGAAATGTATTTTTCACAGTCTTCGGATCCATAATTTTTAGGGTTCTTTAATTATATACTTTACAATATATTTTTTAGGATTTTATCATCACACGTTGTGAAATTCAGGATTTTATTTATTCGCATTTTAGAAATCGAATTCCAGACTTGTGAATGTAGATCCTTTTAGAATTGTCCCTAATGATATTCACAATTCTGAATGATTTTGTAATCATTTAATGATTCTGTATTCTAGAATTCTCAGTTTTGAAGTAGCATGTAGAATTTTTGGGTCATAATTTTGTCATGAATGAAGATTTTTGAAATTATATCTCGATTTATATAGCTCTGGAAGTTTCTATAGTGAAAATCAGAATTTCTCAATTCTACTCTAAACAGTAAAGACTTGTGAAATTTTATACTGTAAAATATAATAATATATTTGATTATCCAGAAGTATCAAATCCAAAATCTCCAGTTAGAATCGCTGAAATGTTCATTGTAGAATTTGAAATACAAAACCGCGGGCCAAAAAATTTAGAAATTTAGAGTTTTCCATCATGAGATCAACAAGTCTCAATTATATAATCGTATAATTGATTTTGAATCCTGGAGATTTCTCAAAACATGAATATTTTAGAACTTTGAATTAGAGAATTCTGCATAGAAAAATCCAACAATGTTTTTCGCATCAACTCAAAACTCTGAAATCATATTTTACACTATAAAACTGTGGAATTACATACAGTAAAAATCAGAATGTTTCAATTCCATACCAAAAAATAAAAATAATATGAAATTAGATACGATAATATTAAATGATAAATTTACAGATCCTATAGTACCAAATTCGAAATATTTAGTATTAGAATTCTAGAAATTGACATTGTAGAATTTCAAATCCTAGAATTACAGCCTCGAAAATTTATAATATAATTGAAGAATTGGAATTTCCGAGTTTCCATTGTGAAATATAAATTTTCGAAATTCATATTTTGTTACTCAACGCATTGAATTGTATACTGAGTTATAAACAATTCAAGAATCCTATAATACATAATACATTCTAAAACTGAAACAGAATTTCACATGGGAAAACGTATAAATACGGACATAGGATCACTTAAAATCTATAATTTTTTTTTAACTTGATCTCCTACAGCCAACTTTTTTATATTTCAGAAGTCACGATAAAAAGCAAAACGGATTCCCTAAATTTGTACTACTTTCTTTATTCATTTCACTTTGAAAAATTATTTTTTGTTTGTTACCGATTGCCATCGAAATTTTTGCGCACCTAAAGATCATGAAAGAATGTTTATAATTTTCCCTCTTTTCCTTTCATATCGTATGTTATTTTCATCAACTTTAATTTAGTTTCTTTACCAGAATCAATTGCATATGTTCGTCTTAGTGATGAAAATTTTAGATTGGGTAGTTAATTCCATCAAGTATTCAATAAAATCATGTATCAACGTAATGTAATACATTGCTCATGACTTGTACGGTAATTTGGTAAGAGAATGAAAACGAGCGTCACGATTAATTTCCACTTCTACTTTCACGCGGTTCTGCACAAGCGTTCCTCTTCCTCGTACTCAGCTCTTGAGCGAAATTCGCACGATTAGTCAAGACTTTTTATTGTGGAAAACACGGGAAAACCGGCGTGGAAGGTGGAATTTTCGCTCCGGGATCGTGAAAATCGCAAGCGGAAGAGCACGCAAGGAAAGCGCGATCTTTGGGTTACGAGTGCTCGGCACAGTCACTTTCGTCGCTTCGCGGCAAGTTTTCGAGTCGTTAACCCGTGACCCGTCTTTTTCCACGGGGACAATGTGACACAGTTGGATCCTAATAAATATTCAATCGGCATCGTGACGCGCGCCTTTTGTCTACCGACAGCCCCGGCTTTTCCCATTAATTGCCCGAAGATTGTCGTGTCGATCTCGGATTAATCGCGTTTCGGAACAACGCTCACGTGAGAAACTCGCCGAACGTGCCCGCTCAAGCTCTCTTTTTTCTCCCGTTTTCAAGCTTTTGCCCATCTCCATTTTCATGAATTTTTCATCACTCCGCCATGGCAATTTTTTATCTTTTTTCATTGCGGAAAACTCCGTGGGAAACATTATGTTATTCAATAGACAGGGGGGGGGGGGAGTTTCGTGGTTTGGCATGTGTTGTGGATCGAAGCTTTTTCTATGTTTCAAGTGAGTCACTCTCTATCTATTATAAGGTTCTCAATTTTATATAGCTTTGATTATTTGAAATCCATCAACTTGAAAATAAGGCAGAACTTACAACTAGGGACATTTATTCACCTGCAACGAGAGTCTTCGAAGAGTTCCAAGTTGTTATGTACACACGACCAGCCACGGACTGAAGATGGTCGATAAATGACGCCCCACCTTGTCAATTGAAAGAAGGGGAGAAAAATTGCCCGTAGTTGGGATAATTACGTAATCATTTTGAAGCTAAAAAGTTTTTCACTGCGAAAGTTCGTAGTTTCAATTTTTACAATAATTACGGGACCAGTAATGACTGCAAAGTCTCAAGTAGCTCGAGCGACTTTACAACAATTTTAATAGCAGAAGAACTTGGTTTATCCGCCACTTCGCTATGTTTTTGCCTCATAAGAAGGTAGCACCAAACTCTGGAACGTGTCTTTCGAATAGTAAAAAATTCATATTGCCTTCATAAACGTAGAGTTCAGTGAATAAATTTACAATGGCAAAGGCTGAAAATAACGTTGATTTGTCGAGTTCGGTTTTTTACAAAATTTATATGGTGTTACTCATTATAAGTGGACAAATGCCTTATCACACAGTGATGAAGAGAGCACTTTATGCATTGCCAATAGCAATTGTTTCGACTGTGTTTTTTATTATTCAGGTAAGCACTGCAGCAAAAATTGAAACCATCTGGAAACATTGTCCATCTGTTTATTCAGGTTAAGACCATACTTTAGATTCAACTTTTGTTCAATATTATCATTTCTATGTTCATCATATCATCTTCTTGTGTAAAACAATCCAACTGAATCGGACATTTATACAACAATAATCGAAATATACAAGATTTCCCATTACATATTTTTTCCCCTCTAACATGGGATATAAATTATGTTTATTCATAAAACATGATTGAAAATTTTGTTGCCATAGATTATCTACATCAAGAAAAATTTACAAGACATGGACACCGTAATTCAAACTCTAGTTTCCTTGAATTTGAATTATTTCACTTCTATCATAATTGTCAACTCATCTTACGAAAATGCGACAGTACGTAAAAATTATCTGAGCAACCGATAAATGTACACCAAAAGAGTAAACAATTTTTGCAGTTGAAGAAAATTCTACGAAGCATTGAAACTGAATGGAAAGAAATGAAGTATGAAGACGATGAAAAAGCCGTTATGAAACCTAAAGGTTATTGCGTGAAACTTCTAATGTTTGCATCAGGTAAAATATGATTTTTCGAGTAGTATTAATTTATTGTAACCTTTTTCATCATTTGATTCCAGTTTATATGGCGAACACTCTTATAGTAATTTTAATTTTGCCTTGGACATCAAAAATACGAGACGTTATTCGACCTTTGGAAAACCAGCGTTCGGCATTTTTCATACTTGATATTGATTTGATAATTGTTTCGAGAGATGATTTTTATGCGATGTTGATGGCGAATTATCTCGCTAGTTTTACCGTCATTTTGGCTTACTGCTCGATTTTTTATACGTTTTTGATAATGACTTTTCATGTACTGCAGATGTATTGTGTCTTAGAGTGAGATACATGAATTTTTTAAGTAATATAAAAATGAGAGTGATTCTATTCCTATTGGAATAATTTATTTCGTGTTTCGCAGAAATATATTCGTACGTGTCAGTAGTAAATACACAAAAGAAAGTGGCGATCGTGAAGCTGAAATATCACAGGATCTGTTTTCTTGCATTGAATATCATCTGAAGACTATATTGTTAGTTATTCAGTTGCGTTATGCATCAAAAAATTATTAATTTGATTCTGCGTCTTGAATCGATTTTATCTATAATGTAGAATCTTTGTTTGTTTGTATACAGTACTACCGAACTTATGTCGAAATATTTCCACATGGTATTTTTTACTGGAATGTCTTCAAACATCGGACTTACCATCACATCACTTTATGGGGTGAAAATTGAAAACCCTGTCTATCAAATCTTTATTCAGCTGTCATAATTGATTCAATTAAAAATCGGAATGGACCCAAGTACTTTCATAATATAATTAAACGAAAAATTTTGGGGCCAAAAAATTTGTTGAAAGTGTTTAGCATGAAAATTGAATGCACTTCTCATTGCCTGCTTTTAGATATTGATACTCGCTGAAAATATCAATAGAGCTATAATGTATTATCTGATTGCGATCGTCTCGATAACGACAACTTTTGTATACTGTTACGCAGGAGACAAAATTGTAGAATGCAGCACAAACGTGAAATATTATATGTACGTGAGTCTGTAGATTGCATTTCATCATTGAAACAACAGAAGAATAGATGATTTAACTGAATTCTTCTATTTTGATTTACGTTTTACAGTTATTGGTCCAACTGGCGCTGCTGGTCTCCGAAAGTCCGAAAAATTATAATTCTCATACAGTGCAGATCAGACAAAGCTTGTTCTCTGAGTGGATTTTTGAACCTTGGTCTTACATTGAATGATTTCGTGAAGGTGAACAAGACTTTTTCATAATATGCACTTTTTACGATACACTGAAAAATCATAGAAGAAATTGTCAAGAAATCAAAAGTCAGGGAGATTAATTGTTGTATAGATATATTTTCAGTAAGAATTTGAATATTTGCATTTTTTATACTTTGTATATTTCATTTTCAGACGCTTCAAATATCATGTTCGTACTTGACAGTATTGCGATCGTTGCACTCATAAAAAACGTAAGAATAAAGAGCAGTTTTCGAACCAAATTTGTAAATTTTTCCCATCTTCCATGAATTGACGGCGTTGCGCTTCATCACGCTACGTCGCGCTACGTCGACCAGAGGTCGTAGATTTATGAATTTCATGGTAGCATTAGTGATTACAAACCTGTCACTTGACATCACAAGATTTTTCGATCCATAGATTTGTGAAAAAAATGGCACGCAATCATTTTTTCAACGATTTTCTTTGATAAAGCATTTTCATAATTTTATCATACAATCAGTGACGAATTCAGCGAACATTCGCCATTAGATTTTGCGTTGACATAAAAAATTTCATCGCAGCGTCCCTGAAATTGCTGAAAATCCGAAGCCGAACTTTATCCATCAGGTCAATAATCAACAGTAAACGATTGCGAGAATAGAAGTCCATCGTTTCATTCCCCTTCCCTTTGAAAATCCAGTTCGCAATCACTCGCGACAGTTTTATGACGGAAATAAATTGACTGATTTACGTTACGTCAATTATGTCAATGCGCATGATCGCGCAATTTCGCGAGCCGCGATTTCTTCATTGCGAGCCGTTGAAAACGTTTTCAGCTACGATAAAAATCCTGATTATTTCAACATTCTCGCGTCCCAGGAACTATAAACAAAGCAGTGGCGGCTGATTACGCGCGGGATTGTTCATTCAATGACCGTTGCTCGATTCTGAATCGCGATTTTCTTCGCCCACGACGAATCTTACCTCGAAGACTTTCGAAAGTATAGTTTTCAAAAGTTTTTCATATTTTCTTCGTAATTTTTTTCTCAGCATTTCATTGCCTGTGATTCGCGTACTTCCCTGAAACTCTTGATACCATCTCACGATAATTCTCCGCCCGAATAACATCACATACAGCCAAAACTCGCGAAATTGAACTTAATAAAACACGGAAGTATGACATAACTCGGTAATTTCATACTATTACTCGCGTCTCTTGGTTATCTCATTTCGGAGTCGAAAGTAGAGGCCGAGGTAGATTGATCGAATGAGAAACGAAATTACAGGCAGGTATTCTGCCGGGCACTTAAGGGCTTACGTGCATCCCGCGGTTCTGCTCCTGCCTTTTTTCTTTCTTTTTCTCATCTTACGCACTGAAAAAGTTAATAAACCCGAACGCAATCCACGTACAAAAGGAATGGAAGAGGCTGCTCTCCCGACCGAAAATGAATCAAAAAGACAATATGCAGTCACGGCGAAAACGTGGGAGATGCTACAGCGAACACGAGGCATGCCCAAGACCTTTTGCCCAAGACCTTGCCCAAGACCTTGCCCAAGGCCTTGCCCAAGACCTTGCCCAAGGCCTTGCCCAAGACCTTGCCCAAGGCCTTGCCCAAGACCTTGCCCAAGACCTTGCCCAAGACCTTGCCCAAGACCTTGCAAGGTCGTTTCGCTCGTCGCTACGGTCGCTCCATGCGTCTCATCTTTTTTCTTTTCAAAGTCACTGCGAAAACATGAGCGATTTCGATGAATTTTATAACTTCGACAGCCGAAATTTGTTTACCTTGCGATGTCATGGATTCGGGAACGACTTCAAAATGAGCTCCAACTTTCTTATCCTCGGAAATTTATCGCGGTTCACTCTACGTGCCGCACATCTCTTAATTATCGGATTCTCGAGTCCTTTCACATTATATGCAAAGTATATCCCGACACGATCGCCCGTCATTAATACACTTTAATCCGCCGCTGCGCCAGTCCCACCCCAGAACAACTACTTTTATACTTGCTTCTTTTATTACCGGCGCAACGCCAATTAATTAAAAAGCGACAGGTTGCAACGCCAGAGTTGACGTTATTAGCGCTCGCCCGTAATCTTTTTTCCGGCCAAGATGAAATTCGATAGCGGCTTTAGCGTGTAAAACGCTGACAGTTCCTCGAGGAAAATGAAGCAACTTCGTTGCTTCAATGTAGCAATCGCAACGACGCTTAAAGATTTTCGCTGTCTGATCGATTATCTCGATAACGCCGTTTTCGTCACTTGTGAAGAGGCAGAAGACGCGAGTATATGGCGGGCAAAAGTGGAGAATTCTGCTGGATGGGATGGAGAAGAGGGAAATGCAACGAAGAAAATGCGTCGGTTGAAATATTTACATTGAAACGTTCTAATTTTCGGAATATTCAACAGTTTCCGTAGTTTAACGTAATTTTTTCAACTTTTTATATTTTTAAAAAGTTATCAACATTTTCTGCATCTCTCAGAATTATCGACAGTCATCAAAGTATTACAATTTTTGCATTTTTTCCAGAATTTTCAGACTTCCATTGAAATTTCCAAAATACTGAGGACCTATTTATGAAAAGTTTCCTGAATTTCGAACATTGAATGCATATTACAGAGCTTCCGTAATTCACGTAATCTGAACATTTTTTTACAATTCATACAATTCAACTTTGACCGAAATTCTTAAAAAATTTTTGTATAAAAAAACAATAACAATCTCAAACATTTACATATGTCTTTCAATTTCTCAAAATTTTCGAAAAATCAACATTTTTATTGAAATTTCCAAAATTATTAACAATTTTCGAACGAAAAACCATGTTTTGATTTTTGCAATTTTAAGGATAACCAAACAGATCTTGTTGTTTAACGTAATTTTTCAAATTTTCCGGATTTCAGAAGATTTATGAAAATTTTATACATTCCCACAATTTTTCAAAATTTTCAAGATATTAACGATCTTCGTACGTTGAGTTTTCTAAATAATAAAAATTTATCGAATCTGTATTTTTCAAACTTGTGGAAAATCGATATTTTTTTTTCTTTTTTCAAATTATCCAGACTTTCGACGATTATAGTACGGAAAAGCATTTAAAACATTTTTTTATTCAAATAATGATAAACTGGTTTAGTACTTTTGAAGAATTTTAAAAATTTTTCTACGACTACAAGATTTATTTTCGTTTCCTGGAGACGTGTACATTTTTTCTTTTTTTTTTTTCTATCATAATCGTATAAACTCATGAACATTACCTACTGTAAAAATATAAGCGGTGATACAAATCAGGTTTTCAATCTATATCACACTATTCAATACTTTTTTTCCCTTTACCTTTCAAAAATCTGCTATATTTTCAATTTCATCTTAGCTGTCAGTTTTTTGGTAGAATATTAGTTCATACCCTTAGTTTTTCGTTATTATTATCTTCATTTTCTTTTTTTTTTGTATGTTCCTGTTATGTCCTTTAAGGCCTTTCTTGTGATTTCCACCGCGCGACAACTCAAAATCAGTAATTTTTTCACTTTTAATTTAGTTTTTTTACCTTCATTCTACTTTATTCACTTGAAAAATAGAAATAAAAGCGATATTCAAACAATCACAATAAAGTTCAGTAGACATTTGAAATGACAAAATATTTCCGAAGATTCGAAGAATTTTTTCGAAAATCATGGCAACCAATCATAACAACGATAGCCCCGAAAAAACCTTGAAAATTTTCAAAACGACAGAAACAACTACATGGAAATAGAAAGTTACTTTGAACTATAGAATCAAAAAAATTCCATGGCAAAGAGAAAACACCCAATTCCACCCATTGAAGCAACATTCATAAAATCTTCGGAAAACCCTCATAATCATCAATTCGTAAGCGTCGTAAGCTCAAAAAATACGCCCATCTGCTTAAAAAACCACTCACTCCAAGTTGACTCTCCAATTCGAATGTTATTCCCGCGGTGAATACTGAAGTAGCGTAACTCCGAAAACCCGCCCGGCGAATCCGAACTCGCCTAGCTACAAAGTCGCGCCAAGTTGTCATTCGCGCGAGTCGCGGTACGAGCAGGGGTGTAAAAATGGCGGCGTGATTTCAGCGTCAAGGTGCGCCCTTAATCGTAAAAGGAGATAAAAACGCGGGCTTGATGCATTGAACGACGCGGGGCTCCGGTGGTGGCTCGATGCTGTGAAATTCCGTAATGATCCCGGCAGATATTATATCCACACTATTACCCCGCCGACACGGCGCGGTCCTTTAATTGAATGCGCGAGGTGTGCCGGGATCCCGCGAGTCGTTTCGCGAAAAAAATGCGACACGAGGGAAAACATTACCGCGCATAATTACGCAAACATGGCGGCGATTCCGCGGAAAAATCACGGCCCGTGACGTCACTATCTAATTAACGAACAGAAATTAATATTCGAGTCGTTAAGACAATTTACAGCGGGGCGTCAATTATTTATTTTCCCCGGGATATGGCGAATAGGATCGGAATTGAATTTTAATGGCGTTGTAAACATTCGTTGTTTAGGCGAAGGGGGGAAAAAACTGAATAAATAATTCATGCGCTAAGGTCCTCGACTCTAACCGGGAGCAAGGTCGGCTGAATGATAGAATATCCCTTTATTATTGCATTCCTCGGCGCGTAATTTCAGGGTAACATTTTTTCCCCATCAAGCGACTATTTAAACGCGCATTAGCATAATTGAATTGACGTGCTTCGATGATTGTAATTTCGCGCGTCTCGATTATTATGGAGTTGGCAAAAAAAGAAAAGGGCTGGAAAGGGGACTCCTCGCCGACTCGCGAGTACGAATCAAAACGGATCGTGAATTATCATGAAGCATGCGTGTCGATTTATGCAGCACGAAAAACATTCAAGGCAATCAACGCGTTGCTCTCGTACGTCGGGAATTTGATCCGAGAAATTTTATACCGTCGCTGTTTTTTTTTCTGCTTTTTTTCCATCCCCGGTATATCTTTTCCACCGGCTGGACCACGTGGGCGGCCGGCAAAATTCCGTGGAATAATCTCCGGTCAATTAAACTTGGCGTTTTTTTCACAAGCAAAAGAGAGAAGAGGTCAGGGCTCGCTGCTTTCCAGAAGGTGGAAACGTTTATCGCAGCGTTATGAGAACGTTCCAGCAGCTACTCTGGTTTCTTCTACCTGCGAGATGGAAAAAATGTATAGTCTGCCTTGCAAGAGCTTGCCATCTAATTTCTTTAAATTTTAACAACTTTGGTTCACGTAAGTGCATCCAACAGTTTACGCACAATGCCGCGATCACTTCAGCACATTGGCATCGATGATCATTGGATTACAACCTTCTGACAGAGTTTTCTCTTCTTGAAGTACCTATCGTCTTCAAAAGGACTGTCGAGTGTCTTGACTTCCAGCCACTGCACAGCTTGCTATGATGTTTTGAGTTGTTGTCTTCTGGCGGTATCCTCTCTTGGTTGAACGAGGCAACTCGGAAAATATACAAGATTAGTCCAGGTTGAACCGACGTCTTCCAACCGATGTGCAAATAAATCACTTATTGTGGATTTGGTGTGTCACTGTCGTAAGTTCAATGTCTAGTGGAACTTTCTCGACGATGCTCCAAATAGAAAGATTCCTTCTTTGGCCAGAAGTTATTTCAGTGGAATGGCTTTCATCCATCGCAACACTTGTACTGGACTTTCGATTTCGCTGAAATCAATCACCGATCGGAATACGTCGGACGATAAAGAAACGGATTGCCCGGGAGTTTTGCTCGGCGATCGAGTATTATTATTCAATTATAGTGATTAAACGTCATCTATCGGAACGAGCTTGGTACGGGAAATCAATCAGCCGATCGTGGAACTTGACCGATTCGGAGAGCACCGGTGATGCTTGATTAAATTCTGGTTGCGGCAATCCTATTAATTGATCCAGTTGAAAGACCGTTGCCTCCAGATCGCACTCGCGATAATTACGGGCTTTATCTTATCGACCTGTGACGCAAGCGGGTACGCTCGGGTACCGAGGAAACGGAGATAAATGATCGCGCATCGAAAAGAACCGGCAGCAAATTAGATTCAATAAGAGTCCCTCGCTTGGGAACATGAAAGAATCCGCTTTCTTCGCGCGAATTCCGCTCCCAGTGAGGATGGTCTTTTTTTCCCGGCGCTACGCGCTTTTAATCGCCGATCGCTCGTTTCAATGTAAGCTGAATACTCCGGGGGATTGAGGCATGATAACGGCTGCAAACACTCGGGGCTGCTTCATGGATACCAAGCGTCATATTCGACGAGGAGAATATTCACCCCGAGGGACGAAATCCCCGGCAGATTCCTGTTACCGACACTTACCTACTAGGAGCGTAGAAACTGGTGGGAACGAACCTTGTACTTTCTGACATAAGGCAATCTGTGAAATACAACGGACAATCTGTTGAATTCAATAGATTCAGATTTAGAGAGCAACTTCCCTTGGGTTTCGACGAGTGATGAAATTATTGCTCCACGGTTCGATACGCCTGATGGACGTTCGAATGGCGTGGGCGATCGTGCACGCCATTTTGACGCACATCGGAGGAATCGAATGAGACGCAATATCCCGGAATAATGAATCGCTTCGAATAAGCGCGGTGCTATTAGAGACGCCGTTAGGAGGGACGATGCGTGTCGTTAAGCTGTGTGTATTCCGTCGATCTCTCTGGCTTGATTGGATTTTCTTGTGCAAACTCCCCGTCCCACGCGATATTAACCTCCAATATCGGTCGTTCCCCGACGCGTGGATATTGGTATCGAATGCAAATTAGTCGCTGCTTTTGCATCACGTCCATCACGTCTCGCAGGAAATCGATTGCTTAATTCACGAGGAACGGTCTCTTATTTCTTGCGTTGATTTATATTCTCGTTACGGCGCTCGCCCCTCGGACCTGGCGACCGAGTAATTGACGTCTACTCGCGTGTGATTTACAAGCCACGCGGGTATCATAAAACCCTGATTTTCTATGACATTCGGCGCGTTCGCGTGTATGTATATACTTTCCAAGCGGTTTTCTAGGATAGGTGTTTGGAGCTCATGAAGCTGTAATTGAGGCTGTTCATAAAATACGTGACGCTCTTGGGGGAGAGGAGGGGGGGGGGGGGTTGGTTGGTTGGTTTGATGCGACAGTTTGTAATAAGAGGGAAAGAAGTTGAGCGGAATGTGACATGACGAGTTTTGTATTTTTTCTGCATTTTTTATCGAGTTCACAGTGAAACGAGAATTCTGGTGTAGGGGAAAAAATTCGAAATTTCGAGTATTTCTTAAAAATGATACTTTACTTAAGCATGTAATGAAAATAACATTCAATTGAAATGTGTTGATGAATTTCGTCAATGAACACGAACTCTGAATTGTTTGTCTGTGAATTTTATTAAAGGACCATTACCAATGAAACTTGTGGTGTTTTTAAACAGTCGAACTTGAAATTCAAGAAATTTATTTTCGAATAAAGTAAAAAGAACAGAAAAATTAATAAACAAAAACGAAATTTAGACATACGTATTGAGCGACTATTTCAGTATCAAAATTTCGAACAATTTCTTTTTGTTTTCCGAAAGAATTGAAAAAATTCGAAATACGTAGTATTTGAAGAAATTCAACCGAAAATTAAAGTTTCGTATCATATAATCAAGAAATGAACAGGAGACCTGAGAAAAATCCATGGAATTTCTTGTTGATTGGTAATTTTTTACTTTTAAACCAAAAATTTGAGAAATGCGTTTCAGAATTTCGGAAAATGAATGAAATCCGAAATGTTTAGCACTATTAAGCCCCGTTCCTTATAGTTTTATTCGTAATTTTTCAAAATATGAAAAAAATTTTCATTACATTAATTGTACATGTTCATGTCAAAACCCATAAAAGCACTTAAATCTATCAAACGGTTAAATTCTACTCTGAATCCTTGAAATCTATATCTTAAAAAAAATATCCATATATATATTTTATATCTATATATAAAAAAAAGCTTCGACCTTTTGATGGATATGTATTAGCAATTCTTGAAATTTCAAACAAATTTACTCCAAATTTATAGTTTTTTCGAAATTTTCCTAAAAAAAAAGCAAAACATTAAAGAAAAAATAAATGAATAAACACAATTCTGAACTTGATGTTATTTTAAAGTTTTCAACTATTATTTTCAGTAACTGACCTGCTAATTCAGTATAGTAACAAAAAAACTGAAAAAAAAATGTTAAAATGATCAAATAAATTCAACAGTTAGTAGTTATTTGGTACTTTTGAAGTTTAACCTTGAGAAGACTTTTTTTAGATTTAAAAAAAAAAAAA
The DNA here is from genome assembly GCA_028476575.1 of Platygaster robiniae. NCBI lineage: Eukaryota > Metazoa > Arthropoda > Insecta > Hymenoptera > Platygastridae > Platygaster > Platygaster robiniae. Next base: position 1,102,825 of record CM052024.1, read on the forward strand.
AAAAAAAAAACAAAAAAAACAAAAAAATTGCAAAACTATCACTCGAATTAAGAATGTAGGCATTTTTGAGCTCAATTTTTGATCAGTAGTTTGTTTCTCAATTTCTAAAATTATAATAATAAGTTGAAAGAAAAACAACCATATACATATATATACATGGAAGTTTCAGTGAATCCCAACTTACTAACGAAATTTCTTTGTATTTGGATCGTCAGTTCTAAACTTCAAAAATGAAACAGAAAATGAAAAATAACTCACAAAAAAAGTTTGTAGTGATTCTGTAATATTGAGTATAAATTTCCAGTGATTGTATTCTGAAATAATTTGAAAAAACTGTAACGAGAAAGTCACAGATAATTTGTAGTTATTTGTGCGTGGAGACCGAACTTTCAAAAATTCGATTACGAATTTTAAAAATAACACCAGAAATTGATGAATCATCGACGACATTCTTATTTTGTGTAATCGTGTATTGCTCAACTTGACATGCAAGCTCATCCCTACCAAATAACAAAAAGAAAACAAGATTTGAAAAAAAAAACAACACAGTTTCAAGTTTGTTGTAATTATGAATTCGCCACCTGAAATTGAGAGTAATCACCGTACCGAAAATCAGTATAAAAATTTCTATACTGTTTCTATGTTGGTCTATGATGTTTCTACATTAGTCTATGCTGTTCTTATACTGATGTATACTGTTCTTATATTGGTCCACGCTGTTCTTATAATGACACGCGATGTTTTAATATTCGTCCACATATATGGTCTATGCTGTTGAAGGAAGTGTTATTTAAATCTATATCTGCTCATATGATCTGTATTAAAATAAAGGAAACAGCAGCGTACGTGAATTCAATCGAGAATAATCATTTAGAACTGTTTATTCAAGTCACATTTTGAAAAATAAACATTCATGGCAGGAATACAATGTATAAATGATTAAAGTAGTAATTTCTCACCTCAGACACTATTTAATAAGAAAAATTATCATCTTCCGCCTTCCTTCGGAATTCCATAAAGAAATTCGAAATGAGGTTAAATATAATCATGTCTAAGATTCTTAGACTGCATTACGTTTCATCTCTGGATTTGATCGGGACGGATCAGAAAAAGTCTGGGAAATGCCAAGAAATTCAGATCGAAGCCGGATAACTATTTTTGGTGATGCAAACATGGCTGAAAAAGAATTATTGAGTAGAAAAAGAAAGGTACTGACATTTATTTATCTATAAATAAATGACAATAAATCCATATTTGGAGTACTAAAATGGTCAAGTACATTGGCACTAATAAGTGATGATTAGAAAGTAATTGAAAACTGAAACGAAGTCAGGGAAAAACCAGGAGATTTCGGAAAAATGTATTTCAGTAGACGGCGCATGCTGCAGCTATAATCTCGAGGCGTAGGGCCCTTGGACACTTGAAATTGAAATGGGTCGTAATTTCGTGGCGGTTGCGCAACATTTGGCGGGTCGGGTTGATTGCTCGGGCAAACTTTATCGGCCGGAGACACACTCGCTGCGCTCTCCTCTCAGTCCTCTCGTGGCGCGAGAGAACGGCCTTGCAAGGCCGCGTCGACGCCCTCTCTCCGTCTTCCCTTTCTCCTGCCGCTAGCTGCTACTCCGTCCGTCGTCCGTCGAGGCCGCTCTTTTTTCTTTCATCTTCCTCCCGCGTCTTTCTTTCGTCCTCCCCGCGCGCAACGCCTGATCCCTCCGCCGCAATTCGCATACCAGATAATACGCATACGTAGCAACGGTCGTGCGTGCACGGCCGCAAAACTGTCATTTCGGCTATCCGGCCAAATCAGCGAAACGCTGCCTCCTCGCATTCCAGCGTGCGCACGCGAGGACACGCGAGGACACGCGAGGACACGCGAGGACACGCGAGGACACGCGAGGACACGCGAGGACACGCGAGGACACGCGAGGGGAGCGCAGCAAACCGCGATATCCAAGCGCAGCAAACCGCGATATCCAAGCGCAGCAAACCGCGATATCCAAGCGCAGCAAACCGCGATATCCAAGCGCAGAACCCAAGAGGCGTCGCGCGCTCGCGACTCGCGAGAGCCTCGATTTCGAGATTGGGAAAGCGTCTCGCCTCAGCGAGCCATTTTTCTACCCCGCGGATCCGGCTCGAAGGACCTCGGCCTTTTTTATCTTTTTCTTCCCTCCATCGGGCCACGATAAGCAAAGTGCTTTTGCCGTTTATGTTTCCAGTCGGTGCCAATGTGATTTTCTTCGAAAGAGTCGCTCGTTCCGATCGAGGAATGTCATGCTAGAGTCTCCGGGCATTAATGATTGTCGAGGATTGGATATATCATGCCTTCCGATCATGATAGGAGGGTGGTGATTTGGGCGTCTTGGAGAATCTTCAAGTTCGTGAGAATCCAAGTGACATATTTTTGAAAATTTAGAGGATAGGGGGATTATTCTTTGCAATACTGTGTATCTGCGATGCAGACTGTAACGTCGTGATTAAAAAAAATTCGTGAGATGAAGAATATTTTTGTTTGTTGTTGTTTGGTGGCTTTATAAATAGAATGCCGAACATACGTGGAAGGCAAAAGATTTGTTCGTTTAAAAAAAAATCGAGATATTAAGTATCTAATTACTGTGAATTGAAGGTAAACAATATAATACTTGAAACAATTTCAATAATCGTGGTTTATTTTCCTATTTATTCATATTTTTTAAATTGATTCGTCATTCATCAACTTTTTTCTACATTTTTCCTGCATAGCATGCTAAACAAACACTTGGTAAAAATTTCAGCCGACAACTTCCGTTTTTGACTGCAAGTCATGAACCAGAGTAATTTTTGCTATTCAACGTCAGTTAGCACGGAAGCTCTAGTTTTAGAAAAAATACTCATAGCAAAACAGGAATTTCCTCCCTTGATACGAATACATCCATACGAGGCTGAAAAATTTTCACTGAGTTACTATAGTTTCTGTCCAACTAAAAAATTAATTCTCTTCTACTCCAACAGAAAAATTCCAGTTATTTTTTACAGTGTTCATAAGGGATAAAAAGAAGTCTCTGCGTGAAATATTTTTGAGAAATTCACAATCGAATTACACTTCGAGTTCAAGTTCAAAGGTGCAGTGTTACCACGAATTCTAAATTTTTATAATTATTTTTATATTTCATTCATTTTTACTTCAAATTTAGACTGAAAGTATTTAAAATTTTTCCATTCCAAAACAATGATACACTACAAACTGTAAATGATATTAATTGAAATAATGTTTGGCTTTTTTTTAAGATATTCAATGATTTCGAGTTCTAGAGTAAAAAATGACTGGATAATTGTAGTAAGGTCTAACATTTATTTATTTATATTAATAAATTAGTGCAAGTTCCAGCTAAAAATATGGAATACGGACGATTTTAGAACTATATTGTCTTATTTGAATTTTTCGTTACACCTTACAAAATCAACATAACACACAACAATTCTCGGCCTAGAATAAAAAACTGCTTCAAAATTTGTGCCTGTATTTCGATTTTTTTATCAATAATTTTAGAAAACAGAAAGCAAATTACTAAGAGATATGGTTCGAGAATTCTAAAAATTACACATTCCTACGTTATGGAAAAATTTCTGTGTTATTTTTCTTAGATTTAGAAAGAAATTACTTTTCGCATCAAAATGTATGAAAACACTGCGAATCGTGTAATATTTGTTGCATGATTATCTTCTTAATTTTTTTTGTTTATTCATCAAAAGTAGAATTGTTCGAAATTTCAGTTAAAAAGTGAAAAACTGTAACGACATCGAAACTCGCTAAAGTATTTTTTGAAATTTTGTTTCATTTTCTAATATGACCATTGTCAAACCAAAAATTTCGTAAAGAAGTGAAAAATTATGAAAAATTTTGAATTTTATTCATAATTTATCAATGGTTCGATCTAAATTTGAAATTCATGATCGAACTCATACAAATTTAGGCTTAAAATTACAAAATAATTGCAAACTACAATCATTGTTGATTGTTTTGAATTTGTCGTTCGATTTCACAAAATAAAAGTTGATTAACGCGCTTTACGATTTTGATTTTAAAATTCTAATCTACTGAGAATTTGGAAGATAATTTAATTTATTTCTTCAAGTTACTCTCGTATTGTAAGATCCGAGATCTAATTATGAAAAAGTGGTGTTGTAACAATCAAAAAATTTCAGATTAGTTTTAGAATTATGAAATTCATTAATTTTCTCTCCTGAAATTCGAAACGAATCATTTAGTATGAGGTTGGAAAGTACTTCATCACTATGATTTGTGTATATTCATCAATCATTTCATAAGTTAAATTAGTTACAATTTTCCTGTTGTTCTCTTAATCAAGAAACAAATACCTCCAACATTTCATACGAAAGTTCAAAATTACTACAAGTCATAGAGCTTGGTTAATTATTTTATGACTTTATGTGCCGTAAATAAAGTTGTATGAAAAAAGATAGTTCTGTACAGACATAAATAAATTAAGCATGAATAAACTACAAACTCTGCACAAACATCAATGAAGAAAACAGACAACCAGAATATAAAAAAGTAGAAGCCAAAAACGTCCCCTGAAAGAAATCTCTGGAAATCCTGAAGTTAATGGAAAAAAACCGTATAAACAAACGCTTGAAATTTGAGAACAAGGAAGAAATTTGAACCATTGCAAATCACGATTCGCAAAAATCAAATTAGAAAATAATGTTCCTACGTATATGCTACGTATACCTTGCGTGGAAAAATTCATCGAACGTAGTCTTGGGAACTAGAAATGCGGGTACAATGAGGCGCGGAAAAAACAGGCTTATTTTTCAGCGACACCGAGATTACGAAGATACGCTGGAAATTATTGCATCTGCCGGCTTTTGCGGGGCTGTAATTTGCTGCCCGAGGTATTATTTATTTTCTCCCGGCCAAGATAAGCTCCCTCTTTTCGCGAGGATGACTTTTGAATGCACGCATTTTCGCGATTGCAAAAATGGAAAGGGCGATTCTCTTTGGGATATGAGTCGAAGAATGCGAGCCAAGATGATGTGAAAACTGCGTGGTTAGCTTTGAATTAAATTACAGCGAACCGACCTCTGAGATTCACTGTCCAATCGTTTTCTATTCTATTACAGGATTAGGGAAAATAAAAGTTTTCATTCAATAATTCAACTCTTTATTCTTTTACGTACTATGTTAAAGAGCAAAAGTAATTGAACTTGATATGAATTTGAAAAGGTTTATGTTGAATAAATTTTATTTAATGATTATTTATAGTACAACATCGTACACAAGAAGAACATCAATTATACAAAGTTGTAATCACCCGAAAAACTTTGAAATTCGAAAATTTGATAGCTGTTTATTATCACACTTCATCAAAATATGTATTTAATATAGGAAGAACATTTTTGATATATTTACTGTAAAAATAAAATTTTAAAAACTCAATTAGTATTTAGAATTCCTAAGAATCGGTATGCAACAAAAATTTCAAGAAATTAGGAAAAATGAATAAAGTTTGCATTGCTTCATTTTTTTTATTTCAAAAAAAAAAAAAAAAAAAACATTGTACATTTAAAAAACTTTCCAAGTTTTGAAAAATTATAAATTATCTTAGCGAATCATACAAATATTCCCAAAGTATTAAATGTGTTTAGCATCTGTATTACCTATAACTTTGAGAAAATTTCAGATGAATAAGAAACTCTGCAAATTTCGGAGATTCTTCATAATTGTATAAAATTTCCAAAAACCCAAATTTTATTGTGTATGATTTATAATTTTCGAGATTGTTTTCGATAACACATAAGAATGATCATATTTTCAATTTTTTGCCGAAAATCTCAAGTCATTGAAAAATATCCCACAATACCAAAAATACATGAAATTTTGATTTCTCTGAGTACATAGTTTGGACTCAAATATTGCTAAAATTTCGAAAAATTTGCAATAATCGAAAGTTCTGTAGATCATTATTATTTCTGTGAGGTTTTTGAAATAAGTAAGTTTATAGGGAATTTTCATAACTTTTTATAGATTATGTGTAATATCATATTCTACGAAAATGTTTGTTCTAATCGTTTTTCTTAAAAATTTGACAACTTAAAAGTATTGAAGAATTACGAAAATTATTCATGAGATGAACAAATTTTTGGTAATTTCGGGAAGTTTTAGTCCGGAAAATTTTGCAAATAAAAATTTCGAACTCTTCAAAAAAATTTGTTGAAACTCACAGTTCCATATATTACCAATGACTTGATAAAATGTAGAAAATAAATAGAATCTTGTAAAATATTCATGAATTTTGTAGATTGTGTTTGTTGGTAAAAAATTTCTTCAAAATATTGATGATAATATTTTTCAATCATTATTTATTAGCATTACATGTTACTTATAGAACTTGATAAATATTTTAAAATTACGAAAAACTTTGACTTTGGAAAAATGTTGTTAAATTTGGCAGGTCGTGTTCACAGTTTGAATTATGTTACAAATTTAAGATTTCAAACAGCATTAAAAATTTTGAAGATTGTCAACATAGTTCCCAAAAAACTCGAAAATTGTTAGATATGAAAAAAATGTTGAAAACTTTTGTTTATTGTGTTCAATTTTATAATTCTTCTGAGAATGCATACTGTTTTCTTTCAGTCTAAAAAACGGAACGTTCTTACAAAATTTGATGATATTTCTATGATTTATACAAATTTTGATGAAATTTCGTAATTTTCTATTAGATTTATGTTTCAAGTTTTCCAAAATTTCTTAAAATTTATAAAAACTCCGTCAGTGATGAAAATTGTTTATGATTATAGACTGAAAATGAGAAAAATATTTAGAAATTATGCATATGCTCATCATCAGTTACCTTTTCTAGACTTCATTTTAATTGTTTTCAAAATACTCACAAAATGGTTTCATTTTCCAATGAAAATTTTAAGAAATTTAAAAAGAGTAATATTGGAAATAATGAAAAGTCTGTGCGAATTCTTATATATTTCGTAAAGTAATAAATAATTTGTACGACCGTTTGAAGTTTTTGAATAAAAAAAAAAAAAAAATGAAACATCGAAAATGTTTACGAATGACAATTATTATATGAAAATTTGTAAGATTTGCATGATCCTAGATTATGTTTTCGTCAATTTCGCGTATTCTGTTTATTATCATATTTTTTTGAAAACTCTATGATTTTTTTTTTTTTTCATTTTTATAAAAAACTAGTTGAATTGTAAAATAATATCAAATATCGAGTCATGTCGATTTATTGGATAAATTAAGTAAAAAAGTTTTTTGTAGTAATTATGTTTGAGATGCAGAAACTTTGACACGTTAAGAAACATGAGAAAATTGTAGAGATTGTCAAAGAAACGATAAAATCTGAAAATTTAGTAGAATTCCAGAAAACGTGTGAACATCCGTGTAATTCTCCTAAATGAAAAAACGCCTTGCACTACAGAATCGGTTGCTAATTTAGGAATTTTATTGAATATGTGGAATTGAAGAAAATGTGCTATATTTGAAAAAAATATGAGGTTCGACGATATTGTGAAAGTATGGGTTGTAAATCATTGCATTCACCCGTGTGTATTTTGAGTATTTTAGCCATTCAGAATGTTCCAATTAGCCGGTTCTCCCCACTATCGCCACATCTCATACCGCTCATGCCGCCCCTTTGTGCAATGCTCCAAAACAAGAACCCGACCAAGATTTGTACCGTCAGCACTCGGCTCACCGGCGTCATGCCGCGGCATGTCGAAACGCGTGACTCTCGAAATCATCGTTCATGCGCCTCATTATTAGCCCCGGGCGCGATTTAACGACCCACTAATGGTTGACCTGTGTCGCATTTGTGAGCCCCGACTAATTACGGCGTTTCGATTTCTTCGCGAACGAAAGTGAAGGCCCGTGTAATCGTAAAGTGGCCGTGGCAAAAAACTCCAAGCGAATTGATGGTCCGGCATCGGTGAATTGTTTTCGATAGGGCAAAACGCTGAGCGGTGCGCCGGGGCGATCGTGAATTATTCGAGGCAAGGGCACATTGCCGTATCGTTCATTTCGTGAAGCGAACGAAGCGTCCGACATTCCAGGGCACGACGGTAATCGAAGACGCGCGCACGAGATGAAATTGACACGCGTTCGATGATGCTTCGCCAATTTTATCTCCTGCAACAGCATTTGAGAAGATGATTCTGATATTTCGAATACCGCTGTAGCAAAACGAAGATATAACCTTTCAATTTTCATGCAAATGGGAAACGACTCTATTTTCACTCTATTGGCAACCCATCAATATTTCGACCTCTAATTGGGTCCTCATCAGGATTTCCATACACTACAAATCATGAACTGTGTAAGTCTCAGTTAGCGGCAAAACACATTGAAAACTTGAAATTGTAACTCTAACTTGTTCTCCTTCCAAAAATTCTTAGCTTGATTCAAAACACACCTAAATATCCATCATGTACAAAACTCGAATTCTTCGTGTCTTCTTGTCTATTGATCGAATATACAATGAAATACCTTTGGAATAAAATATTACAATTGTTTTCATTCAAAGAGTTGACCATGGCTTCTGTTGGGTAATTTTCCGTGCCACTTTTTACACCGAGGTGTTTCCTCGACAGGCAAAAGCCAGTTTCACCTTGGCATGTGGGAGTTTGTGATATGGTGCCCAGTTCACGCCACATCACGACCTGCTGGCTGGTTCTGTCTTCTTTTTTTGCGTGAACCAACTAGCCTTTTCCGCATTCCTTTCGCTCGGTGGTTGCTTCTATGAGCATGCGAGCAAACTGTCCAAGGTTAAGGTTTTCGAGTTAAGAAAAAAGACGATGGTCCAGAAAAGATCTCTTGAAATCCTTCTAGAAGAAAGAGGTCAGGGAATGACTGATCCTTTGTTCTAGCAAAACATAGAGTTTGCTGAATAACTGACATTGCAGCCTATTCGACGTTCAAGGGTTTGTTAGGCAATTTTCGAAGCGTATTTTTGGAAATTTCTTGTGAACAAACAATTGAAGATATAGGAATGTTTCTCGTTTCTTTTTATTGAGCAGGATCAAACGTTTCACATATATTTTTTACAGAATTTTATCAACTTCATCAATAACCTCTCGATGACCTCTTCCAAAATCTTGGAGCAAAACGGTGCACACGATTCAGCTCGTACTTTTTTCAATTACTTGTCATAATGTGGGCTATCGTTTTCCACTGTGAGAAACCAAGTGAATAAATTTCTACATCTTTTCCGAAAAAAATAATTGAGAATTTTCCGTTCGACAAAAGAACTCTTAATAATCGATTTTTACCTCATAAACCGAAATTTGTCCGTTTATTAAGACAAATTTTCTTATTTATTCAATTTCAGATTTGTACCACCCCGAACGTGAAATCATGAGTTTGTATTGGTATTGGCGAGCATCTTATGTCCTGGCATCGATCATAGTTTATTGACCTAACCGGTAGTAGACGAGCTCGTTACAAAGAACATTGGTCGTTGGGAAAAAGCGAAACTTGCTTAAGGAGAGGAAGTCAAGAAGAGTGGCGTCAGTGTATTTAACCGTTAACTTTGATTATTTTGCAAAACACACAACCGTGAAATATGCAAAATCACACATTTCACGAGCCGCTATCATATTCCGCGGGGCATTTTTGTGATCGAGCGCGATAAACGGGGGATCTTGATGAGATGAATAGGAAGTGAATAACGAACATGAAGTATCCTCGTCTGGCCTTCAAAGAATGTCTTACAGTTCGTAAAACTTACTGCTCATTGTAAAATTTCCTTCAATCTTATTTCATAATTTCGCCTTGGTGTTTTTTTTTTTTTTTTTCATTTTTTTCATAAATTATAAGCTCATCTTCACTTTATTCAGAATTTCTCTCTATATTTCCACCTCGATGACGAACCAGGAAATCCATCATGACAGGGCGTTGAAAATATCGCGACAACTGAAAAAACCTGGATGAGATGCAAATTGAGGATCAAATAATAAGCGGAGAAAGCACGCGTAACAGAATCCCCAAGTAATCATGCAAATTGAAGCACTCTTGTACCCTCCAATGAATCGAAATTATCTAGGAAGTTAGTTTTGCACACGCCTTAAATCATCGCGAGTGTAATGCGAACAACTGAACTTTACATTTTAGAGATTCAAGGGAATATTGAGAAATTTTTTAGTGTTTGAAAAAAGTGACTCGAGATTTCAAAAATATAAAAAACTTTGAATTCGCGATAAATAATGATGTTTATGATATCACGGTTATTTCCTCCCGTGTATTCCCTATGAAAAAAAAGCGTCCTGTGAACTAGCGAAATGACAATTGTGAATCAAAAAAATGAATAATGTAAAAAACATTATGATAAAAGTGCATTGAATTGCCGCGTCCGTTTGAAAAAAGTTTTGGTCCAGTTATTTCGTATATCCTAAATGGAAACAATATCCCATGTCAATGAAACAATTCTATTTGATATCTACTATGAATAATGAAAAATTTCGCTGGACCGAGAAACGTTTTTGCCCGTCCAAATCTAATGAGCGATGTAAAAATCATTCCATGACTCGTTGGTTTCCGACACTTTCACAAACGATTCTACACCAAAGCAAGGCAAAGCCGCGTTGGAAAAATCGCGGCATTCCCCGACTGCGAAACCGCGGGCACCGGCAGCGCCGGCGTTTTTTATCGCCAGCCAAAAGTCGTTACGAAAGCAACAGGTAGCGCGTTTCTAATTGAAAAATCGTTCTCACATAAAACGCCCATTAGACGGTGTATTTATATCTCGCGATTTATGAGGCCCATTTCATGGAGGCGGGCAAAAGCTCCGCCGAATCGACCCAAACGCGAGCGTCCCACGCGGAAAAATACCCGTTCGCGGTCGGGAAAAACGCTCCAAGTTTCGGCATTTTTCACAGCTAAGATAAGGCCGACGCATGCACGGTAGCGAATGTTTCTGACATTTTTTCGAAAATCTATTTTTCGACGCGCTCACGTTCGACTGGTTCTTTAATTAACCAACGAAACGCTCCGACGATTAATTGCGGCGTAATGAGGCCTTGGTCGAGTAATTAAAGGTTTCTGTAATTTATCGAATTCATGTTTAGGGGCACCGTGAACGTCAGGAATTTTCCGGTACACGATTTTTATCGCGGTTCGTCAAGGGCGATGTATTATTTTTGATGGTAGTACATGAGACCCAAGCAAAAAGGGAGGGGGGGATTATTTTCATATTAATTCAAAATATGCGTGACGATTTCGAATTGTACAATAGGTTCGAAATTTTGGAAATTTCGACGATACAGTAAAACTGATATTTCGGAATTGATGCATTTAAACAACTTGCCCTACATCTTGCGCTCTGTTGAGCTTCGCAACTGTTTCGAGGTTTCTTAAGGAAGAAAAATTGTGGTTTATGGAATGGAATTTCAGGATATTTCGTAATGCGTGGGTCTAGATGAATGTTGCTAATTGAAATTTTTTCATCCAATAATTATCTTAAAATAAGAGAAAAGATCGCCAGCCGAAAGAATTCCAAGCGTCTTTGATCGAAATGTTTTTCCCTTTCCTCTGTCTTACTCAACGTGGAAATTTCAAAACTTTGAGAGACCACAAGAAATAAGGAAACCGTGCAACCATCGCGACTACACGTGTGAAAACGTTGGACGGTAAATTTCAAGTTACAAGCAAGTTATTTACGATTATTTGAAGAAGCGACTTCTCACCGCGACGAGCCGTGGGAGAAAAAGCCGCTGAGCGCCGTATTGTACTTGCCCTCGTTTCCGCAAGTTTTTCGTAATTCAGCGTACTTGACATTGTTACGCGTGCAAAAAATTTTGCATTGAATATACGTACTTCAGGTTGCGCCTGACGGTTAAGCAATGTTTCAAGTGAAGATCTACTCCGCCAATTTGATTCTCTTGAGTTTCTTTGAAATTTCTGAATTTTTTGAACACAATTTTTCGAGACAGTGAATATAAATGTAAGATACCGAGGTCTAGAGATTAAGGGAAAATATACTGACAGGTATTTGCTATTGCAAATCTATAGTCCAAAATAATACATTTTTTCTTATTTACCGATATAAGGTTATTCATATGACGTCTTTGAATTTATTCGCCTCCTACTTTCTTCAGACTTTTGTCATTTTTATTGTTACATGAGCTGATTACAAGAGTACAATTTGTGCATTTTTCGAATGCTGGAATTTCAAAGTCATGTAACTTTTAGAGTCTAGAGTCGTACATTTTTCATGATCGCTTTTAATACAATAGAATACTATTTTCATGATTGTACAGTCGCTGAGGTTTATGTATATTTTTCTAATAATATTAGTATTTTTTACAATTCTTTCGTACTCATACAAATTGCAGAAATTTCATTCTTGCTATGAATTTTTATTCGGCTATCTAACATACGAGGCCCTAGGACTAACAATTTTGAAATATTTGAATATTTGAATAGATGTTTTTTAAAATCATAACTAAATAATCTTGAATATTGCATAGATTTCCGCAACTTTTGTATTAAATAATGTTAAGAAAACTGTCTAGTATTTTTTCAGAATTTTAGTATTTCTATGAATCGGTATGCATATTTTTAGAATTTGATGTGACAGTATTCAAAATTACAACAGTTTTCAGTGTTTTACTTAATTTTTCAGAAAACAGGGTCATCTGCTCAGATTTTGAGTGATTTTTCAGTATTGTTTGAGTATTTTTGCAATATTAAAATATTCTTGTATTTTATAGTTTTAGACATATATTTTCAAAAGTATATGCCTTCGGTTTCTAAAGTTTTTCAAACTTTAGAGATAATTATATCAACATAGTTTTTCAAAGATAAATGATAAGCAGTAACCTCGCATTTTTCCGAGTATTTATTGAACTTTGCAGGATTTAAAAAATTTTATTACTAGACTTTTAGTATTATTGTAGTTGCAACTATGTATGTTTTTAGAGTCGATTGCTATAGAATTAATATTTCGATCGATTTTAAGTAAATTTATTTATATTTATTTCTGGAAAAATCACATCTACATTCACTTTTTTGGTACCTTATGAATTTCTCGTGTTTTCGTAATTTTTAGGCATTTAAATAAAAATAAGCATGAACATGTCGTAAAATTAAATGTTTTTTGATTCAGAGTTTTCAAAATTAAAAAAAACAAAATTATTTCTTTGTAGTTTTTGAGCATTATAAAATTTGTATTCCTGCCTTTTTTTGGTATTCATTGACTTTTGAATGATTTCAATTTTTTTTTTTTTTTTTTTTTTGTACTTTTATATTATTTATATAAGGTTTCGGGGCGTTTTGTGGTATTTTTATGGATATCTAGAATTTTTAGAGATTGCTATATACATACTTTTTTTCAGTTTTTGATGCCCTCGAATTCCAAGTTTTGTAAACAGTAGGAATTTATTTAAATTTTCAGAAAACAGTTTTTCAATTTCATACCATTACTTTAAGTGATGTATCAGTTTTTGCATGATTCGGAAGATTTCCAATATTGTTATGGATTTTTATACATATTTCTAGAATTGAAATTTCAAAGTCGAAACAATATTCAAAAAATTTTTTCCGATTTACCCGACCAAAACATCTTTAATTGGAATTCCTTATAAGAAAAAATTCTCATGATTATTGTTATTTTGAGTTAGCTAAATCGAGGGTCCTGCTGAATGTTGATTGACTTGGAAAACTTACATGAAACCTTTTGCTATTTCCTCTAGAGTCCTGTGAGTGCTTTTTTAATAATTTTCACTTTTTCCCCTACTCATAATCATTACTGCGAGACATTATTTCACATCGTACTCGATTTTTCACAAGAGAAAACAATAAATTTCATCCAAATTTCGAGAGAGGCTCGAACCTCCTGAAAATCGTTTTTTCTTTTTCTTTATCCTGTAGACTTATTATTTTGCCCGAGACCATGGAAAAATCATAGACGAAAATCGCTTTTGCCACCCTCGCCCTAGAATAGGACCCCGGATAATGAACGAGGGCCCCGATCGCTCGTTTCCCTCGTTATTTCGCGGGCATCGGGTTTTTTCCCCGATACGCATCTGCTCGTATCTTTGCCCGGCACGATAAATCGTGCCGCAGCCTTCGCTCAACAAGCTCTGTAATTACACTACGTAACGAAAATTTGTACGTGCCGAGCGTGGAGTCCCGGAGCGCTGCTCGCGCCTCGGCGACTCGGGGCGAAGCCCCTTTGACTCGGCCTCGGAAATATTCGCCGAGAAACGAAATTTCACCGCCATTTCCGGCACGCGTATCCGCGCTCTGCACCTGCTCTTCCCATTTGCATTTTTATTTATTTTTCTCCTCCTTTTTTCGTCAGTGCCTCGGGCTCTTCCAACCATGATTTTCGTTGGAAAAAAATGTCAGTAAAATATTAGTCTACTTTATTGCAATATTCATGAGAAAGATGGCACAAAAAATCATGAAAATGAAGAAATTTTATAGCGCGGATTGAAATTGTTATAGAAAAAATGGAAGGCAAATTAAAAGTGTCAGTGATTTCAAAAATGAGCATGACGCTGGCGCATCAAGTATTATTAGAAAATGAAGCAGTAGGTAAAAATCGTCATCAACGACACTGATTTCAGAGTAGACTTTTTACGATGGGAATTCTTGTGATAGCCAATTAACCCCTTACACCAGGAAATCACGTGCGTCCAGCTAAAATTCCTTTTAAAGGCGAAGTCAAGCACCTGTACATGCGCCGAGGTCATGATTAATATGAGCGTCTTTTTATAGTGCCTACTCATTATTGAGCATGTTTGAAAAAGTAAAATATCGAAAATAGCGACAGGAACTTTTACAACGCAGGATTAGAGTGAAGAAATGACTGAAATTATAGTTCTGGATTGTGCTCAAAACGATCGTACTGATACACTGAATTTTCCTCAATTCTAATTTATGCACGAATGATACGCAAAGAAAATAATATTGAATTGAGATGATTATAACATGTAACTTACAATAGTTAACATTTTTTCAAATTTACCAGCTTTAATCTGAAGAATATAATGAAAAGAGTTTCATGTAGGTTTCAAAGTTGAACCAAATTCATAAATCTTCCTTCCATTTACTAAAAAATTAAATAGCTACGATCATGACTTCGGAAGAATATTCACTGAAACAGGATTTCTAACAAAATTCTTCGACTCGAGTAACGAGGTGAAGAAAATTCGGAAAATCGTCTCGACCAAGTGAATGAAAATGAAAATGAAAATAAAAAAATGAAAATTCGTGAAAATACTAAAAAAATAAAATGAAGACTTTCAATCTTAGATCATTGAATTATAAAAATTTACGTAGATATCTCCGAATACCGGAAAATTTTCGAAAATCATTCCAACACTCAAAAATACCTATAGTCATAAATATCGATGAAAGTACTGTTTTTGGCAAAATCTAGAATAATACTGAAGATCTATAGAATTTCGATTTCTGGTGTATCAGATTCTGAAAAACGTGAAAATACTTTATGGGATAATTAGAAATCTATGAATATACTAGGACATACAAAACATTTTCCTGTATACTCAAAATTACGAAAATACACTGAATCTATAAAATTCTAAAAGTATATGTTGTACATAAACTTATAAATAAAAAAGATTATAAATTTCATGTGTGGAGCTTCAAATTTCAAAAATATTCATAAGAATCCACCGAAATACTTCAACTTTAGAATAAAACCAGAAAATCTTTCAAATCGTGTATATACTAACTGTACAAAAATACGAAAAACACAAAAAGTACGAGAAATCTCTTTGAAAATATGCAGTGCTTTTTGAAAAATTCATAGGAAAATTTAATAATTAGAAAACTTCCAATTCCATGACATCGAACATTAGAAGTTTAAAGAGCTATTTAAAAAAATACTACGAATCTATAAAAATACAACAAGTTATAACAAAATTTCTTAGACACCAAAAATTACAAAGATTTTGAAATCTATAAAACGCTAGAAATTAGGAGATATATATTATTTTCTCAAAAATATATCTATTACTCAATATCTTTAGAACTTTGATTTCCAAAGTAATTATATTACAGAAATCAAGAGAGCAATTCGTTGAACTATTTTGAAAAATACCTTCAAGACTACCGCGTCATGTTGTAGACATTATAAAATGCGAAAATTTTATAAATCCTGATAATTTCAATCCATGTCAACGCGATTTTTGTAAAAATTTATGCGAACATGAATTCTCAAACATCAAATTCTAAAAATGTACATTGAAATTCATTGAAATATCACGAAAGTCTTAAATTCTATAAATATTTAACAGAATGAAAAATAGTGCAAATACTTCTACCAGAAAAAAAAAGAAAAAACATCAAAAAATTGTAGGTTCGCGAATCATGGAAATTTGTTTACATTGTTTGAAAAACGTTGATAAAAAATGAAATTAAAAATATGAAAAATGTGCGACCTTGAACCCCAATAGATATAGGACTTGAAAATTATGAAATTCGAAAAAATCGAAAATTCGCACAATTAAAAGATGGTCATAAATCCGAAATTGTAAAATCCCGAGGAAAACGCAATTGACAAAATTAATTTTACTACCTTTATTTTTATACTGTGCAAGTTATCTCTCACTTCATTAAATCTGTGCATTTCACTTCATTAATTGGCTTGTGTATAGTTTCAACAAATTTTACCTCTATGATAAATGAAAATGAAACGAATTTATATACGCGAATGAAGTAAATATATTTACAATTGAAAAATTATATCAAACTGTAAAAAAAATGAACCTCATTTTTACTCTTCCGTGCTTTCTCTCTGAAAACTTCACACAAAAATATGGGAAAGGTAATGCGATCGAAATTCATCTTATTACTGATGCTACATGTATGAATCGTTGATTTTTGAATTATCGATGACTCGAAAGCTTAGAACGTAATGGAGACAAATATCATCGGAATGAGCGAGGAAAAAAAATCGCCAATCCGTGTAATTAAGATCGCTCAGCGGTCCGTGATTAAATGGACCTTCATCCTAGCTAGACGAGCTTGTGTGGTCTCCGGGGATCATGGATCGCGTTACACTGCGAGCCTTTCCATGCGACATTTTTTCGCTCGTTCATCGCCTGCTTCGCGACTTTGGTTTTATCTTCTACTAACGTGTCATGTCGATTTTTCAAAGTCGTGAAACGTACAAGCTGCTCATTTAGTCTATGATGCGATTTTCAAAGGATTATACCGTTGGAACGTTCAAAGTATTTATGATTATTGAACATGTCAATGAAATGTGCAAAGTGTTTTTTAGCACTCTTCGAAAATAAGATGAAATGCAGCTAAAAAACGTAGATTGCTAATGTTTTCACCTTCTTTTTGAATTTCTGTCCAATTTTTCAATCGTATATTCAATCGTAATAACGGATTACCCATAGGATTCTTGTAATTCTTAAAATCAGCAGGGTAATGTGTCACGGTTTTTCACGTCCGTCTTGGGGCCGATCTGGCACACTCCGCCTAGGGTCCCTAGGGAGACTGCTGAGTACAGAGTTATCGCTTCGGGGAGCCTCTCGATTGTTTATTCGCACGCTCGAGTGACCGCGTCCTTGCGCCCGATCATTATCGCGATTACGATCGTTCGATGGGCGATCACGGGTCGTTCAACCGAGCTTTTTACATCAAGGCGTGATCTGATTCGAAGCTTGAATAACTGTTCCAGTCTTCAGAAACAGCGAGACAAATAAATCCTTGAAACAATCTCGAGATGTTTAAAATGTTGTCGGTTGCGATATTCCAGTTTGCCAATTGGAGGCCCGAAACACTCTTAAGACCGAAAGATATCCTGGTTGAAAATCCATCGGTGGAAAGACACGTCGAAAAAAATTTCATACAGACATTGTTTATGGGATTCTTGAGGGAGAAGACACTTCGGGATCCAGACTTTCTCAACCCCGAATAAAAATCCATATTCTCTACAATCCCAACTCTCTGAAAAGCGACGAATCGATCGGAGAAAGAGACTCGTGAACCCTCGAGCTGTCAGCTCGTGGAATATTTCAATTTTAATTAGGTTAAGGCGGCCATTAATTATCCGCTCGCTCGCGATCAATCTAATTTTTTAACGTGGATCCTCGAATCGTCGGGAGATGCAGAGGCTGCAATTTGTAACGTTTCAGTGGAATCCTCGAGTATCGATCAGATCGTTAGCGGATTTTAATACGTCACGCGGGAAAAAAGTCAAGAGCTCTCGCTTACCGTGGATCCGCGTTGCGCAAAGTTGACCGAAGTCGTGAAAAGTGGGACGTGGCAATCTCGCCAACTGCGACTCGATTCGCGGTTATGAGTCTTTTATCATTTTACTTTGATTAGTTGTGGTCGATTTTTCTATTCCCTGCCCTTTTGAAAATGGATGAATCAGACAACGGATCTTATGCCGATCTTCAAAAATGAACATTAAAAATTAATCTTGAATCTTTGCTAGTGTTTCTGGTTTCTGTGATTTCGAGAGATGCCAGGGTCTGATTGATTTCCCTGATTCGCTTGATTTCTTTTAACTGCAGAGTGGATTGGCTTTCGGTGCTGGCTGGTAATTCCTAATTGGGCACTGGCCTGCGGGACATTCCTCAAGCGCGGGCATTTGGCGATAATCACGCTGGGGAACGTGTACTTTGCATCGACCGCTGAAGGACCGCGACGGCTCATTTACGGCCACGGGCCCGATAAGGCCCCGTCGTGACGGAACGTTACGAGCAGGTCTCTCATAAAACGCTGTCGCATGGCTTTGTTCGAACTGCGCCAGTCACGTTTTCCAAAGAAATCGAGCGGATCGGTTTATTTGTTGATATCGATGGGAAAAATCGACACTCGACGTCATGTAACACTTTTTTTTTGCGTCTAAAAAAAGGACAAGGGCGAAGGCAGGGAAGGTTAGAAGTGGAGTTGTTTCAAAATGCGAAAAAAAAACCTGTAATGCATTATAAGATTTTTCTAATTGTAACAATTGATATGGATTATAGCTGAGTGAATAGATTCTTTTTTTTTGGTAAGTATAGTGATACAGACGAAATCCCTAGTTTGATCCGTTCTCATAAAATTTGAAAAAATTCGAATGGTTAGTACTGCTTTGAATCATGAAATTTTTCAACAAAGAATAAACTTTGAATATTCCCAAGTTTGTCGATGATTCTTCGAAATTCGAAAAATACGTAAGACTCCAAGGAATGTTAATTTATTTTTAGTATTGTGGGTAGTTTTCGAAATTGTCTGAATCTTGAGGATCTGAGTTATATATTTTCAATTCTCAAAAACTTATAAATTCTTTATCTCGTGGAGATCGTTGGTGATTAGGAATATTTTAACAATAATGTGAAAAAATGAGATAAATAAGGAAGAATCGAATACTTCAAAGATAGGCGATTGAATAATTCGAAAAATTTTGGCTTACTTTGAATGGTCGAGATATTTTGTAGTTTGTGGAAAATTCCGAAATATCCATAAAGCTGCAGAAACAAAAATATATTTTTTCATCATTTAGAAAGAAAAAAACATTCTGTCGTGCAGAAATCGTGTAAGTTTCAAAATTCCAATAGATATGATGTATTCCAAATACTGCAAGTAACTTTCAAAATTGGAAAAATATTTCAAGCTCGCAGAAAATCTAAATTATGAAAAATCACGCAAATTCTGTAAAATGTGAGCAACTGTAGAAAATCATAGAGCTTTTCAAAATGAAAAATTTAGAGTATTTTCAAATAATTTTCTTTACTGTGGAAAAGTTTTCAAATTCCATACTGCAAAAACTATGCACTATTCTAAAAATTTTAAAATGTATCATTGAACGCGGATTTTCGTTATTTTAAAAATAGATCACAAAAATATAAAAGTTAAGAGTGCATATGTATTGAATAATTTTATAGATTGTGGAAAGTTCTAGTTATTCCATAAAACGTAGGTTTTGCAATATAAAAAATTTTTGCATTTGTTTTTCAGGTATTTCATCAATTCAAAATTTTCCAGGTCGTTTCAGCTACCCTTTATCCCTGCATTTCTCTCGCTCCTGAATAAATCTGTTTCACCAAGCGCGTGTATCACGTTTCGCGCTTTGTCACGCCCTGCCTCGAGGGAACAATGAAATCTAGAACGGATGGATCACGACTCGACCTTTCCCCCAAAAGGTCACAATGGAAAGAAAGTAAAAAATCAAAGTGTTGCGCGAGAATTTTCCCAGTCGAAAACTCTGAAGAAATCTCGAAAAATCCCGCGAAATTGAAGAAAAATAAAAACTCCGCTGCAGTATACGAGGACCAGTGATAAAGTTCGAGTTTGGCGCGACGCGTCGAGAGATAAATCATTTAGAAAATATTTCACGACGTTGATGAGAAGCTCGATTTTTGCGAGCCCTGTGACGTTCTCGTTTTCCACTTTAACTGGCACGTGAGACAGGCTGTTAATCAAAGGGGTTGTAAAGTTCGAGGTTAGGGACGAAGGTGCAGGTCGAGTGTAGAGTGCAAGCACTCGAAATTTTCGATTCCAGTATGTTTGTCCCTGAGAATGACCATAAAATAATTTGAGTAAATCTAATATTGAGGTCCCCCATTTTTTTATGTTACAAATAAATGAGTTTATGTATATTATTACAACAATGCCTTAATTTACTGTCCATGAAAAAACATTCCATCGAGGATAAATCATTCTTCACTTTTTGTTTTAAAAAATTAGTTGGATTTCTGAGAGGATTTCATGAATTCGTTTATCTTCGAAACAAGTAAGATACATTCATCTGCGAATTGAAGCTGATTCCGAAAAAACACGCTCAACTTTGTAACACGACAAATTATACCTTACAAGTGAAAACCCGTATTTGAACATTCCTCGACCTTGTATATCCACACCCTCTCAATCGACTGCGACGAACGTTATCATTAGCCCTTACATTATCATCAAAAATACCCCTGATCAGGCGCTGAGTGAAGTAACTCGAGCCTACAAGGTTTACTCGTTTGTTGAGACGTTTCAAGTCACTCTCAAGCTCACGTATAATTACGCCATTTTCACATTTTATACGCCAGACTTGTCGAAATCAGAGAAAAAATAACCTCGTTTAATTATATGCCCAGCACGACCTGAGCGACTAAATAAATACGGCGTGAAAATAATTTTTTTTCACTTATTTGAATCGAAACATGAACTATATGCGTTTGAAAAATGTCACTTTAGCGGAAATGCGACAATTGAGTTTGCAATGTAATTTTTTTACGTAGAAACAATGTGACCCAAAAGGGTGAATTGGGAAGATTTTTTTTTGGAATCGATTAACTGTTAGATCTCAATGATCTCATATCTCTTTTTATTTATTATGAAAAAATTAAAAGATATCATCATTGGGAGCCAATATTTTTCTTTTAAGTAAAATTTATCAGAAACAATTCCAATCATTTTCAAGCATTTTCAGGAAAATTCATGACGAGTTAAAAAAAAATCGATTAGATTCTGAGTGTACTAAGTAATGTTCTGTATAAATTAGTTTGAATATAATTTTTTATCTATACGCTTATTTGAAATGATGTATATGTTTATTTAGGCATCATTGACATTACTTTTTATTTTTCTGTTACAGGTGAGTTTCTTGCTGCGTAAATGTGGGTGGTTCCCGGTATAAGTGAGTAGACATCATTGGTTCTAATTGGAGTATTTAAAAATGTTAGCATAAAAGACACTTTGAAAAATTTTAATTTGGATAGAAACGTCAATACGTTTCCAGTTAGGTTTCCAGTTATCTGTATGAGCGAATAATAAATATTGTGTGAATGTGATTTTTTTTCTTCTTTACTTATCGGATTTAAATTTACTCTACATGCTTTTTCATGATAATCTGTCAATAGAAATGCAATCATTGAGTTTGCATTGTAATTTTTTTAACGCAGAAATGTCACTGAAAAGAGTAACTTATCGAAATTTCTCGCGTTATAAGAAAATTTAGAAATATTGAGGTGAATACCAAGGATTTCAAAATTCTATGCTTCAACAGCTTTTAGCATCGTACTGTTTTTAAATGTATAAATATAAATTCAACGAAATAGACGTTACCTAATCATATCTTACATTTTAGAAAATTTTTGAATCAAGACACTGTAGAGATACCATCGAAATATTTTTATTTCGCCTTATGTTCTGATTTTTGATACTTTTCAAGTATTAGTCTTTCTACAAAATACACATGTATGTTCAACATGTGGACTGTTTTTGAAAGATGTTACATTTTCGAATTTACAAATTATTAAGTGATACTATTTTGCTCATTTTACTTGAAATTTACAAGTTTTCCACAAATCTAAAAATATATTAAGATATCATAAAATGCCAATATTTTTAATAATAAAGAACTATCGGAAATTTTTTAATTTTTTCTAATTTCCAGATTATTGTTAAAATATTTATTCTAACCAGCAATCTTCGTAAAATGAAACATTTTTGGTTCTTTGCGAATTTTATCAATATTAAACAGATTATGAAATTTTACAGAATCTCCAAAATAATTTCATATTCCTTGAAATGTTACGCACCTTTACAATATTCAAAAATTATGGACAACGTTGAAAATGTTAAAGGCTGATTTTTTTGTCAACATTTTCAAAATTGGAAACATGATACAAGTTATGAAAGAATTTTCGAATTTTTCAAGATTTGCAAAACTTGCGATCTTGTTTGAATCGCAGGTTTTTTTTCTTCTAAATCAGGAAGCAAAGAAAAAGCAAAAAACATTTGAATGTCATTAAAAAATATATAGGAACTTTGAAATATGAAAAACGCCATGAAAATGTGAAAATTCGGAAATATACCGAAAGGTTTTTGAAAATTTGATTCAAAAGTTGCATCACTTTCAACGAATGAAGAAAACAGCGAAAAATTCTCAAAATTCGTAGTTCCTCGTGAAATGCAAAATTTTCACCTACAGCAATCAAATTACAGACAGTAGATAACCTACCCCTAACCTAACCTCAAGGTCAATAACCACCCTCAAGGTCGCATTGGATCAAAATCAGCCTTGCTCCTCTACCAATAACACTTCAATCGCCAGATTTTTTCGATTCCTTCCATTAGCAATGCTGTACCCATCCCCGGGGATGACTATGACGTAATGATGATTGCAAAACGTTCAATTTCAATCCTCGGAGCATTTTTCGTGATTGTTCCTTTGGGGCGAGGCGCGCCCCGTCGCTAATGGCTCGCGAGCTATTATTGTCATTAATTGCCATGCGCCTGGCCTCCTATTAAGCCCCTTTCTGCTACTTTCTTTTTTTCCCGCGACGCGAGCCAAATGCCCGGGAACGGGGCGAAAAAGACGGCGAATAATAATCGCAAAAAAGAGAATAAAGAGGTGGGAAAAATGGCAAGATTGAAGTAAGTGCCTCCGCCGCTTGCTATGGCTCAATCAAGGATGCGCCCGTTGCGCTGCGCGCACGCAAAAGGGCCCAAGTTGCACGAGCGCGATTATTGCGCCGAGTTTACAGGCAGGCTGTTTACAACGCGACCATGGCGTAATTGATCGCGATTCAGTGATAATTACGGTGTTCCGAGGTTTGGGAATTCGTGGAAACCGTGTATCGCGAGGCAGAAGCCACGAAAAATATACAGTGATTGTTACAATAATGCGTTTCGCTGTGGAATTAATTTCGAACATGGTGATTTTTGATAGATATTTATACGTAGAAGTTTTTTCAAAAGTGTACAGTAAATATCGTCAAATTATGACAGTAGTAGACATCCTACACATATTTTTTGGTTTTCTTCTATACTGTTTTGAACTTTTTGCAATGTCATATTGTAATTTCTACAAATGTAATACTTGAAATTTTATAAAATATAGGTTAATATATAAATGTATAGATAATTTGGAACATTTTGTATAATTTCGAACAGGTTTCAAATTTTGAAAATTAAAAAAAAAAACAAGTAAATGAGAAGACTCTTTAAATTTCTAGAACTCGTTTTAAACACAGAAATTTTGGTTTATTTTGAAGATCGTGGAAAACTTCGGAAATCCGGTAAAACTACAGAATCTGTATATTATTCTGGAAATTTTCGAAAAACAAAAAATGATCCATTCTACGAAAATCTTTCGTGATCAGAAATGTCGCAACAGAAATCTAGAAATTAAAATTCGAATAATTAAGAATAATTGAAAATTATGAAGACTGTCAATGATAATTATTCTGAATAATTTGAGCTAGCTGTCGCAAATATAAAATTTTGATGAATTTTGTGATTTGTAGCAAATTTTGTAATTTCTGTTAAGTTATATGTGAACTATAAATTAATATTTTTGGTTATTAAAAATTAAAAATGTTTTATCGTACGAAGAACGTCGGATTTCGATAAAAATCTAGTGATTCAAAAAATTTTGAAAAATTGGAGTAATACGCAGGTTTCATATACTGTAAAAAATTTTTTTAAACTCATGAAATGCAGAAATTGAAAAAACTATAACAATCTAAAAATCCCACAGAACAAAAGAAACTGTGAAAAATTTTACACATTTTTGAAAAATTGTAACGACAAAAACCCTAAAGTACAAGCCATTTGATGCAATTGAAATATATATCAAAATACAGTCAATAATAATTGAAATATTCAATTATTTTTACAATTTTTAAAAAATTGAAGCAGTCTCTTATATGAGAAGATGTTCAATATTTTGAAAAATTGTAACGGTAAAAACCCTGAAATACAAGCCATTTTCTCAAGTTGAAAAAAATATATAAATCAAAAGATAGTCAATAATAATGAGTCAAATACTCAATTACTTGGAGAACTTCACTGTATGCTGAAAAATGTAGACCTGTTAGAAATTAAAAGGATTTTGCAAAACAATAAAAACTATTGTATTTTGAAACTCTTGTATAATGAAACGACAAATTTCACTTTATAAAGATCGTCGATAGTTTGAAAAATTTAAATAAAAATCAAATATTTTGGAAATTTTAGAAAATCGAAAAGAATGTTAATTTTCGAAAATCTTGAGAATTCGAAAATACTTGGCGAATTTCTGAAAACGTACATAGATTTCGTAGATCGTTAAGGTTTTGGAGGTTCTGTTAAAGTTGAAAAACTTTGTAAGAGTAATGATATTTTCAAAAATCACAAAATTCAATATTGTACGTATATCGCAGCAACTTTGTGAATTTTCGATGCAAGCATAGAAAATGTGAAAAAATGAGGAATCGAGAAACATAGAAAACTAGATCCTCAGATGCCAATTACTCTTAAAATTTCAAGTAAATTGTTCGAGTCCGGAAAAAATTGAAAAATTGCGTTAATTGTAAAAAATTTTTATGATTCTTCATAATTACACAAACTTTGCAATTGTATTTGAAATTTTGAAGAAGTAAAAAATGTTTCCTTGTACGTAGATTGACGATAATTTGTAAAATTGAAAAAGAAATTTTCAAGTTATAAATGTTTCTGAAAAGTTGGAATGATCAGGGATTCTAAAGATTTTGGGTAATTTTCGCAAACGCTCAGTATTTCGCAGAACAAGGAATTCGTGTAGTATTTGGAAAATTCTTCAAACACATTCTCCTAAATATTTCAAAGCGACAAATGATAAAACAGTGATTCCCCATACGAATCATGAGAAAAGTGCCATATCAAGGTTGGCCATTTTTCATCTCTTCATACACTGCGCCCTCAAAAAAGTCAAAGTACATGTACAAACTTCATTTCCCGACTCTTCTTCCGCGCTCCCAGTCGAAGAGCCCGAGCGCATTGTGATGTTCTCTTGGCGCGCATCTCGCACTTTAGAGGCGCAAATTGCCGCGCCAGCATGAGCCGCGCGTAAGAATACCACGGCGATAAAACACGGAATGAAGGAGGAAGTAAAAAAAAGAGGAAAAGGGACGAAAAAGCACGCGGTTGCACGTGAGCAAGTGCGAAATCCCACGTGCGATCTGAAAAAGAGAATCGGCGGTGCCACGCGTTGACCGTGGGTGCCTCGCGGCCGCTCGTTATAGGCCTGTCGAAAACTTTTATTTACCCGCCGCGACGTCGTCCCGCGCCCTGCTCCCCCGAATATTCATGTCGCGGGATCGCACGGGAATTCGCCTGTAAACGGGCGACAGGGTGCTAAGGGGACTGCATTTTCCGAGTGAACGGGGATTGAGAAGCTTCAGGAGTTTGCTTTTTTGGAGCAAGTTTATAAATGTTTTTGGATTTCTCATCTGAAAGGTTGTTTCCGAAGAATTCCGAAGTACATTCTCATACTCTCCAGCAGACCATCTGTTTCGCTGCAGCCGCTTTTTCATCTGAAAAATATTAGGGCAATATTAAGAAAAGAAGCAAATTTCGCATGATTTTTTGAAAAAACCCGTGATACTTGGACAAATTTTTGGATTAGAAATCTGTCGAAATATCGTGATGATCTTGCCAAATTTAGGATCTTTGAAAATTTCGAAAAATGCAATTATGTACATACAAGCGAATGTAAAATTTGTCGAATATAACGAAATTCTGAGGAATATTGTATATTGCGAAGTAATTTGAAGACAACGTAAAATTACAAAAATCGTGTAAGAAACTGACGATTTTAGATGTTGAAAATATCAAATTTCAACATTAATCTGGGGAGTTCGGAAATGATAAAAAAGCTTCGAAATTTAGAAGTGAGTTGATTATTCGAAAAAAATCAAAAAATGTGCCGTAATGCAGAAAAAATGTTAATGAATCCTGTGGTTTCTGGAAAAACTTTTCAATCTGTTGAATCAATAGAAGCTATGAAATTCAAAAAAATCCTCAACACCCAAAGATATTTTATCGCTCGCAAACTAAATATCTTTCAAAAAATTTTTTTATAAATAATGCACCATATTTAGAAAATCACAATGTAATTTTAAACTTTGTGAATTTTATGAAAGTTGCGCAATTCTCGAAAATTCAGAAGATTTTTCAAAATCAAGTGGATAGTGATGAATTAATTTTATTTATCGCGTTTTGTTTTGAAAATTACGTTGCACAATAAAAACTGTTCAATGTTGATGAACAAAAACAAAAAAAAAAATATTCCGAGATAGTCGATGTGACATAAAAATTATTACTTGATATGTAAATGATAATAATAATAAAAGTTTTGAGTAGAAATCTAGAAATTTCGGGACGTAAAATAGCATTTTAAATCTATTAAAGATTATCTAAATTTCTTGCCAAATCTTTAATTGAGTAGAATTTTAGGAATCGTTCAGTTTTAGAGATCATGAGAAATTTGAAAGTTCTGCAAAACTGTTGGAATCGTGTATTTATCATGAAATTTTTGAAAACCAAACATTGTTTTACTCTACAAGAATCGTTGTGTTTTTCAAAAATTCTGTTGAAAAAATATGAAAAGATTAAAAACATCAAAAATTTCAAAAGTTGTCAGTAATTTTTGAAAATTCTTAAACCGGGAAAAGTTTGAAAAGTATTTCCAAGATTCGTTAATTGTAGATAATCATGAAAATTCCATAGAAATGGAAAAAAACTACGTATTTATTCACTTAAAATTATAAGAATGAAAGAAAAATGATATTGTGTAAAAATTGTTAGTATTTTGAATATTTTAATGACATCATTGGAATTCGAAAATATCGGAAAATTGATATATATCAAAATTTTTCAGATTTTCAATAATTTTCCGTAATATAAAAAATGTGTCGAAAAGTAGAAAACATCGATAAAATTTGATGATTGTAAAAAATTCCGAATATTCCATGAAATTCTAGAAACTGCATGATATTGATAGAATTTTAACTGACAAAATTATATTTCATAACACCCAGATTATGACCATTTTCAACTAGTTAGTGAGAATATAGTTGTTTTGAAATTTTTTCAAAACAAGGAAAACAATGCGAAGCATCAAGATTTTGAAAGTTGTCACAAATTTGAGAAATTCGCAATAATTCAGAATGTCGATTAATTTTTAAGAACATAATGAATTTTGAAAATCTCGTAAAACTACCGAAACGGAGGTGTTGCTCAAACTTAAAAAAAATGTTTTATGCGTGATTTGTCTTTCAATCGATAATTTTACATTAAATCTTGAAAAGTTTTCGAGAATCAAAAAATATAATCAACAAAATTGCAATAACTCGAAAAAAATCTTACAGTGTAAGTAATTTCAGAAAATGATGCCAACTTTTGTAAATATTCAAAATGAAAAACCATTTGGATTGATAAATATTATCTCTGATAACTCGGAAAAACTTTCATAATTTAGGTTATTTCAGAAAAGTTGATAAATGTTGTAAATTGCGGGAGATAAAAGAATGAGCTCGGCTTCGTACAAATATCTTCCGTATTTGAATATGTACAATGTAGTTTGTCACTTGAAATAAATACTGCTCATTGATTTTGCATTCATATTATCAACGATTGTTAATTTCTGTCGTGAAAATTTCAGAAATATAAAAGTGATAGTATTTTCCCGATTTCCTAATTCAACTTCCATAGGTCCCATTATATTTTATTTATTTCTTCATTTAATTATTTTTCCATGCTTTTTTCCGACACTTGTATTCCATCAATGTGCGATTTCAGTTCCGTGATGTTTTACAAAAAAATCCATGAAATTCGACATGAAAAATCAGTTCCTCCCATATGTTCGCGTGATTTACGTGCTCGACACCGTACGAATTTCTCTCGTAATTGAATACAAGGTTTCTCGGCTCTCCGACCGTGGTCATGTTTTTCATAAGGTTCTTATTTTCGCTAAATACGAAGGGCACGCAGGGTAATTTGCGCAACAAATAGCGCTTGTTCGAACAACGAAATCTCGAGGCGCGCACGAAATGTTGCGAGAAAAGAAGACCGCAGAAAAGCGAGGGGAATCGGGGCCCCGAGGCTCTGGCCCAGAAAATCTCCACCAGGTCGGACCCACTTTTGCGTGGGAGAGTTGTTGCTGCAGCTCTCGAGACATCTCGCGTACACGGCGAAGCATTGTAAAAACCATCATAATTTATGGCAATGCGACCCCACGTTCAAAAACATTATGGGAAAATTCGCTTAATGAAGAAGCCGTTCGGGCGAAATTCATCCATGAAATGGACATTTTTTCGTGATTGAGGTGTTTTATGCATGTGGTTTTTGGAGATCCGGAGTTGAAAGAGAAAATTCAAAATGTAGAAAATAGAGAAAGTAGAAGAGTTATTAGAAATATTTCGATGGGGCATAATAATGATGGACAATATTTGAAAAATGTTTGATATTTTTCTCCTAAATTTAACTAATCTTTTATATTTAGTATAATTATTCATGAATTTTTGGATACATTATCAGGTGTCAAAAATTTGTCCAACCAACCCATTCAAATTTTTTGTAATTCTTTCATACATACTTCTCGAACATTATTTAGATTCGAGAAAAAAATTAAAATAAATTACCTATCTTACATGCTTTCGAAGAATATTATACAAAGACACAATTGTTTTCTGAATTTCTACAAATTTTTTGAGTAATCAACTAACTTAAAACTTTCTACTATTATTAAATTCTTTGAAATTTTCGAAATTTTTTACATAATACAACCTACTCAAAATTTACTATATTTTATTGTAATTTTTCTGATCTGTACAGATTTTCTGTAATTTTTCAATTTTTTTCAACAATTGACGAGCTTGAAAATTTTCAGTTTTTTTCCATTTTTCAAAGTTTTCAAAATTTTTCAGCTTGATGCTTACTACATACTTGAAAACTACTTTCTAAATCATAAACAAATTTGTTCAAGCTAATAAGAATTTTCGCAATTTTCTCAGGTTATTATTTGGAAGCAAAAAAATATTGCTATACATAATCCGAAGAATTATATGTATAAATAAATTTAATGTACAAAATTGAAAGCGTTTGCTAGAGTTGCACGCATTTTTCGAGTTCATTATAATTTTTGACAAGTCTGAAATTTTTTTATGCTTTATTTTCGGAATATTCAAACTTTCAGTTTTTTCGTAAACGACTTTGAATACATACTAAATTTTATAGAAATTTGGCAAACCGTCTGGAAATTCCGTTGAATTCAAATATATATTTTAGGTTTTGAAGGTTTTAGTTATAAAAATAAGAAAAACATTATTTTACGTGTTTTGAAAACAATATTATAACAAACAAGATTCACAATAGTTTCGAAGATTGTGTAAATTTACAGAAATTTTTAAACTTCCCAAAACAATGTAGTTATTTTCAAATTCTTCTTGTTTAGAAATTTGAAATATAATATAAACTATGTTCTCTGAGCTCCCGGAAATTTATCGAAATTTTCCTCACTTATAAAAATATTAGGTGATTCCCGAATTCTATTCAAGATTTTCAGATTTCTTCAAATAAGTGAGAAAACATTTTTATGAATGTTCCAAAAATATAATGATTAATAACACAATCTACAAAGTTTCGGAACATGTTTTGCAGAACATGAATTTGACAAAAAATTCGAATTTTTCGTAATTATTTACAGCCTTGAAAATTTGAAAAGTTGTTTAAATTAATTTTTAGAATTTCATATATTTTTAATTCTCACTTTTCGAAAATCTCATGAAAAGTTAAAATTACAAACCACATTTTTTCTCCATTTTTTCTTGCTCTCCAAGTTTTTTAGATTTTCATTTCAAATGAAAAAAATTGCTTTTAGGCGCGTTTTGAAGAAAGATGACAATAAACACAATCTACAAAATTCATAAAAACTGTTCGGAATTCCGAAGTTTGAGGAAAGAATTTTTATCGATATAATTCCTTTTTTGATTAATTTAAACAAATAACTAGAATTTTACGACAACTTTTCGAAAATTATCTGACTCATGCGGATTTTCTGATACTTTTCAGTTCTTCCATATTTTTCTTGGAGCAAAAAGAACTTATAATGCGTATTTTTATAGGTGAAGATAAAAAATAAAACGTTTGTGTTGAACTATGGTTTTTTATTCCTACATTTTTCATTAAAAATTAGCCGATTTTTTTCCCTGTGTGTGGGAAAAAGGGCGCACGTGCGCTCGACTTTACGACGCGACACAGCAGTCGAGATCGGCAATTTGTTCGCGACGTCGTCGAGTTGGCCTCGGGCCGCATTTATTTATCCGTCCCACGGACGGAGAAGAAATTTCGTGTCGTGGATCGCGATAAAAAGCCCGGGCGATTGTGCGCGAAACGCGATCGTTCGTCTTGTTTTCGGCTCGGGCGATGTGAAATGATGCGGGAGATCGCGCGCGTTAACGCACCGAAAAAAGAGAAATCTCCCAGCAAAGCTGCATGCAGGGCTGTAAAAACGATACCGCCATGTTTTTCTGCTCCACAATGTTGCTTATCCACCATCTCCCAACGGTCCCTGGAAGTTTTCCTTTTTGCCAATATCGTGTTATTAATTATCTGGATCGATTCATTGTTTTCGATCCGAAGAAAATGACGACAACGTTTATAACATATTTTTTCAACTTTGAGTAATTTTGCAGATTGGAAAGTTTCTCCCTTATGCTGACGAACTGAATGTAGGAAGAATATTTCCCGATGATGACGAGGGCTGGAAGCTTGAATAAATAGTTCAAAGGAAGATGACTGAAGATTTTTTGAACCACTCGGCTCCTGGGATCGGTTTGATAATGTGGAATTTTTAAAAAAATAAGAAGCAATGGAATTTTGAATAAATTTCTCAGATTTTTGAGCGAAAAATATCTACACAGATTTTAAGAACTTGATGAACTCGTACAAGTTTCGTATTTTACGTTATTAATGATTAACATTCATTTCTTGGTTCGACAAGTGTCTAGTTCGTTTTATTATATTTTTGACGATGTTACCAGTTGTTAGAGAATGGGAGTTTCTTTTTCCCAGGATTTTGAGGATTTCAGCGATGAATTCCTTGTGGTGATTTGGAGTCTTGACGAGACACAGAGTTCGAATTGACGGATTGATCGATACATATCTCAGAATTTCCTGAAGAGGCCCGAAAACTCATGGGCCGAAAGCTGGAGAAAGAAATGGCAACAATAAATTAATTTGGAAGAAAAGAAAGAAAATAAAAGTACGAATCATGAAATTCGCATGTAATATTTATCTACATTTCGTGGCAGAACCGTCAAAATTTGTTTATACCTCTTTTTTCTAGGATAACAATCGAAAAGTATTACTTACAGCGCTCCTAACACATTGGTTACAGACAAGTGTGCAGAGGTCTGTAAATTCGTGTAATTACTCCCCTCAAGTACATTTTCGAAAAATTGCAGCTTGCAAAAAAGCACGTTGGAACGGTACAACCCCGTTATAACGAGGGGTGTAAAACTCGGTTTTCATGGCACGCCCAAAGCTCGAAAATGGTCACGCTTTGGCGCCTTATTAAAATTCCAGCCTCCTGGATTCCCGTAGAAATGGCGCACGCCCAATCAGGCCCCGAGCAGGCCACGTGGCCCCTTATCCCGCGTAATGATCGCGGCTTTTCCGTCCCATAAAAAATAACAAGTCTCGTAAAAAGCCCGGGTTCTCACAACTTTCCACGACCCGGAGGCTCGGGTTTCGTCGTGCCAGGACAATAAAAGTGATCGGGACCCGTCGCTTTTCTTCCGGTACCACTTTGGCCCCGGGCGATGATCTCTAACGGATTTGCACTGTCAACCTACCCCTCAAAAGTCCGAAAAATAATGAAATTCAATTCATTTCACTTCTTTTCATTCCGCTTTTCGATACCATTTTCGAATTTCAAATAAATTGTTTACCCAAAGAGCAGGAAGTATACCTCTCATTTGTTTTCTTCTAATCTTCTTCGGAAAATAATCTTCTCATCTTACTTAATCTACGATCAATCGAGCTGCGAAAAAATCAGCGATGAATTTCCTCTCCATAGTGTGGAAGTAATGAAACTTGGTTGAGCGAAGACGCGATTTTCTGATTTCCACTCGCAGCTGTCATCTCGTGCTGATTAGTAAGGCATAATACAGTAACTCTTGGCGGAATGTCGCCCACGCGAACGGAAGGAACGGATAAAAATGTCTCGCGTATGGGTGGTTCCTCGGAAAGTGGGATAGGTGAAACGGCGGGACGTAAAAGTGCGGGGCTCGATATAAATCACGATACGTATACGCGGCTCTTGACTCTTTCTAATGAGAATCTTATTCGTCCAGTTGAATGGGCCAAAAGCCTATTTTAGACAGCTGCGTTGATTGAATCTATTCACTGCACTTGCGTGGAAACGGTACATTTTTTACCGAGTGTCTTTCAGACACCTGGGGTAATCTTATGCCGTACAGTTACATAATATATTGTACATGAAAAAAAGTTGTACGAATTTAATTATTCAATAATCATGCGTAAAAAATGAATTATGAGATGGGGATTCCAATTGGGATTTTTTTTGTGATTTCGCAACGCGTGAAAAGCTTTGGAATAATCAAGGAACGTTCGATCTCATTATTTTTGCATCTTAGAACTGCTCGAAATTCACTAATTACGCGAATTTACACATCTTAGAGACCGAACGCGAAATTGCTATCACCACGCGAGCATTAGAAAAAATGTGATAGTGGCATGTTGCATACGTATAACGTTAATGCATGAATAAATTCGAATTAAAGGTAACGGAAAAGTACGAAACGGGCAATTCTACAACATCGTATTGTGAAATGCATTTGCGAGAGCTAATGTGAAATCGATGGTAATTGATTTTTACGTTTTTTTTAATGATCTCGCGTGAACGCGATCCTATCGGTTGCGCAAATGACAGGTATATGCGTGTGATTTTCAAGTGTTCCGGGATTTTTTCGTTTTGTCGATCATTTGTAATCGATTTTTTTTAAAACGATTCGTGTAAACTGTGCAGGAAGATAACTGACGTTCGTTTTCTTGTATACAACGATGTTTTTTTTTTTTTTTTTTTTTTTTTTTTGTCGAGTGGCTACTCGTATTATTTGTGCAATTTTTGGAAATGAGATCAATTACATTATTTATGATATATTCTAATGAAAATATACAATTCGTAAATTTCTAATAAGGTTAGCTACAGGAGGGTTCATGCAAAAAAATATTGAAAATTTCGAACTTTGTCAATGATTCAATAAAATGGCAACATAGGTAAAAATCCAGAAAATGTTAGTAAATTTTACAGTTACTGGAAAATTTTTTTAACCCTGTAAAATTATATAAATGGTAACATTCGAAAACTTTTAGTACAGAAAGATGTTTTCTTGGATTACAATCACGAATCGTATAAAAATTTTAATGAAAAAAATTAAGATAAAAAAATTTCGGAAAATGTGAATCTTTGAAAATAAGTGGTCTCTGACAAATTTAGTAGAGAGTGCAAAATTTTGAATATTTCTTTTTCCTACAGTTTTTCTATAAAACACAATTTATATATAAAACACAGTTTTATTACAAAATTCAGCTTTCATGTTAACACTCTGAAATATACGTAAAATATAAAGAAATCAAAAAAAATTTAAGTAAAGTACATGGCCAGTGTTTAAAAAAATTGTCACTAGAAATCTGGAAATTCCAAAAATTTTGGAAAATGAAGTAACAGAAAACTAAAAAAAAAAGGGAATTTCAGTAAACCTTTACTTCCGTAGTTTATGGAAAATTTTGAAAATTCCTTAAAACTTCAGAAACTGGAAAACTGGGTATTTTTCATCAAACTTTTCATATCAAAAGTTATTTTATTGTACAAAGATTGTCAGCATTTCGAAAACTCTTCGAACATTAGATAATCCAGAAAAAAAATATATGTAAGTTATCAAAAATTTTAGGAGTTGTCAGTTGATTATAAGAAACACGAAAATTTTTGCAAATTCCAAAATTTTTTACAAGTTTCTTTCAAAAATCGAAAAATACTTTATTTTTACAGCGATCGTTAATATTTTGAAAATCAGATTTAAAAATCTTGCAATAGATATTTTGAAAAATTGGAATGTATTTAAAATTTTTCAGATTCAAAATGATTTCAAAAAATACTTGAAAATTGTGAAATTTGAGTCAATATTGAATAATTTTGAAGATTTCGTGAAATTTCAGATATTCAAAGAAATTACAGAAATAGTGGAATATTCGTGAGTTATGAATGACGAAAATAAATTTATTGAAATGAAAATTGTCGTTATTTTAAAAATTTACACGAAAATGAAGCAATTTGAAAAATTTAATAAAAACCAATGAAAATCCTTAAGATTCTTAAGAGTTTCTCAAAATTAGCAGAATTTGCAAAAAATGGGAGTAAAAATATAATTATTGTAGATTGTGAAAATTGTAAAAACCTGTTGAAACTGTATGTACTTGTTGTTCAAACTTTAAAAAATCTTGAAAGTTTTATCACACGGAAATGACATTTATTTTTGAAATTATAAGTAAAATCCAGAAGTTTTGTAAAATCTGCATAATTGAAAATTCCAAAATGCTCAGTTACTTTCAAAAACTTGAAAAATTCGTGTATTTCCAAAAATTGTCAAAAAATTTGTAAATTGAAAACAGTATTGAAAATTATTTATAAAAAGTGCTTCTAACAATTTCAACTTTTTTGTAATTATTTTGTAACTTACTCGTAACTGTTATGTAACAATTTTCATTCAAAAAAAGGAGAAACAATATTACAGGAATAAATATCACGAACGCATGTATTAGAAATGATTTTTTATAATTCTTTCTTTCTGTAAAATTATTTCTCGATTATTCATCTTCACCGTTATTTGTCGTTATTGCA
Source organism: Platygaster robiniae (assembly GCA_028476575.1). Lineage (NCBI taxonomy): Eukaryota > Metazoa > Arthropoda > Insecta > Hymenoptera > Platygastridae > Platygaster > Platygaster robiniae. The sequence goes on from CM052024.1 coordinate 1,138,473, forward strand.
AACTGTGACTGCAAAATTTCGTGGTATTAATGCCAAAGGGATCAAATGACGCGGCTGTGAATGATGAATGACAATAAATGATCAGCAAACGAGAGCATCAAGCTCACCAAGACAAATGCGATTCGCGTACGTCGTGCACTTTGACACCAACGTCAATTGTTCTGTTCGTCACTTCTCGTGAAAAGCCTGGATTCATTGAAAAATATTGACTACTCAACTTTTCTCAGATTCCAACATGAGTACTTGAAATAATTTAAGGAACACCCGAATAGAAGTTTTTCCAGGTCACATTGAAAGAATTAGCAATTTTTCCAATTTTTCGTCTCTGGAGAGCACAAAAATTTTCCCAAATATTAAATTACCCGCATAAATGAATTATTATACTATGATAATTTAAATTATCAAATGTGTACATGAAAAATCTCATAATTCCATCTACCGTCCGATTTTATAATGAAATGTATTCGAAAGCCGAACTTGTTAACAGCGGCAAAAAAAACGAACCTTTTTCCTGAGACATTTCTCTGCCATTATCTTCTGCCTGGAACCGATCATGTACCATTATTACCCAATATCTCAGCTGCTTAAGCAGAATTTGCGAGTGAAATCTTGAACGGTAACATGAACGAAAAATCGTAAAAGTTTTTTCTGTTCGGCCTGAACAAAGAGCGAAGGTAATGTTAATGAATTCGTTAATCAGCTCCGAGTAAAGCACCCAATCCATATTTAATGGTCGCTCGAAACCGGGGCCTCCTTTTGGCTCGAAATTCCTATGCTCATTGACGCATAACACGTGCAATCGCGTATTTGCATATTCGAAAGTGAGTTTAATGCCGCTAGTACAAAGTTGCAGGAACAATGCTATGGATAAGAAGCAACTCTTCGCTTGAAAAACATCTCGGTTACGTAATTTTACATGGGTTAGAGGCAAGAAACATTCTTTTTCTCGCCTTTTTCTAACAATATAAACAAGCCATATTTTTTTATGGCTCGGAGGAAAGGATATCTGAAGATTTGACGATGATTTGGGAATACTCATGCGATGCGTAACTTGTGCGAATCGTGATACAAAAGTCAAGTAAATATAATGATAAATTATTCCTGTCTGTTTTGTTTGAAAAAAAAAACGTTGGCATTTACCTACTCTTCATTTTTCCGAAACCGAGCAGCAGAAATGGCTGGCAGGTTCTCGAACCGAAATAAAGCAAGTAAAATCGGCGTTTTATGTTCGCGAGCGAGTCACGACTCGAATGATAATTTATGGACTCGTCGCCGAATTCGAATTCGCTCCTGCCGCTTTTTTTATGACGTCGTCAATAATCTTGACAATAAGTGAAATTCCAGCGTCGCGAATTCGATTTTCGGGGCTGGAAAAAATCCCGTCACGCGCGGTGACTGGCCTCGAAAGAGTTGAAAATTCCGGTCACGTTGCGGCTCCAACAAGTCGAAGAAAAATTATATCAGGAAAAAGTACTTGAGCGGTTTCGGAGTTGGAGTTTGTAGGGAGAAAAAATATTAAATGTACTGAAATTGGACCATGAATTGCATAGAAAGTGGAATGATGAATTTTGAACTGTGAAAAAAAAAGGAAATAATAAAAATGTCATGTTTCTTGGCACAAGTGACGAACGTCAGAGAACGTCAGATCTTTGTAGGAAGCCATTGCGACAATTGAGCGAGTGACAATCGTGATTCCTTTAAACGCATAAATTTATGGTCCGAGGCGCGTTTCCTTGCGCCCAATTGGAATTCAAGTTGGCACGTGTCGGCGTCGTAAGCTCATTCTCAAACAGTGTCAATTCCATTAAGGTCTAGCATTTCCTTGGAAAACTCGTCTATTCATGGTCTACGTAATTTCCGTACGTGAAAGGATTTTCTTCAACTCTCATATGTGTAGAGTATTCAAGCGAGGCAAGAATTTTTATTTCGAAGCTTGAAATTCGGACATGAAACAAATTAGGCTTTTTTGATATCAAGTATGAGAAGTGACTTATTGAAGACTCGGAAGGAAGACGGAAACGCTTAAACGATTTCTAGAATGGGAAGAAAAATTTACTTATAAATTGGATGCTCATATAATGTAGAACAAGTTTCCATTTTTAATAACTCCTATTTAAAGTATTTCATCCAGCTCCTCCTAAGCCATATTTTCATTTCAAAGTATAAAATTTACTCGATACGCAAAGATCGTATCGATGAATTTTGTTGAAATATCTACAATTAACGGTCATACGATTTTCTTTTTGATAATCCTCATCCTATTAATAAATACGCGGTAAGACTGAAACTTGCCGAGAGGAACAAAAGGAAGGTAAAACGTATGGTGCTCGCCGTTAGGTAGCTTCATTGGTTACTTCAGGCACGTGTAACGCGCCGCTAATTGAATTTAGAAGCGGCGGCATCATTGCAGAATTTAACGGTCGACACAGAGCGAATAATGGCGCACTTTTTTCGATTGATTGTGAATATGTTTTTCGAAAACCTTCCGACTTTCATTACATCACTTTGGCTGATTTCGTTTTTATATTTCATATTTTCATGCGTAAAATATTGTCAAACGAAAATTCATCAAATCTAAATGGTTAGAATATATTTTTCATACTTGGTAAGTAGTATACCATTTTACACTCAATTCGATTTGTGTTTGTTATACTTTTTGAAGACCTTTTCCCTGAAACTTTGAGATTTTTATACACTTGGGAAATCTTTTTTTCGTCGTCATTTTTTTTGATTTTCAAAACTTTCAAATAATCAATTAAACATTAAAAATGTATTGTTTCTTTAAAGAACTTTATTGCATGTGTTTGCGAAACACGCATAATAATGTTGTCATTTTTTTTTCTAAATTTTGGATAAAGTTCAAAAGTATTCAAAAGTTAGATAAAAATTTAGGAAGTTAGACATTATTTTCATGAAATTCGGAGATTCTCAAGCAATTAGCAGTATTTGAGAATTTTTGAAATTTGGCAAAAGTAAAAACCATCGAATTTGAAAATTGCTGTTTTTGCTATAAATTTTAAAAATTGAAAAAAAATTGTACATTGAAGAAAAATGCTGATGGATGAGGTACATGGTTTTTTGCATCATACTTGTTCGGATAATGCATGGTAATTTTTTTGTCATCAAAAATAAAAACAAACTAGAAAAACATTAAAAACTGTAAATAAAACTGTTTGTGGGTAAAAAGAATTTGTATCCTTTCTGAATATTAGGAAATTTTAGAAAAAATGGAATACACTCCGAGGTCTTACAAGTTTCAAAAATTGAAATACGCGAAAAATTAAAAAAATTTCGAAGAATTCTATGAAATTCGAAAACATGTATAAATTTTAATAAATTTTTATGTACATTGTGGATTGTTTTTGACCATGTTAAGATATGTATTATTGTGTTTCTCATTTAATGAGAAGAATATGAAAAGAGAAGAATTATAATTACGAAAAATTATATTATGCAGTTTTTCAACTTGTATTGAATTTTGGAAAATATCACAGTTGCTCATATCATTGATATTTTGTTTATATTGAAGAATAAAAAAACGTCAAGAAATTTTGAGATTCTCAATAATTCAGTAGAATTAGTAATTTATGTGACATTTCAAGTCCGAAGATAAGTAAAATCATTTAACTAACATTATAAATCTATTGTACTTTAATGAAGGAAACGTGATCAAGAAATTTTCAAGAAAGAATATGTAGAAATAAAAATTGCCAAAAATCATTGTCCACACAGTTTTCATGATTTCGTAGCACTGTAATGGTTTTCATTATGGATATTGGCTTATCCCAAGTGCCTTGAGAAAATTGAACAATAAATACACATCAACAGTCGGTAATTTTATTTTACATTTCACGAGTCACGAAAGGCGTGGTCCTCGTAAAAAAGTCCTTCATCGGGCAAGAACTCGCGCAAGAAAGTACAATATGGTATTTGGAATGAAATACCGCGCGCCCCGTATGTTCTGGGCGAACAATGCTCGTACCGGAAGTACCTTTTTATCGTGGCATTTCCGACAAGGTCTCCACATCTCCGACGCGCATATTGTATTTGTAGGGCGAAGACCCACTATGCCCGCGCTCACAATGTCGCTTAAACACTACGTGTAACGCAATGTAATCGCGCTATTCTAAAGTTACATAGACGCGCAACAGCCGCGCATGTAATCAAAAGGATATGAATTCTCCTTTTCCACGTAAGGAAGGCGTGGAATCATGAGATATTCATGCATTTTTTTCACTTATCTGGTATTATCTGACATTTTTTCTAATTTCAAGGACATGTTATTTTTTCATAAATTTATATATTATATGTTATTAGATTTTTTTGATTGAAAAATAGATCAAATTTGATGTTTCAGTGGGCGACTTCAAAGTCCATTGATGTAAACGGATGATCCGCAAAAAATCGTTGAAAATTTAAAGCAGGACGTGCAGATTTTTTCAAGTTGTTTATTCAAATAACTTTCTTCAGATTTTGTGCATTAGCCGAATAAACCATGTTCTTACTTTTGTGTTTATTTTCAAATGGTAAATGATTGATTCGTCTCTTTATTGGTGCGTTGTCTTTCCGATTTTGTTCGCGTAAGCTCTGGCTTCGGGTGAAACATTTTAGCCTCAACCTTTCGGTTTCGTCTTTCAAAAAAAACCCTTTGCCTATCAGCAGGACGTGCAGAAAGCGTGAAAAATCGAGTGATTCTCGTTTGATAAGTCATGCTGGGGGGAAAGTTTCATCGCTAAGCGACTCGGTGAGTGCGATACGTGTAGGGAAGGCGAGAACTCGTGAAAAAAAAGAAAGAAAAAAGGGGAAAAAAACGAAACAATCGGCGGGACGGATTTTCGATTCAGGCGGTCGCGAAAAAATCCCGAGCTTGGCGACCGAGCAGTCGCCGAGGTCGTCGCCGGGCTGGCTTCGTGCGTAATGATGACAAATGACTGCGTAAATCACGTGACAAGGCGCGCGACTTGCGTAGTCAACATGGCGAAAACGCATAACGCACACCTCGAGAGCTTTCCGGGGGGTCCTTGTGTTCTCCCATTGTGCGGGCCCGGACGACTATTCATATTCAAGACATATTCATGAAAATGAGCAGCTCCCACGTCGAGCGCATTTTCCATTCTTTTTTTACCTCTTTTATTCCAAAGTGACAAAAATATCGATAATATTGATGAGAAGCAGAATCCTGAGCAGAGGGGGTCTTTGGGTTCAAATCCCTCCGGAAATTTGTACATTTCAGTAATTATTATGTTATGTTAGAGTGCAAAGTTTATGATTATTCATAATGAAAGTACGAATCATAAAAATTCGACTTAAAAATAGTGACAAAATTAGTAAAATTTATCGAAAATGTACGTTTATAAATCTAGGGGAAAAAAAAGTTTTACGTACAGAGAATATTATTCAGAGTTGAATAATATTCAGGCTTCTAAATTATTCTAACTGTGCAGGTACTAAATCCTGACCCGAGGCAATTTTTTCTTAAACGAAATTAATTGTAACTGTTGATATGTGGCTAGGATAATGCGGAAAAATTTTTTCACCAATTCCTGCAACCTACTGAAGTATTGCCAATATTTTAATATTTATCGGTCTTTTTGCTATATTTGTATACACTTTCTAGTATATTATTTTGTGATTCCTAATATTTCGCATTGCAAAGGTGAAAAATTAGGTACTCATTAGCACAGTATTTTTTCTTAGTATGGTATATGAAGAATAATTGTGTGCGGCCTGAAAAGATGAATAAAAAAATGTAAAATCATCGTGCTTACATCCTACTATATTTGGATATTGAATCTTGTATATTTATACAGTAGAATGTCAGATTTATAGGTACGTATATTACAATTATCAAGTATAGAAAAATTTTTTTCATAACCTGAGGAAATTTTCCCATACGAAGTATGACATTGTACTTTTCCATATTAAGTATTGAGAAAGTATCACATACAGAGAAAGAGAACTTACCATAGAACTATGGTAAAATCTAAAATATCTAGAATTTTTTCCCTAAATGATGGAATTTTTTTCAAACACCGTCTTGTACAAAGAATGTAAAAAAGACCGCATAAAGATATGGGATATTTGTCATCTTTTTTACAGTGTGCTAAGACATTTCAGAATCTACAAAAATGCTGAAAATCTGAAAACTTTTCATCACCGAATTCCAAATATGTATACAAAAATTTATGAAAAAACCAAAAAATATTTCGAATTACACAAACTCTGAAAAATATTAGAATGAATCCATGAAAATATTGTTTCCTGAAAATTTCGAAAGTATCCTTAATATTTATAAAAATTTCAACTCAAGAGCATCAATGAAAATTCTAAAAAACGTATACAGAAATTCATTGAAAAGTATACATACTAAAAATCTATGAAAAAAGTAGAAAATGCTACAAATCAGTTACATACGAAAAAAAAAAAAAATAAATAAATAAATACATAAATAAAAATAACGAAAATACAAGAAAACTTTGAATTTTTAAAAATCCGTATGGGTCTGAATTTTTAAGAAATCTGTAAAATTACTGAAAATTGAACAAAATTTGAAATCTTAATCATCGAATTCTAGAAATTTCACAGTTATCTACGGAATTCTACAAGTATAAAAAAATACAGAAAAATCCTTTGATGATTCGTTAATACTAAAAAAATGTGAGAAATACTCGAAATCTATCAATACTCAAGAACTGTGTGGATATAAATTGTTGAATCATAGAGCAAACAATTGTAAAAATATATCTAAAATTTCTTGAACACGTCACAAAATTTTTCAAATTGTATAAATACTCAGAAAATACAGCAATAAAAGAAAACTGAATTTTTTTCAAATTTATAAAGGTTTGATTTTTTCAGTATCCGGTAAAATACTGAAAATGGAACAAAATTGCAATTCTCCAACATCGAATTCTATAAATTTTCACAAGAATCTATAAAATTCTGGACTCTTGAAAAAATACTCAATTCTTCGAAATTTCGTAGACTTGATAAAAATGGGAGAAATCCTCGGAATCTATCAATATTCAAAAACTATGTAGATATGATTTTCACAAAAATGTATAAATTTTTTAATCACAGAGCCAACGATTCTAGAAATCTATACAGAAATTCTTCGACTTACTACAAAATTCTTCAAATCCTATAAAGACTAAAACAAATATAAAGAAATAACAGAAAGTATTGGAAATCTGTATAAATGATACTGTTTTCTGGAAAATTATTAAAAATACTGAAAATCATTGAAATTCTCGATATTTTAGGATACTATTCTTTAAATATGAACAGCGATCCATGAAAATAATAAAAATCCATAAAAATGCTAGAAAATTGTATAAAAATGTATTAATAACATACAATATACGAACTCTAAGAATCTAATACGAATTAAAATCATTGTAGGTATGATATCCTCATCGGCAATGTATAGAAATATTTAAAAACTTTTTGAATTTTGAGACCTAGAACATCGAATTCGAGAAAGTTAAATTCAAAGTCATTTTCATGTCATAAACCTTTCAAGTTGTATGAATATAAAAGAATTATGAAAAATATCAAAATTATGAGAGTCAACAACTTGAACTCTAGTGTCTAGCATCAAATTCTCAAAAATCGAACCCCATTCGTAAGTATACAATTTTTTTCGAAGTATGTGTACATATTTTTTTAAAAATCCCTCTTAAACACTTTTTCTGCTCATACTGCTGAAAATATGAATTACTTCCCGGTGCTAATATTATTAAAAATATAATTTATATACATAAATGCCGCATCGATAATAATGGCATCATGCTCCCAAAGTTAGTACTTGAAATTTATATTTCTAGAGTAAAAAATTGTATACACCAATTCACAGTCTATGGGAAATTTTTTCGATTTAAAAAAAATTTTTCCGCATAATAAATGCAATAAAAAACAATAAATATAATTACAGCCCTTGTAATTATGATTTTTATTGGAAAAATTGAAAAATTCAAAGTTACTACCCATACCTAAATTATTAAAGTACATTTTTGTATGAATATATTATTCGAATTGTGCAGACGAATCTTCAATCTTGAACTAATTATTTTCTACCGTAAAAGAAACAACTTTAATTTCTAAACCCCCCTTTGCGTAATGCTGGATTTCGTGACATTCTTGAAATCCTGGATCCGCCTCTGATTCCAAGTGACTGGATTCTGTAGAAAAAAAAGTCGGAATTATATCCAAGAATACGCTGGTCATTTGCCGGGGGATGCCGTGAATGCAGAAGTGGTTCCGGCGCGACGTGTCCATTGCAAAGGTACCTGAACCGCCGCGGACCGTCTGAATTACGGCCATGAGAGGTCGACGATCCGAAATTCTGTCGCGATTGTTTTGGTTCTGGTCGACGCATTCCAAGAGCATTAACGCGCCAGCGTGCAAATGAATCCCTTTCTTTGTCTTTTATTTTGCATTCAGGGTGGCGAGTTACGAGCGAAATAGAAAATTATTCGCGAGATTCATCGGTCGGAAAAAAGCGAGAATTTCGAGGCAATCCCAGCGGGGAATTCGTCGACATGTAAATATGAAGGAAAAAGCAACGCTTTTGGTCGCAGATGGATCGCCTCGTGATTTTGCGCTATTTATAAAATAATGTCAACTGGAATGTCGGTTTCTACTACGCTGATACACTCCGTGAGTTGAAATTGTCATGGTGACGATAATCAGATACCTACCAGGACAGTGTGATACCTACAAGACGATATGACCTCGTTCCGATACGAATACATACCTCCGTAACAGGCAGATGTATTCTCATGTCAGGTGTTGAATAGACATTGAAAACGCATTGTCATCGAGACGATTTCCACTTGTCAGTGTAGATTGTTGAGAGCGTTGGGGAGTATGTCGTAGGGGCAAACTGAATTATGGAAATGGTGTTTGAGTTCACAATTATTAAATTGTGCTTGCTATCATGTTTGTTCAAGATATACATGATGATGTGTAAACGTATATTTGTTGAAAATAAATAACCAAGAAGGCCTACTTGAAGCCTCTTTTGAGGACATGGAGGGTTGCAGTTGATCGTTTCTTCAGAAAAGGCAATGGCTGGAATTCGCAATACGTTATTTGATCATGGATAAAATGATTTTTAAAAGACGGAGGCCTGCTACCCTCGCGCCTACCGAATGGGAGGCGTGGAAGAGCTGGTTTTCAATCCTCCGAGGACGGGAAGGTTCGAAGCCGGCAATTAGAGGTGGCGGCGTCTCTCGGGAGGTGAGGTATATTCGCTCGGTGGAGCTTTGTTCACCGGGAATCCGGTGCCCCGGAGCGTGAAACGTCCCTCTCGCGAGGTATCAGAAGAAGACGTTACGGTTTGACAGGCCGGACGGCGGGGTGTGAATTACTGATGGCAGGGGTGTATTTCGCATTCGACTCGGAGGCGAAGATACTCCGAGGCCGGGGTCGGAGGTCACGCAAGTCCTCTCCAAGACTTTACGGGCCAGCCAAGCTGTGCTTTCCAACTCTGGGACACTCGAGAAGAAAAAGTCTCGCCGCATTCCCGATCCTTTCAATACTCTTCTAACGTGCATTTGTTTAATTTCATCCTTCGTTCCAATACCTTTCGAGTATTGTGAAAATTGCACAAATGCAATCTCAAGCTGCTCCCCTGCCCATTGACAAAATTAATATTGCGTCCATATACGTCTTGTGTCACCACGATATAGAGTGGAAAAAAAGAATGGCAATGATTCTGAACGAGGTTCCATTGTATTTGGTCTACGGAATTGGGGTGGCGCAAAAGCAACATACTTTATCACGTCTTGATTGCGGTGCGTGTCCAAAGTTACACTCCCGTTCGCCATCTGCCACGTGCATCTGCTCCGCCCGGACTCGTGAATTCTAATGAATCCCATTTTTCGTAACGCTCCTTTGTCGCGGATTCCATTCCTCGTGCGTGAAAAGATCGATGAATCTTTCGCGAATGCGACAATTAGATTTTCTTTCACAAATGAAGATTCGTCACTACATAAAATTATGAGAAGTACCAATGATGATCATTCTTTTCCAATTTGGAACCGACATTGGCGACCATGTCCAAAAAAATGGCGTTCAGGCATACATCATGTGCGTTGAAGAGGAGAGTTTCGGGGACACTTCATGAAACAAACACCCATCTAATGCTTGGATTCGCTATTTAAATCGCATTTTGTATTGAACACTGAATCTGAAAAGAAGCGGCCATTTCCGTACAACTTGGTGCAAATTCATTTGTAGAAAATCAAGACGCAAGCACATAATGCTGTTATCTTATTAGAGACGGCGCTGAAAGTTTTTGATTTGGCAAAAAAAAAAAAAAATTGCGGAAATGACGTCCGTAACGACGACCTCGTTTACGAGGAGAATGTTTTTGTGGCGTTTGTGAAATATGGAAGAACGAGGAGGAAGATGAGATGGTGACGAACGTGGACGAACGGAGCTCACGTGTTGGAATCCAGGCTCGATCCCGATTGATATCGGCATCATTCGCGATTGTTCCACGTAACCTTTGCGCAACGTTCCCTTTCTCGTGCCCGATTATCGTATTTCATCAATGTGATTATACAACGGAATTATGGGCTGCGGGAAATCGTTTTATTCGCATCATAACGACGATTTGTGTTATATCAGGGTTCAAGTTTTATGGGCTTTCCGAGTGTGTAGCGTGCAGAGGAAAGTGTAATAAAACGTTTTTTGGGGGAAACATCGGCCAAGTCGTGCACAATGGATTATTGTTCCACTTACGAGGGATTGTGTGGGAGGGGTGGGGTTGGGTATTAGAGCTAACAGACGTTTTACATCGGATACGAACATTTTCTAAGGTGGGGTAAAAGGGGCATGATTTTTCTTTATCTTTATTTTGATTTATTCATTTCTTTTTTTGAATGATCAATAATCAATATTCAATTACAATAACAATTACAATATTCTTGAATTCGTGAGAATTTGGTGTAGTTAAAATTAAATCAAACCGAACCTCGAGATCCGTTGAAAAAGTCTATTCATCGAATGTTTAAGCTCGCAAATGATTCCCGAATATTCCCAAGTTTCGCAACAAAGATACACGAATGATGGGGCACAGATCCCGTTGGGAATGGGAATCGGCGTGACGCACGCCCTGCGTTGCCCTCGCACAGAAGCAGCCGTACGCCATTAGAGTTATTGCGCTCCGTGACAGAGGCATTTAGATCCAAGCGGAATGCGGCGGGGCCCGGTATAGCCCCAAGGTTCCGCGGAACATCCCTTAATTATTCGCCTCGCTACGCTCACGTATCTCGCGAGGCGCGCATCTTCCACGTCCCCGCTCGCTCGCTGCCCTTCCGACGATTGCGCAAAGAATTAAATTCACTCGCGCGCAATCCTGCCCGCGTATTTGATCAAGTTCTCCTTCTTCGGCTTTCTTTTTTCCTTTTATTTCCTCTCTCTTTTCCGCTCATCTTTCCTTCGCCTCGGCCGTTTTCTTTTCGTCTTATTGCGTTTCATAGAGCGTATACGCGCAATCATTACTGGGAAATCGATTCTCCGAGGCGCAATGGCGCGCGAGATGCTGCGAGATCCCCCCCCCCCCACCCCACCCCACCCCACCCCACCCCCCGCACACGCACGCACACACGCACCAGTACACCTGTGGAAAGGGAGGGAGGGAATTTTTCGAGAGATGTTTTGCGCGTGATGCGAAAAATTATGAGGTAGAAGAAGGATTTTTTGATTTAAATAGGGACATTTCGAATGTGTGATATTTTTTATTGGGTAATTTTTGGGGAAAATTGGAGTATAGGGCGAGAAAAAAATATAGTAATTACTACAGTTCTGTAGTGTTGTGGAACCAATCTAAAATATTTTATATTTTGCCAGATATTGATAGCTGTTTTAGTCGTGAATACTTTCAAATGATATTACAGTAGTGGATTAATTTGTTTGTAGAAACTCCTACACATATTTCGTTTCCCACTACACTTTTTTTGTGCTTTTGGCGAAACCATAATATTGTGATTCCTAACTATTCCAGACTTTAGAGAATGTCATAAAGTTTTGCCAGTAGTCAGATTTGCATGGTTTTTTTACTTTCTTTTTCAATACTCTCTCGTATGTCATATTGTAATTATTACAATATTGAAAAAGGTCAAATATATACATACTGTAGATTTCGCAATATGATATGAATTTCAAAAAAAAATTTTATCAATTTATTATGTATTATATACATATTATGTATTTTTTTAATTTTAATTTATTCTCGGAACAATAATTTTACATTCTAATGACTTTTCTATAGCAACAGATCAATGAAATCACTAAATATTCGTTGTAAATTATAGCATATTTCACATTTACGTCACCTTTTCTTTTTTTTTTTTTTCTTTTCAAGATTCTCGTGCATCAGCAACTTATTATTATTTCAACTTCCTCAAGTCACAATACATAACAACCATAATTTAGAACATATTTCATTCAAATTTATCCGCAATGTACGTAAAAGTTGTAACTCACCATTAACTCCATGAAAATTTCATTTCAATTTTATCCAAAAAAGATAGAAATTCGTTTCCGCGTCACATCATAAGCGTCAAAACACCATTTAGTCACCAATGGTTACACGTAATTGCATCACCAAACATGATTTTTGCAAATATTCAAAATCATTGTTGCCTCGCAATGATTGTATAACTGAGCCGAATCCGCAAACGATTACCGTTGCGACACGAGAAGATGACGTTTCTTGGTCATTACGAAACGAAATATTTCATTTTTGCAGAAATTGGAAAGGCGCCTGCATTCAATTAGATATCCTGCGTTTGTGCGTGCGATCGTTGATTATCTACCAACTTTGCATCTCCGAGGATTCTTTAATTGAACGGCTTTTCGCGAGCGTTCGCGCCGGGTAATTGCATTAGCGTGGACGTTGTAAAAAATTGTTGCGAGGATAAGGGCTGTCAGCGATTCTGATCGATCCCGACGTTCCCAGAATTTTTATTTCTCGTGAAAACTTGACGAAGGGTTGAATACTTGAAAAATATTTTCACTGATGTAGGTGCATATTTAGAAAGTGATCAATACATTTTACATTAATATTTCGAATAATGGTAAAATTGTCCTTTTTTTCAGCGATCAGTAAGTTCCTGAGTTTCTTTTAATTAATTTTTACTCCGAAATTTTTTTTCTCAAGAAAACACTGTTAATTTGGTTTACTTTCAAGGGATTATTTCAACTAATAAAGTTTACTCTTTCAGACGTGAATGTCGGTTTAATCGTGGTTGATTCGCGGTATTATTTTTCGTAGCAATGATTGAGTTTCAACATCCTTGATTCTAGGTATCCAGCATTTATCTTATCCGTATTTTGACTATTCGAAAACGGATTCCATAAACATTGTATAGGGAAGGCGATCTTTGCTTTTGCACTGAAAATAAGTGATTCTGAAGAGTCTTGAAAAAATGTTATACCGTAAATGATAAAACTGTAATGACTTTCTTGAATTAGGAGGAAAAGAAATAATCACGCAAATCACCTTCAACATCCGAAATTTCTCATGCTGAAATTGCGAATATTAAATTGATAAAGACAAATATTGAATGTTCGTCTCACAGTAATCAGTAATGTCGAAATGTAGATAACGGAAAAATCTGAAAAATTGCGTCGAAAAAAAAAAGGAATAATAATCATTTTTCAATAAAATTCGATATCATCTCAGTGTTAACCTTTGAATAACGACTCTTCTCCTATGGTTCTCGTCGTTACTCACATCTCGTAAAATGTGCCCGGGGCACGTAAAATTTGATATTATATGGACAAGTGGCTCTCGTGCATTGTGCATATTGCATAACCGGGATTGTACGATCCTCGTGACTACGCTCTCCCGGGCCATATTTGGCTGACCGCCGCGTTGAAAACCTTTTCTACTTTCTCTATCGGGATTTCATACCCCATTTTCCGCTCACGGCTTTTCTGCGCCAACATTTTTCCACCATTAAAATGCCCAAACGCGACACGCGAACGCCATTTTTGCGCTTTACGAGGTGTTGAAGCGATGTTAAAAATTTTTTACGGCCCGCTAACTGTTTGCCGTTGGATTGGAAGATCGCGGGAACACGTGCGAGGAATTTTTGTGATTGCGCAACAATACGAGTATTTTCAAAGGTGGTCAGAATTGCAGGTCATTGTACCTTTATTGTAATAAAAAGGAAGATGAGGATATGATTTGATGATTTTTGTTACAAAACCTGAAGAATTTGTTATGCTTCCAGAATGTTGCATCAGGCATTAGATGAAATTCTGCCATAATGATGACTGGAAAATTTTTGTTTCCCGTCTCGACGGGTTTTCGCTCGCGTTCGGATTCTATTCCAAATCTGAATACTTAAACTCGAGTTTCAAGTTTATTTTCTTCTCCTAAGTGATATGTGCCAAGAATGTCAGTTTCTGGTGCCAAGTGACATATTCTCAAGAATGCGGTTTTGCATATTTTCTTCACAAAGTAACTTGGAGACGTAATTAGATTGAGATGCTATAAAAATCTCTAATGCATACATTGACGGTTACATTTAATTATTACATCGAGAATTTCTCACTTGCGAAATTTTTCATATCTCATGTTCGAGGAAAATATTGACGATCGTCAGCATTGTCTCGTTGGAGTGAGAAAATCCTTAGGTGTTGAGATTGCGGTCTCGGAAAAAAATCGAGACAAGGAAAATTGAGCGTTGTATGGAAATTTCGCACTGACGAGATTCGAAAACTGTCGCCACTGATAATGACCAAGGAACAAGCGCTAGAAAGTACATGATCAAAATGAAGAATGAACGTTACGTACGAGAAAGTTTTCGCTAAGTATCATAAAGTCATACCGGATGTTAACTCTTCAATCACTGTACGTTTTTCGCAGAAAGATAAGAATTTTTCGTGGGAATGACAACAACTCAGTTTCATACCATTTGTTTTTCTCGACGCTGCATTGTTTCGCACTTGGACATTTCATTTTAAAATCAGAGGAAAGTTATATTTATTTTTTTTTAAAGCAATCGTTCTTTTATGTAGTATTTTCATTGTGTTGATTGTTTTTAAAGAAAAACTCTTATGTATTCTAGTTTCCAAATATTTCTCTCTTCTTTCTCTTTAATTGTTTTCGTTTATTGAGATAAACCTTTGTGTTTTGAACGATATTTTTGCAGATAAGATCGTCGCGATCGACGAATTTATTACGGGCTCAGAGCCATGAAAAGGGCCAGACAAATTTAATCATCGCGCCGCTAAATTTCCGTCGCCCGTCCCTCCTAATGTCTTTGTTTGCGGCGAGAATGCCATTTCCGAGCAGACAGTCCTGCTCCACAACGTAATCAAACTATTTTGGGCCACGCGCCTCTCGGGCAACGCGGACCCTGACCTTGTCAAATCTCGTTGCGAGGGTCCAGAAGGCTCAATACAATTACAAAATGTCAACAAATACGATCAGTAGTTGATAACTATGTGATTTTTGAGAATTATGAAACGTCTACTTGATTCATTTTAAATTTTAAATTTAACGTTCGGAAGGAATTTACTGTTCATTTGATTTCATTTCTATTCAAAGACGTTTATTTCACATTATTTATTTTTTTTCGTACACGCATATACTAAAGTTGACTTTTTATCGGCAATTGTTTTTGTTCTCAACAACTCTCTGCTAGCAGTGTAAGGTTCTTACATTATTCAAAAACTAGGAATTTCGCATTGGCATGAAATTCTATACAAGTTTGTGTTTGATGAAAATTGGTTTTATTGATTGTGATTGTGTAAATATTTTTATTTTGTAGTATCTGAAGGGGGCCACAATCGTTTGCTGAAAGCTTATAAACACTTGATAAACACTCGACCTTCTGAAAAAGATGTGATTATGATGATTCATTTTGGGCTCGAAGATATCGGTCTGAAAAAGTTAACCAATTTCATATAAATTTTTAGATATTGATGCTTAAGCAGCCAAAGTTTCATCAATATTTGGGAGTCATTTATTTTCCAGATAAAGATATCTTTGTATATTTGGAGCGTTTTTATGGATTACTTGTATTTTTCGAATTTTCTAGTGCTTGGAAAATTTGAAAGAGACTCTCATATTTTCACAGATTTTAAATCTGTCTCAAAATATTTCAGAACACTTTATTTATACACTAATGAGGTATTCGCAGATTTCTAACATTTTTTTCTCATTACTTAGTACATGTCTGAAAAATTGTTTAGAATATACTCGTATCGAGGAAATTTGTATTAATTGTGCTGATTTCTTATATTTTCGTGAAGTGCTAGAATCAAAGTCTCTAAAATGTACAGTTTCATAATTCACAAAGTTTCAACATTTAAATATAAGATATGTTTGGAAAACAGAATCTTCATAAAATTTTGCTATTCTGCAAAATAACGAGTTCATTTTTTTTTAGTAAAATCACAACTACCTTTGGTGATTGTCATATAGATTACTCAATTCAGATACTCAATTAATGCATTCATCTCACAGTTCTTAAATTTGATAATTTTTTTTTATTCTCCTAGATTGTAGGAATGAATATTTCAATATCGATTGATATGTGCGAACACATATTTTTCCTTATTTTTGCGCGCTACCACACTCCGTTCCGAGTATTTTGAATATTTAGGTATTTTCAACTTGCTCCGCGCGCCGCTAGGCGGCTGCTTGTTTTATTTCCGCGTTGGCAAGGTATTGCGTGGAGGCATTAACTAGAGGCGCGTACCGCGCTTGAGTTCGAGAACCCCGCCCACTCCCTGCGAATAGTGGCGCTCCAAGCGACAAGCAATACATATACGGCTTCGAACGCGGCAACGAATAAATTCATGATTCGCAAACTATTATAGATATCATCGAATAAAAAACTGCTAAATCCTCGTAATCGTTCGCAGATCAATTTGTAAAAAGAAGAAAAAAATCAAAACTCCCTTTTGTTTAAAAATTTCACTTTTTGTCGTATTATTGCAAAATTTGCAATGAGTTTTTGCACCATGATGGAAAAACTTATTATTATCTAAAACTAGAGAAAAAATCATAATTTTCATTACTCGGCGAATTTTTTCTGCGATTGATAGGTTACATATATATATATATAGGATTATGTTTTGGATATTGTAATCTCATTTTCGCTAAATTATTATTTTCATTGTATTTATTGTAATTGGATTTTTTTTTTAATAATAAAGACAACATGGTAAACTTACATTCACATCTACTTATGTAATATATGTTATACTACTTTTATAATTTTTGTATGCACAACTTATATTGATGAATGTAAGTTATAAATAATATATTTGAGATAAATTCAAGTACCATGCATTTTTTCGGTGCCATTTGTAGTTTGTACGTATTATGAATTTGCAGTTGAACTTTTGAGTGCTTTCAAGCTGTTTGAATCTGCAGAGTTATGGCCTACACGTTAACTTTTTCCTCGGTTAAAAAAATTTGTACTGAAAAATATATTTAATGTTCTGCGACAATGATTTTCTTGTTTACTAGTTCTTAGCCCCGTCTATGGGGTGGGAGAATCAGTAGCTTCTTGGGTCTTCTTGACCTTGGATTTTTTAATTGCTGCCAACTTACAAGCAGGTGCCAACTTAAAAGCCTTTTCTTGCTATTTCACTGGAGGAGATTTGAACCAGTGTGCTAGCGCTCCCATTCACCTCAATGCACGACAGAAATTGCCTGAAATCTCAGCGCCACAATCCCGGTGCCGGGACTAGAAACTAAAATTTGACAGATGAAGAATGCGAAAGAATGCGACACAAGCAGTTTTCCCTCTTCAATTTTAGTTCCTAGACCCGGGAGTAGAGAGGTGGCGCTGCAATTTGTGTCGGAGATTTTGGCCGTAGCTTAAGCACACTGATTTGAACCCGTGCCGCAAGTCGGCGCTACAGCGACGCGTTAAGGTGACTCGGAACCTACTGTAGTGCGAGAAAGACAAACAGAAAGGGAACCGGTCGAGAGGAAGGAGGACGAAAGGAGAACGTCTTCCGAGTCACCTTAAGAGAGCCCTCCAAAATCGTGGCGCATCAGCGACTGCGCGACTGCCTTGTGCAGTGGCTGTGGACTTTCATAAGAGTCTGTGCAACCGAAGATTCCTTGTTCGGTCCTCAGTCTGTCTCTTTTCCCTTTAGAGCGAGAAGCATAGGCTTTCACGTGCAAACTAGCGCCTCCGTTGCTAGCCCGTAAAAAAAATTGATAAAAAATAACGAAATTTATTACGATGAATTCTCGTATGGTTCGGGTAGTTTTTGAAAGTTTGTCTAATGTTTTTGATTATGAAAATTTGAGAAAACCGAGGACCATTCAAAATTTCAAAGACAGTCGATGACCCTTTAAAATTCTACAAATTCATCGCACACATTCCAGGAAAATTAGTATCAACTTTATTCAATTACTATAAATAAAAAAAGAAAAACAAAGTTACACAGAAATTAGTAAGAATCAAATGAGAATGAAATATTTCATAAATTTTCCAGTCTTCGTCGTCATATTTTCGCGCTCTAATCATATAGCTAAGAAACCTTGAAAATATCGAAAAATCACGAAAAAACCTTCGGGGGGGGGGGGGGGGGGAGATAGGGATTGAAAAAATTCCGAAAAAAATCTTGAAAAGCGCGAAATTCTTTCCGGTGCGTGTACGCGAAACGCGTTTTCATCGGGCGTTAGAACGAAGCGTCGTAAATAGCGAAAGACTGTCACGCGCCGTTTGTGTTTACGAGCTCGACACACTCGGTCCAGGATCACGGCGGAACCTGTCCCTTTTCGAAATTGCCGCGCTGACAAAGGCTGCCAGGTGGTAAATCATTAGACTCGCCGGGACCGCGAATAGTGACACTCGGTGTAATAACGAATAGTACGAGTCTATTAAATCCGCGAATAACCACCACGGACTCGCAGCCATTACACCGGAGCCTCGTTTTTGCGCCTCTTTCTAGTGCCGTCGCAATTTTTTTCTTCCTCTCTCCCGCATTCCTGAATTCGCTTCCATACGACCGAGGAAAGAAGTGGCACTTTTTTATCATACTTTTGTCGAAAAACGAGGTTTTCATCCGCGTTGCTGAGAATGTAAGATGCTTCTTACTAGGCTGACACAAAAAAAACACAAGGTACTTTTATGAATTTTTTCATCTCTTATATTGTTGGTTCATCAAACAATATTAGACAGATATGTCATACAAAAATTAAAAAGTGTGTTGTCAACTTTTGCGAGAATTACAATACATTCTTATATCATCAGAAAAAATTTAACATCTTTTTTTTTTGATACCAAGTCATTTTCCGGTATAATGCTGCAATGTTTTTTCCAACATTGTCGGGTTAAAAGATTTGTACGCGATATCTCGGTGAAAAAGTTGTCTATCGCGTGGTCAAATTTTATGCAAGAGCGAAATAGCCACGACTTAATTAGCGAAAAATGAAACGCGCATCTGTTGCCAGCGATCGCGGCTCGAGTCAAGAGCGATTCTTGCATTCTCATTAACGTCCTAGAAGAGGCTTTTGAATGCAAAGCGACTATCAGAGTATGGAGACAAGACGATTTATCTCGAGACTTTCGGTTCGCGGAAAACAAGGAGATTTTCTTTACGCGTTGAATGGATATAAATGATTGAATGTTTGCTGGAAATATTCGAAATTCTGTACGATGTACAGTATTCATCAGCATTTTCTGGAATGCTAGAGTAATAAGCTGTCTTTTCAATATAAACGCTCGCACTGTTGAAACAATTTTTGTGATTTCTAGATTTCTTTTGAAATTTTCAAAATTAACACCTATGCCACCGGAATATTCTTCATGGTCATTTTTCAGATACTCAAAACACTCTTGAAACCGAATGATTTTTTCGTGTTACATCCCGGCAATGACAAAATTTGCAAGCCTGGAATAATATTGTAGAACCTGCAGCATTACTCTAAAACTTGCAATATTCTGGTACTTTTTACAATATTTATGTCAGAAGGTACTAGATTTTTTTCTCGAACATGCACTTTTCCAAGGTTTGAATAATAATGAACGTATCTCCTTTTCCCTCGGTTACAACTCGACCGACAAAATGGCCTCCCGCCGCCCCTGGCGATACACATCTCCTGCTTCATAAATCCGGACGAACAGGGAACCCCGATGAAAGAAAACGGGCACGTTCGGAGCCGGGGCCCGATGTGGGTTAAATCACTGTCGCATCACAAAGCGTGAATCTCGGAAGTGAAAGTACCTCTGATTGTTACGATGACGTCAACGGTGAGACAGTAACAAATGCCGAGACTTGCGGAGTCGAGATATACGAATGGGCCGAAAATCTGTTGCAGAAAACGGAGAAAAAAATTGCGCCTTCGGGCTCTAAAAAATGGGGGCGCCGAACGAAAGGGTCTAAAATACGGCCCGAGATCGCGGGTAATCGATATAGCCCGATCAAGTTCCGGAAAGGAGATTGAAATGGGCACTTTTTGGTGCTTTCGATCGCTGGAATTTCGCGGATTTCGAATGGCGAGGGAAGAAACTTCCGGGTAGAGATTTGCTACGATAGAGCAAAATTTGCCGACAATATTTCTCAATAACTTCATCTATCGACGACCCTAATTTGTGAATCATTCGAGTGATCATAGATTATGGCTTGATAAACCTTAAACCAGTATTCAATGGTCTCTCGTCATCACCCCGACGATTACAGCATTACTCTAGATTTTTTTCTTCGTTTGCGAAGTATTCCGAATCCTGACTTGCAATATGGCGTAAGAAATTGGCACCCGCCCCGAGTACAATGCACCTCCTCGATACTTTCTCGAGGCTTTATTAGCGTGAATAGTGCGCTGGAACGACGAGCCGTGTAACCCTCGATCCCGATCGCGCTAGGTCAGTGTCACGTGGCGACGAGTGTGGCATTTGGTATTTAATTGGGGAGGAGCGACTTTCTCGAACGTATGAAATTCACTTTCTTCGCTCCATCATTTCTATTATTGCCGCTTACCGCGACGCGGCTATTTAATCATTCGTTACTGCACTTCCTTGCTCGCGCAATCCCGCCAAGTGTCGGGGTAATCAACTATTTGCCTGATGGCCAATTATCAGGGGCCGTTATTTACCAGCTATTGTGCCATTTCGGGTGGATAAGATTCGCTTTCACGTTTTCGGACGGCGAGGAGATTGTTGCCAAATTTTTCAAAAGTGGTTACGCAATCATTCTGACATTTTTTTTTAATTTTCATGACTGTGATATTTTTTGGTAGAATGTGACTCGATCCAATAACAAAGTAAACGCGTATTTGATGTTCCTGGAGTTCCAAGCACCCATGTTAACGAAAGCGAATACAAGAAATCCATCCAAAGTTAAAATAAAAAAAAAAAGTTACCAACATCAGATGATACTTATTAAATATCTCGTACTCTATACTAACTATAACTATAAGAGGTAGTGACTGAATTTTTTCGTTTGCCTTTATTTTTTAACCTTCGGAATTTCGGAAAAAAATTTTACACGAATTTTATTCGAGTCAAATTGTGTATAAATTTAAATATCTTTATTCCTATATTATACTTCTACAGAATTCTAAAATATGAGACATCAAGTTTCAAAGTCACATATATTTGTTGTATTTGAACAGATTCTTCGAAAAATAGTATCTGTATGGATTTATCAAATAAAGCGAAACGCTTTTTTTCAAGAGATTTTAACATATTTTTCCATAATTTATACAATTCAAAGGAGTTTTTCCGTCTTTGCATGAATTCCTATACCTATGACCTACAGATGTCTAATCATCGTTCAAAGATGAAATGTTTCGTTAGATACGTAGTGTTGGAATACATTTCTTTAATTATTAATTATGTTCATAGAATACCAGTGTTTGATAGATTTTCAGGTCTCATTTTTGTAAAACTTGTACCAATTTCATAGCTTTCTACTATTCTTTTGAATTTTTCATTCAAATTTCTAAAATTCTATGCTTGACGAGTCGAAAATAAAAAAATTTCACTGCATAGATTACGCACTTTTTGACAAACAGTATCTTTATCGAGTACTAGTTTTTTCTGCATTCTCATGACTTTAATTATTATTTTTTTATGTTCCCTGTATTTATACAATTTGGAAGATTTTCTGGCTTTTTATGAATTACTATACACATTTCTGGGATGTCATGATTTAGGATCTACACTTGGAGAAATTTCAAATACTTAAGAAAATTTAGCAAAAAAAACAGCATATCATAGATTTTCGATATTTCATTGACTCCCTGCAATATGTTTTTTACATTTTCTTACGATTAATGCAATTGAATGATCTTTTTGATTCTACAGTGATTTTCATACTGATTTCTAAAATTCGATTGTGTAAGATGTCAAATCCTTTGGACTTAAAGTATTTCCACGCATTTCGAAAGAAATTTTCTTATATCAGGATATCAAGTTTTTCAATATTTTTAATATTTCACATAAAATTTTTATTGCACGTTGCAAAATTTCATTATATCAATAGATAATTACTAGAATTCGGAGCATTTAATTTTAAAGTTCACATTATTATTTATATACCTATTGATTTCTTAACAATCATTTCCATTGATGAATAGAATCTGATGGATCGTCTAGAATTCTAGTGAATAAATAGATTTTCAGGATCGAATTCTCTAGAATTCAATATATTTTTCATGGACTTTTAAAATAATGATATTTAATCTTCATATGTTCGTGATATTTGTTCTGGTATTTTTAGTATTTGGCTTATTTTCATTTGTTTTCATTTCATAGAATTTTCAGCTATTCTCATAGATTTCTACTATTTTCGCTGATTTGTTGATATATTATCAGAATACAATGCTCGAGAATTCAAAGTTGAAACATTTTGAGTGTTCAAATATATTTGGTTTCAAATAATATTTTTTTCATCGCTCTAACCTCAAAACTGACATTTTGAAGTGACTGTTCGGCCATCGTGATGAAAAATATCTCACGTAAACAGGCACGTATGTGCTCATAGGCAAAACGGGTTACAAACCTCGCCTTCGGCTCGACCCGTAATTACCCCGTTTTGCCAAATTCGCACATCCGTACCTGCTACGTAATATACTATTTCTTTTTTCGGTAATAAAATTTTGTAGATATACTTGTTTTCTGGGATTTATGTTTTTGAAAATTGTTTTCTACATCTTCTATGAAAATTCTATTAAAATTTGCATTTATTTGGATATAATTTAGATTGCACTTTTGTAAAAAAAAAAAGCCCAAACAAGAAATTAAACTGAGCGAGCTGATCGATTCAACTGCAATTTTTCTGATCAGATGGCTTTGACTGGTTCGTTACCCAAACTGGCTACCGATGGATCGTTGAATTTTCAAATTCTGGCCGCTTCATTAGGCGTCTGCGTTTAATCAGGAAGTGACTTCATTTTTTTGTTTTTTGCGCGATTGCAACGAAACCAGAGTTGACACAAGCAAAACATTATATATATTTATCCAAAGTTGCTAAACTTTAATCATATACCTCGTCAGTCATGAAATAAAAAATAAAATTATTTTCATCCTAACTTTGAAGGAATTCAACTAGAACAATCAAGATAAATTAATCTCTTATAACTTGTAGAGAACTGGTTGACGATTTTTATTTGTTATTTCATTATTCTTTTTAACCAACTGATTTAGCTACTTTAGTCATACGAAATGAAGTGTTTTTAAATCCAATCGCCTAAATTTGCACTCTTATTCTGACGTCAAGAAATACAAATATGAGAAATTTCGTATCTTTCATCACTTGTAGAGAACTAATTAACGATTATGATTCCTATCTCCGCTAATTATTCCACTATTGCGAGCGATTTTCCCAGGCCATGAAGGAATTTCCTGACATTTCCTGGATTCCCGGCTCATTTCGCATCTTTCCTTTTTCCTCCTCAACATTATAACGAGCCTTGGAATTGCTCCGATAACGTCGCCTTAAATCAACTTTTTGCGCACCGCGATTTATTGGGATCACGTCGCAAACAATTTGCCGGGTAGTAAAATACGCTTATTTTTCGCGCGAGATGGTATCTCGCTGTGCGTCGGGCATTAACGAGACTATTAATGCCCGGAGACGGGTTTTCTTAGGTGATTTTTCAAGTTCCGGGCTATGTGCCATTTGCGACGATTTGTAAAATTGCATCCAAACCGAGGCCCAATAACGTAATTGAGATCGAGATAAGATCGCAATGGAATTACCCTGCGATCATTCTTCGCCATGTCTCGTATGACGCGTAATTGTCACAAATCGGTCATTAATACGTTAAATCGATGATGGATCGTTCTCGTTGATGATTTCATGAATTTTTCGTTCTTTTATTACACCGCAAACCTTAAAATTCTTGATTCATGCGGAGTAATTAGAAAATTATAACGTTGATCAACGAACTTGGAATGTTTATAAGAACACGCGAAACTCGGAATCAGATCGAATCGCGTTAAAATCGTTTTTTCTTACTATTCCCTCGATGAAGCCATGAGTGCAAAAAAAAGAAGAGGAATAATAAACGAATTCAAAATGCAAAAGATTCTAGGTGCAACGAAAGCTAGTGCAAAAGAATCCAAGTTTGTAGTGTCAGAATATTCTACGTGAGTGATGATGAATAATTTATCTGAGACATTTGCACACATAGATGAATTGGCCTGAAGGTCGAAGTCTTACTTGTTGACTGAAAAAAGCGAATTTTTCAATATTCGTGTAACAAGGTAACATGAAATTTCTACTCATAGACAAGATGTTGTATATTGTTATGAAACTGATGTGAAACTGAGGCTCCAAAACTTCAAACTTTGAAACGATCGCTTTTGTTGACGTAAGTTTCAATTGCGTAGTAGTAGCTTTTTTCAGACAAAAATGGGTCATTTTCACGCCAATTCGAAAATTATACTGCGTACCGCTGAAATTCTTTTTGCATCTGAAATCGTTGTATATCAAAAACTACTGAAATGTGAAACTGAAAAAAATTTCGATTCTCCATTAAAAAATGATCCATCGTCCCTTCCTTCGCCTCTTTGCTCATCTGAAGAATTTTCACAGCAGACCTAATAAGCCATGCCCCCTCGAATCGCGGGAAAACTCGGTGAAATCGAGTCCCGGGGCGAAATGACATGGAAATGTCAGGATTGGTCGTTACTCGCGTTGCGTAACTGGACGTTACGTTCGATTAGATTTCCCATTGTTCCCGCTTTTTACCCGTGGCGGAGTCATATTAGTAGGTTTATCGTTACAAACGAGTTGCTGCGAGTGACGCGGCGCTATAAACTCACTGGTTCTGTCAGGCTTCGAATGAAATATTCAAGGATTGTGGAGCCGTGGCCGAGGAATGGCTTTATGATTATCGTCGTAAAGCAGTTGAGGTGATTTCGCCGAGACCAAAGGCGACGCGCGCGTTCTCGCGTAAAATACGATGTCACTGGACAAAGAAAGCTTCAGTTGATCAGGTCGCTTCCCCGTGGGACACTGACCTCAAGAAAACACGAGGGAATTCTGGAAAATCGATAAAAAAAAAGCAATTTCATGAAAATTATAACCAGTTCCCAAACTAACCTATAACTTCAATAGCTTTCTGACATCGCGTCAATCCCCTTCCCCGTTTCCTTCTCTTGGAATTGTTCTAAAATGTCTTGAAACGAACGAGCAAATGAGATAATTGAGTAATTTTCTTCCGTAAGGGTCTTGAAGTGCGAAAGGCATTATTTCGCAATGCGAATGCCAGGCTGATACCAGAGTATTTATATTATGACTGGTCGCGATTGCATGCAAATGGAATCGGAATAGTGATAGATTATTATTATTATTATTATTATTATTATTATTATTATTATTATTATTATTATTATTGTCAAACGTACAAGGTCAACTAGATAGAAAAAGAGAAACAAGTCTCGACCCCACGGGCCCCAGTACTTGAGGATAACATTGTGATCCGGAAGAGGAAATTTAAGAGTCAGACGAAAGAGATGAGCCATTTTATTAGCATCTTCGTGATCGGAATTTCTAACTAACAATGCCGATTTATCAGTATTTATTACATATTCTTTTGTCTACTATATTTCAAGTCAGGATAATGTGATGCGACGGAAATGGATGTAACGGATGTAGCATCAAATGCGCCCACATCAAAAGCGCACAAGCAGAAATGATCGAAAGCGCGCATGGTCCATTTAAGCAGCAAAAGAAGATTATGTACGGAAGCAAAGGGAAAGATATGCTCAGTCTGACAAGTCCTCTGATCTGAGAATGGCTTTTTTGAAGAGTACTGCAGCCCACTGCTAACCGGCAATTGTGGCATGTATGCGTAACAATTCAATCAAAAATACCATTGGAGATACAATAATTATGTTTTTCAGGATCAGCGAGGACAACATTTTGTTTCATCAAAGAAATCATAACGAGAATGAAAATTCCCAAATTCAACTGATGATCATTATTATTAATAATTAATTGCACTTTGTGATGTTTGTTGAGTCCGAAAAGTCGGCAGATTGCAGGATATATGTTTTGAGAAAGATCGCAGGTCACTGCCAACCAGCAATTTCGGTATCTGTGTTTTATTAAATGTAAAAATGCAATAAAATATGCTGTCATTGCATCTTTCAGGAGCAGTAATGACAAAAACTAGTTTATTTGAGCAAAGACGAGGAGGAGGCTAAATATTGATACTTAATGTCAGACCCTTGCTGTATATCTATTTATCATCGTAATGACTCTATCTTTTCGCAAGACTTATTTTTGCTTTTGCAAATAGATTGCTGTTATCGTCGTAATAGTTGTTCGAATCATTGGAGCAAATCATTGTTGTGCGATTGTAATTTTTTTTATCCACGGCGAATATGTATAATGTTATATTCCCAAAATGGATAAGCTCTGCGAGATTGTAAATCGCTTGATGATCTCATGTACACATTGTTGGATTATCATATTTCACTATGTATTCTATTTTACTTTATCTTTCCAAGTTATTCCGTCATTTACCTAGTTACAATTCATGGTATTCTTGACAAGATCAAGATTGTTGTGTTTGAAAACTCTGAAGGACTTCATGATGCGTAAAATTGAATGAATATACTATTATCAGTTTCAAGATAGATGTTGAGGCTTTATCTATTGCGTCGTTGGGACGATATAAAAACTCGCGTTTCGATAATCAACGTGCGCCAGTCAGA
This sequence comes from Platygaster robiniae, assembly GCA_028476575.1. Taxonomy (NCBI): domain Eukaryota; kingdom Metazoa; phylum Arthropoda; class Insecta; order Hymenoptera; family Platygastridae; genus Platygaster; species Platygaster robiniae. The sequence continues at coordinate 1,165,637 of CM052024.1, forward strand.
CACATACTCTGAGATACTCCGAAAGAATTGTCCGTAGTCGAAAAGTTTTTTTGTAGTCAGTATACTGCAACACCCAAAAAGGAGTCTTGGTAAATACATTCATTTTATTGAATCGGTTGGAATAATTTTATTAGACTGGTTGGAATGTAACACCGTTTTTGGAAAAGCTAGTGCGTGCCATGAAAATGATGTTATATGTAATTATTTGTACCTATCACTGCAAACTGGCAATATTGCTATGGTAAAATAAACCGATCTGGGTGAAAAATGAAATTTTCCCATGCGCGCTAACGATCACTTTGTAATGTGCGCTTTTGATACGGGAATTTTGCCGAGTCACGAAATGTTGTGCGCTTTCGACGATCTCCGTGTAACGGAAGTTGCTTTTTTCTTTTTTTCTTTTTTCTTTTTCCTATTACATTTTAAATTCCTTTCCTAATTGTCTCTCTGATTCTCCGACATTCCCATGTCGGTCGAAATCGAAACATTGAATTTCACGAAGCCCAACTTGTCGTCACTCGCAATTATTCACGCCGGGGGATAAAATTTGGGCACGTCGAAAACGAGCATTCTTTGGTTCCACGCCAAAGAATGCGAGGTTCGCGAAACTCGCTCCACGCGCCGACTTGGGAAAGGCCGTGAAGCATCGTTGAAAATAATTTCTCTGCAAACGGGAAGTCGATTCGCCAAGTCCTTCGTTTATTGCCGAAGGGACGATGGGCTAGCCAAAAAAGGATGAAACTTTTCGAAGCACCGAACGAGTTGACAGGGTCGTTGGCCCTTGCGCCGAAATGAATAATTCCACTCGACTTGGAATAATCTGTCATTCGACGCACATTTTAAGCTGAGTCGAAATCTTGAAAAAGGAAGGCTTGAGTCGAATGAGAGCTGGTTTCCTTTTCCCCTATGGGGTTTCACAAGTGCTTGGGACGGCGCCGAGTGCCTGGATAAAGATAGCGGAAACTATTATTAGAGTTATATCGCGGCAGGAAGCCCTGCCCTTCGCGGCCTTCTCCTTGACTCGAGCTCTTCCCATTTTCCCCCATCCTTTTTATTGGGCCTTTTCATTTTATTTCCCTCCGACCTTCTATTTTCTCATCCACGCGCAGCACGCCTCGATGTCCTGCCTGATCAAGAATCTCTCGGCTTTTCTCTCTTCTGCCTCGCCAGAGCTCGGACGCGAGCGTTATTTCAACGCAGATGTATCGACTGTTCTCCTCACTTTTTCATGCCATTCGAGAACTTTGTTCCGTCATTTTTAAGTTATTTCATCGAGTCGTTGCGGTTCCAGAGATCACACGCGATAGCGATGAGTCGATTTTACGTGATTGGAAAGAAATAAAAGTCTGAATTCTCGATCTTCACAAATATATGAACAGAAAAATTCTCGTCACCGCGGAAATTCATGATTCCAAGGAAACGTTGCCACTCTGTAGACAATTATTAATGATACATACGACTCTGGGCGAGCGGCGCTTTTTTTATCCCCGATTGATCGGATTATGGATCGTTCGCGAGCGGCTCTTACAGGTATACCAGATCTTGTTATCGCACTCGAGACTTTTCCGTTTTCCAATGTAATAGAGTGTTACTTTCAATTACGTTAAAATGCGACATAACGTGGCGCAGTTAATGCCTCTTATAAGGTCGTTTCAGCGGGCATTTAATCATGTTCCACTCGCACTTTCATCGCGTTCGTTTTTCAACCTTCTTTTCATATTCACAATTCAAGGTTTCTTGTACATTATTGAGTGTCTTAGAAACAATGCACTCCAGATAAACAATGTGATAGTGATCAACCAGATTACTTTTTTCTCGCAGTCTTAAGTTACAAAATCATTGAATACACCTTCCATTGAATAGTTTTTTATTTCCTTAGAATTTCGTATTGGGTTATTTGTCGGTGTTTCCGAAATTCGACATGATGCAGTGTTTTCTTTTTGAAAGAGAAGATTGGATTTAGAAAATATTCATTTTCTTGTCAGGTTTCAATGAGTTCCATCCACCGCTGCACTGTCGTGAAATTTTTTGTCATTTCGCAGGGTTTCGTGAAGGATAACGTAATTGTTGCGCAATTGAATCAATCTGTGCCACAAACGTATTATTTCGATGTCTTCGTTCATTTTCATTCCGATTTTTGAGACCTATAAGAATTTTAGTCAAATAATATGATATTTTCATACTGGAAGCAGTTTATCTCAAACGGTCATTCTTTTTGCTTGAATTTTAGTTGTTCCATCATAGAAGGTTCTTGATGTTTCGGTTAAAAACTCGATTGTCCCTAATTATCACACGTTATTATTTCTTCAAAATTTAATTACTCAGCCACATACCATCTGATTACTTTTTATATACTTTTTCCTCAAATTGGATCATTGAAATTCATTTTTAAACACAAATTTCTAGTTTTTGTAATCCTACGTGAAAATAAAAAAAAAACTTATCCCGAATATTTGGACATTGCGTTTGTCTAATTTCTGCAATTTCTACGCCAGTTGGTTAACAAAATAACATTCAGCATTGATCTCTATTATACGAAGTTCGTTGTTTTGGAATAACGATTTTTGAAGCCAGAGTACTGTTTTCGTTCCTTTTTTTTTCTTCTATAATTTTGTAATAAAAGGTTTCACCTGACAATGCAATCACAAGTTATGTATCATAGTTATCAATAAAGAAACGTAGATAATTTTCAAGTCCATCGAATTTTTTACATATTCGAAAATGAAATGATTCTTGGGAAATCGATTCAATGAAGGTTTTATTTATTGACGTTGAGGTTTCGTTTATCGTTGTTGCGAGATCATCAAGGGTAAACTGAATTGTTTCAGTGCAATATGGCAATAACGCCCACGTAGATGATTATTGAATTGTCGCGAGAGAGATTTCTTGGGATTATTAATTTGTTCGCGGGGGCGATTTTGCGTTGCGAAATTGCGGTTTACAGATGATAATTCAGGATTTTCGAAAGTGCGTTTTCGAAAGATTCACAATTTCGTGCGATGAATCGACAAGCGAATAACTCGTAAATCCTTCGTTTGGAATATCGTGATTCTTTCCTAGTAATTTTTCATCAGAAATTGTATTTCGAGTGTGAATTCTTAACTTTTTTTGGTCCGTATTTTTCACAAGTGGAAGCTATAGTCAGTTGATCGATTTTTTTAAAAATCGTTATTATTTTCGGAAGTTTGCATAATTGTGAAATTGATTATTCAAGAAACTTAGTCCTGAAATTCGAAAATGAAATATTCCTTTTTTTTAACAACTCGATATTGGATAATGCAAAATTTTCTATTCACCTGTTCTAAATTGCGTTGAAAATTCGTTCGGAAACACTTTAGAGCGAAAAAGAGCTCGTAGGCCCAGCAATCGATGGTTTCGGTTATTCTGATAGCTTTCGATAATTGGGCAGGCATTTTCGGTGTTTTGATCGCCAAAGCTTGCAACCATCTTTTCAACTGGGGATGAATTAATTTTGAAAGAAAATAATTTCAACAGTCAAACTCACCATTCAACATTTCTAAGTAATGGTATTACTTCGATAATGATTCATAATATATTTGTTCAGAAAAGTCTCACAAGGAATAATTTATGTATGAAGACAATAATAATATTGTTCAATTTTCCATTCAAGTTCAATGCCTCTGTTAAATTGAAAAGAAAAATTTATGACATAAATAATACCAAAAAATTTCCGATAATACTTGCGAAAAATTGAAGGAACATTACTCTCACATTGCGGATTGCTACAAAAAGTATTTTCATTTTCACATTTTTATAGTTCATTATTTCTCTAATCGAATTCTTTTATTTATGACTTTTCATAACATTGTGGAAATATTAGACGTTCATGTAGATTGTATTGTATAAATATTATTTTCATATCGTTCACTTCTCTTTTTAATTTTATGCAGCTACTCACGATTGCAGTATCAGAAATGAGTTGAATAGCTGCTGGTCTAACTACAGCAATAAAATTGCTGATTGCTGAATTTTCAGTGTTTTCCGCATTTGAGGCGACAGAGTGGGCAGAATCGTTCTGACTCACAGTTGAATCGCAAACAGCATTGTTTCTAAAGCGACTAAAATAAAAATCATTAGTTTTTCCATGATTCAAGTATAATGAAAATAACAAATTAATACCATCCGATTTGCCGGATTTTGTATTTTTTATGTACTTTTCCACGAAAGAAAATTGTGTATCAATTTTCAAGCAGAACATAAAAATACTAAATTCTAGCAAACGATCCAGAGATCATTATTTTGCGATAATTACTTAAACTTTAACTTAGAAGCTATGTAATGCAAAAATTTTTATGTAAAAATGAGAAACCAATGATTTTCAAATTGTCAAATTCTACTCTATTCAAAGAGTCATAAATATATTACTAAATATCAACTTTTAGCTTCTGCACAATTTCAAATTAGAACGAAAAAAAGTTGATTGTTAATGCAGCTGTTCAATAAAAATCCAAAAAAACACTAATTTCTCTTTAAATACAAATCATTTACTAAATTAGAGAACTTTACAAATAAAATGAATCTTATTGAAATCGTTCAAAATTTTTTTACTGTTTTGTAAACAAATTATTTTCCTTACCCATACGAAAACAAGGAAACTAGTTTTCCCACAACGTACCAAGATGGCACAATAATCAAAGAATTTGTGCATTTGAAAATATTTTTGGCTAAAAATGTTATCAATTTTCCCAGTGGCCTTGATTTCAGCCGCAAACTACTATTACTGCGTATTTTTGTACGGCTTCGTTTTTTATACACTCCACGTTCAGAGCGATCTGCGTTATATTTTGTTGGTGAGGCGATTTTCGAGGATTCTGTAAACAGCAAAAAATTGTCATTTTTCCCCATGCAACTAAACGAAAAGACTGATAAATAACAAATAAATCGTACATTAATCTAAATGATAACATTATGAAAATAATTGGGAAAATGAAAAATTTTGTAATATTGACCAAACAATTTTTGGAAGTATTAAAAAAGAATGAAATGATCATTTTTTCATTGTTTGGAAAAAAGAGTTTTATATTTTGTTGTTTATCTTTAAAATTTTTGGAATTTAGTATAGAGCATTTTTAAAATGAATCCACGAAATCAATGAAGAAAAATTTGATCCACTACATTTAGTTGGATAGGATATTTTTGTGATCGTACAAATATCTGAGAAATAGAATTTCGTTCAATCGTATCATCAAAATGCCATAATATTTCAACGTCTAGAGCTCATTAACAAATAATTTATTATCGAATATTGTGTACCATTTAGTGGATTATTTTCTGCAATAGAATCTTTTATTACAGTTGACGATAGTGTGGAGTGCGATCTTTTTTTACTGTTTTTGTTTTTTATGGAAGCTGGCATAAAACTGTCGATGACATTGTTCAGATCTTGAATTTTTTTGGGAAAAGTATCCAAACATCGGAATGCCTGAGAAATAAACAATTGGAATATAAAATATGCTCCGAAAGCTAGCCGGCAAATAAAAAGTATAGTTCTCATGAAATTATCACTATGTACAAAAATATATTTCAAAAAATACATGTTCAAACAAATGCTTATTTTAAAGGCCTCTTATGATAAACATTTCAATTGAAAATGCTTAATTTGCTGTTAGATTATTGAAAAATTCGATTGTTCTAGTTTATTTACACATTTTCGTAATTTTCCGTGGCTGTAAATTTTACATGAATAAAATCGTAGAACATATAATTTTTTCTGAAAATATAAATTCGTTTGTTTGAAAAATTTCCTACCTCGTTTTCAAGGCTTTCGGAACATGATTTTTTCAACTCCGTGTCAGAGCCCATAATCGTGTTAAATTTCGATTCAGACCACGTTTCCAAACTGTTTACGTGAATTTCGAATTTTTCCCATGTTGGTGACGCGGAATCCAAATCAAAGAAAACACATCTTTTGACGTTTGTATTTTCGAAACAGTCGAAAATCTGGCGTGAATGTAGTGTATTGAAAAATGTACCTGTTGATTGCTATTGACTTTTGTATAAATGGTTTAAAATAGTCATAAATGGATGAACAAAGGAACAAAGTAATTCTTGAACATTTTACGATCATTCAGAAATCGTAATTTATTAAAATTCTAAATAGTTTTACGGTTAAAACTTTTGATATAATGAATTGCCCAAACTTAAATTTTATGTTCCAATTTTGAGTCTGCTTATTTTAGAAAAAAACATGTGCATGAAGTTCCAAACGTTTAAAATTAAACGAAAAATGAAGAAATACAAGTATTTGATAAAAAAAATTTTCTTTTTGCTTTCAAGGATATTTCGGTTAAAACAACTAACTTTATGCTCACTAAAAAAATATTTGACATAATCCTGCCCATGAGAAAAATTAAAATTTCATTCAATTTCTCTTTTCGTCTAATTTTAAACGTTTGGAACTTCAGGTGCATGAAAAAATCTATCTTCAGAAGACAAAACCTATTGACTTTACTTATCCAACGTGTACGTACATTTTTCTATACTCAAATATGTTTAATTTCATACTATTTCTTTCTAATATATAAATTTGGGATGCACTGCAGTTTCTAAAAATCCTCAATTACCTACGAGGTATCTGGCACGAGTTGAATTACTTGGACATGAAAAAAACCACAGCTGAGCCCTGATTTTCCCTGCAGCATTTTTCATTTTTTCAATCAAGTAGCGTTAATTCCGGGGGCGGTAGAATTTGATACGAAAATGAGCACAGCGTTAAACAAACATCCCGGGGCCTTCTTTTGGCTCGCGAAAAAAAAGGCAGAAGCCCCGGGGTCCCAACTTCCACGGCAGTCGACGCAAAAAACATGATTGAAAACCATGTATCTCATCCTGAAAGATTCAAATTTATTCAGATATTACTACTGATACGATCCAGATAGTTAATTTATGAAAAAAAAAATAAAATATGTGTAGTGAATCGAGGAATTAGTTTCATTGTTCAATGAATTGTTGTAATCGTAGAGTTTAACACAGGGATTGTGAACTCGATTTCGAGACGAAACTCTCTTTCGAGCAAGGTCACCTCGTTAATCTACACTGCCCACGCTTATCTGATATGTTTGTTTTTTTTTACGAATATTCGATTTACTGCCTCGGAGTGACAGAGCGAAAATGCGCGATTTCAAGTCCTCGAATAAAGGATTTTTCAGCCTCGAATGAGATGAAATTCGCGAGAGATTGTTCGACTGAACTTTGTAAGAGACCCATAAAAAAAATGGGTGGGTGTGAACTGACAGTTTTATATTACTTTTTTGACGGATTTATTACATATTCTTGCACTATCAATGTGGCAATGTTAGGTTCAAAGGAGTATAATTTATATTCAATTTTCAACAATTTGCATACAGGAATAACGAATTGATGATTATCATTTTTATTTAGCAGGCTGCAAATTCCAAGACTTAAGTTCCCCTGCCACTTTTTCATTGGATTCCAATTGGAAAAAAATCGAATTCTGCTGATCAGAAAATTTTTTTTTTCTGTTCAAAAAGGTTCCATTGACATTGAAGTTTTTGTAGTTTCACGTTATTTTGAAGAATATGAACTATTTTTCTCTGTTTCCAAACTTATTTTATATATTTGAAATTTTCCGAATTTCGTAAGATAAATGACACAGTTTGAAAATTTTCTCGTTATTTTGTTTTTAATTATTTCCGAAAAATTTAAATTACCATTGAAATTTTCGAAACGATCGACCATTTTCGTAGATAAAACTTTTTCGGATTTTCAAAAAATCAAAAAAATTACATAAATATCCAAGTTATACGTATTTTACCAAATATTTCATTTTCTACTATATTCATTATCATTCTTCGCAACCTTAAATACTTCTCGAATTTTTTATTGAACATTTTTGATGATCATTGCTATTTGAATGAACAATTTTTGGTTTTTATTGATTTCCCGAAATTCTGTATTTGTAGCACAATGTTCAAAATTATTATAGATTAAAATAAATTACGAAAGAAATTGTGAAAATCTTTTTCAACCTGAAAAATTAACGAGCATTTTTTCAAAATTCTACAAATTTCTCGAATGGGATGAAATATTTTTTGCTTTTCGAAAATTCGAAGAATATTACCTCATTTCTGAAATTTTACGTATTATACCTGATTTTCCAATTTACACTCAATTATTTACATTTCCTGTAATATTAGAAATTCCTCCATTTTTTTTAATAGTTTTGACAATCCGTGCGACTTTGAATGATTCATCTTTTTATAAGATTTTCCAAGTTTCTCAATTCTTATCAAAATCTCAAAAATTATCGATTTTCTATGTTAAATAGAACAATTTTTTACACATAAAATTTTTAAGAATGTAACACAAATTCTGCAGTATAACAAAATCTAGGTAATCTTTCTGAACTTAAAAAATGTAGAAACATTTTCTGAAATTTGACAATTATCTCGAATTCTTCACAAGTATTGACGATGTTCGAAATGTTCAATGTTTTTCAATTTTCCGAAATTTTCAACATTTCTAGATTTATAATTAAACGTTTTAAATTAATTGCAATCTTCCTTTACGAATAAAAAATTTCAATAACTTCCCCTCAAATTCCAAACATTTCCAACTTTTTTAACTTATTGACTATTCTTGGATGTACAAAAAACATTTATTTTGTAAACTTTCAAAAATTCAAAATTCAAATAGCTACCTGAAAGTAACTCACCAACTTTTGTTTTCAACATTCACAATGAATTTGAAAAACTCAAATTCCTGGACATCATGACATAAAATTTGGAATTTAATCATTATAAACAGGTTGACAGATACTGCGTTTATCGCTCTTAATGAGGGAGACTTTCTCTTTTTATCGTTCCGGGGACGCGAGGCAATATTTATCATCCGATCACTGCGATTGCAAGTCGCGTATACATAGATCGTTGCTCATTGACAGAATTGACATTGGCGCCATTTTAGATGATTTATATACGTGGAATTGGCGACATTGTTCTTTATTGGCAATAATGGGGTTCGCGGAGAACTTTTAATTATCTATTCTGAGAGTGTTGAAGATTTCATTTATAATCATACAGTAAATTAATAAACATGGCATCAAGGAAATGAAATAATTATTTATTTTCAAAATTCGTCATGTCAAATGAAGCTCGAATTTCAACGGAGCAAATGATCATGATTTACTCTGTTGAAAAAATAGTAATCTTCGCATTTAATAATGAAGAATGAAAATATCCTTATTTGTTAGCTTTTGGTTTCCCTACCTTCCCCACTTTTTCAATTTTCCGTATTTCAAACTTGAGAAAATTGCGATTTACTTTTATTTTCGAGCTCGGGCAATCAAGTTAATGCTTGGAGCTTTATTGTACTCGGAAAAATAGCTCGGCCGGCCGCGGCTTTGTTAATGCCGAAGCGATAAAATATGATTTGTAAGCCTCATTATTATCAGAAATTACGAAAGTGAAATGAGCGTTACCTCAGATTGCAGCGCTCTATAAAAAACATATAATGCATGGTGTAATGATGTTTTCTTTCACGTCCTAAACCATAATATCAGTTTCTCGAAAAACCATTTTCTTCTGCCAATTAATTCGAATGACTGCTTGATTCTCAGTCAGAAAAACTTTACGCAATGTATGTTCGACGTTTCATTTGTTGAATGATTGAATGAGCCAGAGTTCAGAAGTTACGAAAACAGTTTTACGAAAAAACTGCCATTCATGATACTTATTGTTCAGCTTTGCTTTTGTTTCTGGACTTGTAAAAATGAGAAGTGGTGGCAGGAGATGTAAGGATAGTGAGTTGCTTTATCCAACTGGAAAATTTGAGATTGTTAGAAAACACAGAAATAATCACAAATATGGGCTACACTGAATGGACAACAAAATTTTTGAAATCATCGACATTTCTTTATCGAAAAAAAAAAACTACAGAAACATCACAGTTTCTGTAGTTTTAGAAAATTTTTGAAATTTTTGGTTACTTAAAATAATGATGAACGTTTTCTGAAATTCGATAAATTTTTTTTGGATGTATCGACACACTTCTGAATTTTCAACTTTTTATATTTTAAGAAATGCCTATTTAAAAATTTAAACATAACACGAGCAGTATAAAACGTTCTGAAAATTTGGAATTTGCCGAATGGATTAGGATTTTTTGTGGATTTTCTCATACTACTCAAGTTTCTCGAATAAAAAAATTTTTTATTTTCTTTAAAAGTGATAAATATTTTCCAAAATTCTGCAAATTTTTCGAATTTATTCAGAGTATCAAGAATCTACTGAATGTTCCACGTTTTGAAAATGCCCATCATATTTTTAACTTGAAACATTATACGAACTGTAAAAAAATTCTATACACTTCTAATGTGTCCAAGACATTAAGATTTTTCAAGAATTTCTTATACTTGTTAAATTTTTCAGATTTTGAAGAAAAAATGTTAAAAATCATTCTTATCATCATTGGATTCTGATGATAAAAGTGATCTACAAAATTCATTCACATTTTCTGAAAATACACACATTTTTGAAATCACATGGACTTTTTGACAAATTTCAACAACTTGAATGTTTTTAAATTCTTCAAAATTTTTTGAATTGTAAACGTACTACGAACCATCCAAAGCTTTTCCAATTTTATATAGTTTGTGGAACTCAAAAATTTTTTCTTGTGAATATAAAGAAAATATGATTTTTTATGATTTATTTCAAGAATGAAAAAACATTGTCATATGAACATCTTGAAGAAATGTTATTATTTATAAAATCCACAAAAGCTATGAACATTTTATAGAATTTCACTAATTTTTCGAATATTTTCAAATTATTTACTTGTTCCGAAATTTCAGGTGTTTTTCATTTTTTTAACATTTTTAGAATTTCAAGCATTGTAGAAACTACTTATTAGTTAAATTTCATAAAAAATGTCCAAATTATGAAGATATTTTGTGATTTATAGAAACAATCTATGTTTCTCATGTTTGATTGAAATATAAAATACGTGTTTTGAAGAAAAATGAAGATTCACATTATTTACAAAATTAATGAGCATGTAATACATTTCACAGTTTTTCTGAATTTTTTTTTCAAATTATTAACAGTATCGAAAAATTGCAGTGTTGTGTAATTTTTTGAATTCACCTACGAGGTACCAACTATTCAAAATTTTCCATTTCATGGAAACTCGTTCAACTCAAATATATTTCGTCAACTTGAATAATTTTCGAGTTTTTAACATTTTTTAGGTCAAAATACGTATTCATGTATATTTTTGGAAAGTATGTACATGAACGAAATAATACGATGCAAAATATAAATATATCTGGAATTCCCTATTTTTAGAATTTTTTTTCAAATAATAGACGGTCTTTGGAATTTTTTTGTTTGTAACTCTTCAAAATACTCGAAATTTCGAACATTACACCAGCTATGAAATACGCACCAAATTCCAATTTAAAATCGTCGAACTTGTTATAATTTCTCGTAATTTTCTAATATTCTATTACACTTTCAATTTTTTAAATTTTCATTGAATTCTCAGCGAATTGAAAACCTACTCGAAATTTTCTAAATTCATTAAAAATTTGTTAAACCTTAAAACATCCTATTTATATTTTGCATACTTTCCAAGATTGAAAAACAAAAATATACAATATCATCGCGCATTTTTCGAATTTTTAATTCATCTATTTTTATCCTCCGACAACCGTCGAAGGCCCAAAAATCATGAATCAAACTTGAGCTCGAAAAAAATGGAAAAAGCCTGATTGAAAAATGAAGCGCGTTATTTCACGTGAGAATGAGAATGCGCGATAAGATTATGTTTGATTAATGAGCGTTGCCGCTTCTGAACTTAACGAGTGCTTGTGACCGATAATTTATGACCGTTCACATAATAATGCGCTAATGATCGCTGTAACGAGTATTACGTTTCGTGATTGAGTCTTATCGATGATACAATAGAATCGTTAGTCAGTGCGGAGAAAGTCGGTTATGTATGGAAAGTGTGAATTAATTCCCTGTTTCGCGCCTTGTTAAAAGGATAGTACACCCCTACTAATTAGAAATCCTATGTACTCGAAACGTTTTTTAAACAGTTGAAGGAACGAGAGTCCAATAATTCTTTCATCAGATGCATTGTATCGAAATTCACACCAAAAATCTATCAATTTATCAATGATTTTTTGTCTTTCGTTATTTTCATCACTTTTTTTTCTTATGAATTCTATTGTGTTATGAAGAACGCGCAACTTTTCTATTTCTGCACCATACTGATATCTGCTTTGGAAAAATTCGCTAGCTTGAAAAGTTATAAACAAAAAAATATCGAATAAAAACGCTGAAACGATTATTTATGTAACACAAAATATCAGAATTTGACATTCACATGGAAATTCGTATGTTCGAAACCAAACGAATTGAAATGAAATCCAAACTTCAAAGTAGAGAATTGCATGTTGCGTACACAAAATTTTTCTGCAGTACCCGGCAATTTCAAACATCGCCAACTTGTAATGACATTTCAGTAATGGAATCATACATGGAACTCTTACCTCGAGTCTTACGAAATTAGGGTTCCGGGAAGCGAAACGAAAGTAATTTCTCGGCGTAATGGAGGTGACCCTCGCGGATAAGGAAAAAAGAGGAAAGTTTCGTTTTAGAAATTTCAAGTTGACAAATCCTCATTCCGAATTGTGGTCAACCGCTAATGAACAATCAAGCGTGTACGCTATATTTTAGCGAAATGAATGCGTTTCGTGTGCAATTCACATCGTTTTTTTACAGATTTGGAAACTGACTACTCAACGTTTTCCTGAAATTGAGTTGTCCAAGTGATTTTTTTTCGTTTCCCATTTTCGAGGTTTTCCATTACATATTTTCCCTCAAAAACTAGTAGCTTTACATTTCTCATTTTAATTGATTGGAGTTGTCATTTTACGAAAAATATTATGTTATCGTAATAAACAAAATAGTATCATCATATCAATGATTATTATCATTACAAAAAAGTAATGAGGCTTAGGATATGAAAATATATAACAAAATACTATCAGGAAGCAAATTTACAATGATTTAGAAATTTTTTGAATGTATGATATTGTGCTTTGAATCTGTACGATTGACAAAGAAAAAATAAATAAATCAAGTATAATGAGTATTCATATGAAAATACTTTGAAATCACTATAAAATGAGAGAAATGAAAGAAACGTAAATTATACTTGCCTACAAAATATAAAAATAGATCATAATAAATTATATAATTCCTTCAAATTCTCTCATTGTTTAATGCAAAAATTTATTCAGTTATGTGATTTTGAAAAGTTGACTCGGTAAACTCAATTTCGAAAAATTTATTTCAAGAAAATGGTCTTTTAGAACTTAAGATTCTGGAAAATAAACGAAAATCGTTTGAGGAATCAAAGAATAAGATTTCAATCTCAATGCTCAAAAAATGAAACCAACAAAATTTTTTTCGTTCGAAAAATCCAAAAACTTGAACGCTTCTGTGACGAGCGAGCTTTTGCTCGCTCAATCAACCATCGTTTTCCCAAAAGAAGAATAATATTTCAATGAAAGAAATTTTCGTTCCGAAGGAAGTTGTTCTCACAAACATTAAACGCGCAGCGATAACTAATCTAGTTACAATGACACCGACGATTAACAAGCAACTTTTGGACAGAGACGAGGCTATGACTAGTCTCGTTTAACTGATAGGTGTAAACGAGTAAAAGAACGTTCTGTGATAACAACTTGTTTTTCGAAAGAAAAGAATTTCAATTCAATTTTTTTTTTCTTCTTGAACGATAAAATTATCTCTCGACAGCTGATGTAAACGGCCGAAACGGAAGACGAAATTACCACCGCCTTTTTCTTTATCCAAATTTCCCCGCATTCGAAATAGTATATAAGCCGATGAATTTTGTTGAATTTCGGAGTTGTTCCAACGTTAAACGTTCCCAAAAACTCTCTAGAGTCCAAAAGAACGTCCAGAACAAGGAACTCTCCCCGATGGGTCCAATAAAGGTCCGACCTGACGACGACCTTTCAAACCCCACCAATACCTGCCAAGTGCTTTCCGATGAGAAAACCGGAGTTGTACTCCAGGTCCAAAAATCGATCATCACGAAGGCTCATAACATTCGCAATTATTTTATTTAAATTAAAAATTAAAATCAGCATTAGCGTATCGAATATTGTATGGCCGATGATTCGAGCGAAAGGGATTATTTATCCCTTTTGAGCTTTAGTTTCCAAGGCAACTCGTTTCAAGGCATTCAATATTGTTTGATTATTTTACCTAAGGAATGTTGAAAATCAGCACCAAAGTGACGTTGGAATAAATAAATAAAGAATATAGAATGATACAGAAATAAAGCCATGAAATAAGCACAGAATTAATAGTATGAAGTCAAAATAATACGAAACAATAACGAATATTGATAAATATAAATGCGATCATTGACAAGATGTTAAATATGGATAATGACAATTGCGAATATCAAAGAATACAAGTAAATAAAAATAAATATGGCGAAATAGAACCTGTCAGAAAGTAATATGGAATAAGATAACGAAGCCAATGAGATAATATTCGGGTTATAAATAAGGAATATACTTACGATACAAAAGGAAGTTGTTGATGTCGTTTCAGCAAATATTAAAAGCAATGCCAGAGCCACAAATTTAATGAGGTTCGGCTAAGCCATGTTTTGTAAGGTATTATAATGAGATTCAACTAAGCGATATTTTATAATGTATTGCATCACATGCTTTTATTTCTTAAAATAAAAGTCATTTTAGATGACATTTTTTCAATTACGATTGTTTTCAATTTATCCGCAAGCAACACCCTTTCATCCTTAAGAACGGTCCGAGGGTCCACTTGGGCAGAGTTTCCATTTCGGGTCCTTCTCTGGACAAGTGAGCCTAAGTTTAGCCAGCGATAAGAAGAAGACAAGAAGCAGGACAACGCGGGTCTCGGTCAAATACATCAACAGCGTTGGTTGATGGAAGCTCGCTCGTTGCGCTTCCTTTTTCATTTGCGAAATAAGAAAAAACTGAAAATTTCCTTTTGAAATTCTCAATTTTGAACATTCCCGAAAAATGAAAAATCAAACTGGTTTTACATAAAATATTTCCCCTCAAACATTTTCCTCGTTTTTCCTTACCACTGTTTCAGAGCTCGCGTGTTAACCGCAATTTTCTTACAATAATTCGAAAGGGCATCTTTTCCAAAACTCGCGTTGAATCGACGATTCTTCGTGACCGATTCGTGTTTCCATTTCGCAAGTATTCATTACGATCTCAAAGGTTACAGGAAGATTTGAAATCGCGCATTTTTCGATCGTGCAATTAAATTAATTCGCCGTGAAGTGAAACGTCGAAACGCGATGCGTAACCAACAATTTCATCAATTGAAAAATTACTCCGCGAAGCAGCAGGTTTTCCAACCTTTTTTTTCATATCCAGTTTCCCAAGTTCTTTTGTTTCTTCGTTTTTTTTTCTATCTTCAGCCTCGAAACTCGTTACATGCGTAATAACTTCCTGATGTTCCCTCGAGATCCCTCATCAACTTGGTACAAAATGACGAATTGATGAAATGAGATTGATGAAGTGAAAAATAATGCTCGAAATAAAAGTTTGCAAGCTCCTTTTTTGCAGAAAAAGATTTCAATGACTATTTTATTGCACGTTTTCAGTTGGTTCCATTTACAATATCAATGATAATTATTTACTCGATGTTTTGCAATTTATCGCGTGTTCGTTCAAGGTCTTTCAATCTTTGGAAAAAAACATCAAACTCGATCATCAGTTTTTTGGCCTCCTCCATTATTTTTTCCATTTCCTCGGGGTGTTGATCCTCGCGGTGCAAAATTCTTAAAGATCGTTCTATGTTCAACTCCAAACATTTCTCCAAAGTTTTTATTTCCCCAATAATTTGTATCAATTTTTCCTCACTCGCTTGCGCTTCCTTTTTTTGATTATTCACCTTTTTCTCCTTCTTTTTTGCAGCAGCAATTTTCAGACAAACATCTTTGGGAAGTTGAGCAGGGCCTTGAAAGTTAATTTACAATAGCTGAAATTCACTCAAGAAACTTTGTCGAAATAATGTTCAAATAGTCACGTATTCGGGACAGTGATAAAAAAGTCGCGAAGCAATGAAATGGCTTTACTTGTTGATAACCAGGTATAAAAAGATAGAATATGCTTTTTTTTAAATCGTATTTTCACTGAGGAACGTTTGTTTATCAAGGATTTATTACCTTTGAAAAAATTGTAATGACGATTAAAAGGCATTGATTTGATAAAAGATCCTGCCATTTTTTATGTTAACTGTTGCACGAAACGTATGACTTGGATTCTAGACACGAACTAAACCAAAATCCAACTAAACCAACAATATGTTGAATACTGCTCATTTGAGTAAACTTGAAACAAATGATTCGATAGGATTGAAAAAAAATGGACAATGAAATACCATTCCTACAGCGCGTAAAAAGGAATGAGTAATGTCTTTCGAAAGACTATTGGAAATATGTATCATCGATTCACGTTCACTTAGTGTTCGATTAATGTTATATTGAACAATATTAGCATGATTCGATTTTTTCACAAGTTTGAGAACTAAAACTTTGAAAACATTTTTGACAGTTTTCGCAGAATGGTAAGACTATTGCAACGGTAGCAAGTGTTGAAATTATCACTAATTGCTATAACCTGTAAAAATAATCGAAAATGTCTACAAAAATGGCAAATAATAATTTTAGAAAACGAACAAATCTGGAAGAGTGAGATTGTAAAATTACGATAAACGCTGTAATTCGAAAATGACTGTGCATTTGGTTTTACAACAAGTTTGAATGTTTCAAAAGTTTTTTACTATTCATATTGTAAAAACTGTCAAAACTGTAATAAATTGAAATCAACTGTTAACTAATTAAAAATTTTTGTAAAAAAGTTAATTCGAGAATCTGGAAAACTAAAGTGAATCTAGAAAGACGAAATTAAAATTTTTGGTTTCATTTTATCCATGAATGCGCTGGATTATAAAATCAGCTTACAAAGCTTTATTATTGACTAACAGATTTAGCAGTTTCAAAAGTTTTCAACTTTTAGATCATTTACAAGAGTTTCGCAGCAAATAGAAATTTTGACATAGTAAATGAACTGCTGAAATTGTAAAAAATATAAAAGTAATGCGTGTTTATGTTATGTTGAAACTTTCTGCCAAAACAACTAATTTCGAAACTGTCGAAAAAAAATTCGAGCCTCGGTAAATTATTGAAAAAATTTCACAAATCGAATTCCATTATATACGAACATGAAGAAGCTGCTGAGAAACGCGGGATAATTCCGCATATCAGCAGGAACTATTCCGAAAAAAAGGAATATGTACCGATCGTTTGGTAAAAATTTCTTGCCGTAAGGCTGTATTCACATTCTCTCTCTACACTTTTTCTTGAATGCAACACGTATAAGCGTGCGTTAGCGTCGGTGTGCGCGCCGGGGAATTCTATTTATAGTCGCCGAAAAGTGCGTTTGTTTCTTTGCTTCCCTACGTAAACTTTCACTCAACTTCGCTAGGTGGCTGCATGAAATTTTTTCTCAATTGCGAATTATTGTGGAAATCCTTTGAATATGAGTGAAAACCATACGCAAGAAAAAGAATTGAGGAACATGACTGAACATTACCAATGAAGTATCAACACCGGAGTATCTCTTTTGATTCTGGCATCAATTTCTAGCATCAAAATTTCTACCGTTCCTTGCAGAAAGAATGTTTATAAAAATAAAATTTTTTATTCCGATAAGATTTTAAAGGTTCTAAATTACTAAAGATTTGCATAATGGAGTTTCATTATTCAAAATACAAAACCGCATCATTTAAAATCCTTCAAGGGCGAGAAATTCTTCTTTTACTTTGAAGTAAAAAGTATTCAAAGAATCGGACGGATCAGGTTTCGAAGCATGCAATTCTTGCCGAACGTTTGGTAATTTTTATCACTCCGGCAGTTCATTTTTACCGAACTTTTTAGCATTCTGTCTCAAACATGGAATTTCTCCCGCGTTTCTTAGCAGTTTGGTAATTTTTCGTGCGTTTTTGGTGAGATTTACTCTCGATTTTTCTCCGTGTATTAAAATGAACAATTTCGGACAATCCTTAAGTAAAGGATGTCATATCTATTCTAATAGCTGAATTTAACGCTAGGAACATGCATATCGTTCTGGTGATAATCCTTAGAATGGGCGTGTAATCCTTTTTTGAAGGATTGTCCAAAATTGTCCATCTTCATGGACTTACTCGTATTTTTCTCTGCGTGTGTGTATTTGTAAATTCGCAAAACTCAGTAATTTTATTGTTTCAAATTGAATCTGACTGCGGGACGGTAAATCGCTCCCAAGCACGAGCTGAGATGAACAATCGAATGCGAAAAGGAACTGAAACTAGATACTCGGGAGGATTGATAAGTCCGCGGCGTCTCGACGTTTTCCACGCTCGGGCGATGCGAGTTTTCCTTTGGGCCTCGCCGGAGGGACAAAGGTTACTCCGCAAACACAATACGGGCGCGAGTCAGATCCGCGATGCAGCTTCCCCGTGAATACAATAAATAAAAGTCCCATGACGCGCGAGATAACGAGCTTTGAAATCTTATATGTAGGTGTGCATTATGTTATGAGAATATCTCAGCGTAGAATGCGCACCTCACAATTAGATATTGCAAGCTACTTGATACGACGTTCTTGAACTCTCAACCTTCCAAAATACATCATGTACATACCAAAGTGTTTTGAATAATCTTGATTATCTTGTGTATGAGCTCGTAATCTCGAGTGTCTTCATGATCTGAGGGTAGATCATGAAGAACTGTGCTCTTCATCCGAGGATGATCCGTCACGGGTCATCATCGTCTTCCCTTTCGTCATCAACGACAAAAGCTTCTAGATTTGCAACTTTTTGGTGATTTGCGTGGCCTGAAACAGCGATACCTCGTTACGTAACAATGTCTTTCCGGATTCTTCTGGGACTTGAGGCCCCAGTCGAAGAGTTTATGCGAGCACGAAGCAACAAAGGCCTGCCTAGTCATTTACCCTAATGTCACATTGTTCCCGGGCGCGATCCGGAGGAAACACACCCACGACCGACGATCATTCCTCGGGACCTTGGCGATTATTATAAAGCGATTTTCCTTTCTATCGCGGCTCGTTCGGTGCGCCATTGTTGCGTGTTACCGCAACCGGCTCGGGCATGGGTAAATAGTTCACCTCGTTCCGACCCACTTCCTTCTTTCGCGCCATTTTTTCGCATCTACTAGTCCTTTCCAAAGGCCCCCACCTCCCGACACCACCCACTTTTTCCGATCGTCCCCAAGTGAAA